>CM076684.1:54942832-55515332 GCA_038501925.1 Xenopus petersii
TAGGGGGGGTGGGCCACCGAAAAATACTCTTCTTTTCTCCTGCCTTTGTGGTTTGATGTAAGCATTCACAGGCATGGGATTAAGTGGTCACAGGAATATGACTTGGAGGCCCCCCCCAAAAAAATTTATAAAATGATATATACATTTATATGGTTCTTTTAGGGTGGTGGTTTTATTTCATTGATGCTGTAGAAAGGTTACCTACCCTCTAGCCCACAAATATGAGGACATATTATATGGAGTGCTCAGGTTATACCTTTACTACATTTACCAAGGGGAGAAATTGCTGTTATAATGGGGCAGGGGGTAGAGAAGGCAGACGATGCAACTGCTGGGGTGGGGGGAGCAGGAAGAACAGGGGCCAAGTGGGGCACCAACTAATAGATATTTCTCATAAGCATATGTAGATGCCCTAAATACTTTTGCTGTAAGGCCCACTGTTTAGGAGGACTGTTTAGAAGAATTTATGGGATGACTGCATTGACTTTCAAACCCAACGTGATGACAATAGTTTATTTATAAATCACCAGCAATGTACCTGTTTGCTCCTGACACTTAATGAATATCGTACACCCTGCTCCTGGATACGACCAGCAGACTGAATTTCTGTGTTACTCCAGCCACACGAATCACATGTGAATGAACTGACAATGATCTCCTTGAAGAAAGGTACTTTGGTCAGCAGTATTCGCGTAAACCCCTACACAGGAGATCAAGACCAGGAATTAATTTGGCAGAAAAGAAAGTACTTAGTGAAAAAAATGCAGTTCCAAACCAGGGCCCAAGGGCGGGGTGCAGGACCCTTCCTTTATCACCCCTCAATTCCAAGTCCACTGATCCTACCAACCTCTCAATTCCAACGCTCCGTTCATTTTCTACTCAAGGCAGTTTTACCACTGATGCCACCCTGCGATTTTGACAATTTTGTATAGCTGTTCAGTCCAGGTACTTTCTGAGGGCACCTGGCAACAACAGTATGGTCAGATTTATGGTCAGACGCTACTGGGCAGCCTGATGACCCAGGACATTATGTAGAACCCCTGAAGATGGCCAAATCCAGAAGAAAATCACAGAAGAATGCCCAAAATTGCCTTTACAACAGACAGTGGCACCAAGTGTCCCTTGACACTGTATAGTGAGGTTTCATTCATGGCCTAAATAGCAGCAGTGGCTTCTGCTCAGTTACAGGCTCCAGATAAACATCCCCACTCCAGGGCCCCTAGCATAAAAACCAGCTCTGTGCTCATCTTCCCAAACTAGACACCAAATTCACTCTAGAGATGTGCCCGACGACCGGCTGTTACACCTCAGTGTATGAACTCACTAACACACGCAATCTCTCCACTTTCTTACATTTTGGTAGCAGTTCATGCACAGCGACTCGATCTCTGCCGGCTGCTGTTCCTCATCATCCGCATTGATATCGCGGAACAGCGCTGATGATTCTCGCACTCCGGGAGCATGAATGACAGACATTGCGCCTATTGTCGCTCAGACGGGCACCCTACACTTATCCCTTCAAAATACTCTTCTTGCGCCTTTACACGTAACCTTTTCGCCTCCGCTACTCCTCTCGGTTCCTAACCCAAGTACCACGTGTCTCGGTTAACCCGGAAGTCGCTGTCAGCATGCCCCGCCCAGCATCATCCGTCTTCCTCAATAGTTCCGTCCACCCGGAAGCTCAGGGTGATTTTCTATTGGTGGGAAATCTACACAAGTTGCAATTAGCTGCTATTATGTGCTGCTAGGTTGCAATAAACAAAACCAAGTTAAGACTAAATGGGTCCTTCACAATCACATGACAAAGCTGAGTGCAGGACCAGGTACAAACGTAATGCAGTTCAATAACTCTTTGCCCCAACTTAAAATATTTGACACATAGGATAAGACTATTTTGCTTTATAACTCAGTCAGTGTGCACCATGCCGATTTTTACCGCGCCCGTTTTTGTGGCCACACCCCCTATTTCTCATTTTCATTTTACATTTCGTAGGTTATGAAAGTTTGAACAGATTTCTATGATTTGTATATGTTATTATAGTTAATGAAGGTGAATTGTCCTTTAGTCTTCGTTCTTATCTAAAACTGTTACAAAAGTATCTTAATTATGAGTTCTGGGCTCTCTGCCAAGAGCCAATTAAGTTAGAAACTGATTTTTTTTTTGGCTGTTCAATGCAGCAGATCAAAGAGAAACAAGGGAAATAGTACAAATCCCGCAAATCTGTCAAAAGTGGGACTGTCCCAATCAAGACGGGACAGTAGGGAGGAATGGAACTTACATAAAGAATCTTTTATGATCAGTTCTGTAATTGACACAGTGGACTGCAGAGAATGCATTCTCTTGTATCTTTGCTAAAATCAGCAGTGTGTGCCTGCACCCAAATGGGTTATGCCACCTTTATCGGAAAAAATACCGGCCTTGCTATATATTTATCTTTTTTCCCTATTAACAACATTGGGATCAACCATAATTTTTACTGGCCAGGTGGCAACCCTAAGGCTGAGGGAGCCACAGCTGGAGCAAGAGAGCCTGGACTGGAGTAGGCAGTAGACTTCAAAAAGGTACCTTCCCAGCACCCCCCCCTCCTTATCGTTCTGACCTAGGCATGTACCTCTTCTGTAGAGGGGCTATCCTGGCCCCTCCGCCGCCCCAGGCAGCAGAAGTTGCTCCCCCGTGCGCTTACTTTTTTGCGACTGAGGGGGTCCACCGGGGCAGCAGAGAAGGCCAGTGCACTAGCGCAGAAAGCCTTACTGCGCTCTCAGCGCTACAAGAGCTGAATTGCCGGTTTGAAAGTACCAGGAGCAGCATTTTTGCCGCCCCGGGTACCTAGTGGGGCCGCCTGAGGCAACAGTCTCAAGTCGCCCCATTGGCGAAGCGCCCCTGCTTCTGTAGGGTTGCCACCTTTTCCAGAAAAAAATACCGGCCTTCCTATATATTTATCTTTTTTCCCTATAAATAAATTGGGATCAACCATCATTTTTACAGACCAGGCCGGTAAAATACCGGCCAAGTGGCAATCCTACTCTTCTGCCTACCCCTAGTTTCGGCCCTGCCAATGTCCCACACAAAGCTGGTATCATACCTTTTTTTTTAAACATTTTGGAGCTAAAAATGTTGAAAAAAGATCTGCCGTGTGGAGCGTGTCAAATTTTTTGACCACGCCCATATTCTGGGCTCTCTGACAAAAGCCAATTAAGTTGTAGTTCAGTGCAAGAGATCAAAGTGAAAGACGCAGTAACGTAACTAGAGGGGGTGGGGGGTGGGCCCTGGTGCAGGACGTGCAGCCGGGCAAACCCCCGCCCCCCTCCGCATGCCTGGAATCAGCCCGGATCTCCGCCGGAGTCAGTGGTGCACGAGCTGCCATGGGGCCCTCAGGGGGTGCGGGCCCTGGCACAATCGCACCCCCTACTCCCCCGGTAGTTACGCCACTGGAAAGACGGGACATTTCAGTAACAATCCGGGACTGCGGGTCGAGCTGTCAAAATCAGGACTGTCCCACGAAAAACGGGACAGTTGGAAGGTATGTGGTATTGAAGCATGTAGTTATTACATACAAAAACACAAAATGGATAAGGAAATAGTAAACAAAATCAAACAGTTCATTCTGATCCATAGCTACTTTTCTTTTAACAATATTATGTACATACAACAGCTGTCCAAATGAAGGGTTTGTAGTCATAGTAACATAGTAAGTTAGGTTGAAAAAAGACCATCAAGGTCAACCTTTGAACTCTATTTTAACCTGCCTAACTGCTAGGTGATCCAGAGAAAGACAAAAAGACCCCATGTGAAGCCTCTCCAATTTGCCTCAGAGGGGGAAAACATTCCTTCCTGACTCCAAAATGGCAATCAGACTAGTCACTGGATCAACTTGTACTATGAGCTATCTCCCATAACCCTGTATTCCCTCACTTGCTAAAAAGCCATCCAACCCCTTTTTAAAGCTATCTAATGTATCAGCCTGTATGATTGATTCAGGAATAGAATTCCACAACTTCACAGCTCTCATTGTAAAAAACGCCTTAGAATATTTTAGGCGGAACCGCTTTTCTTCTAAGTGGAATGGGGGACCTTGTGTCAACTGGGAAGACCTACTGGTAAATAAAGCATTAGAGAGATTATTATATGATCCTCTTATATATTTATACATAGTTATCATATCACCCCTTACGTGCCTCTTCTCCAGCGTGAACATTTGGCCAATCTTTCTTCATAGCTAAGATTTTCCATACCTTTTACCAGCTTAGTTGCCCTTCTCTGTACCCTCTCTAATACAATAATGTCCTGTTTGAGTGATGGAGACCAAAACTGTATGGCATATTCTAGATGGGGCCTTACAAGTGCTCTATACAGTGGAAGTATGACCCCCTCGGTCCAGACTGAAAATTAATACCTGGCATTTCAGGTACACAGAGGTCCAATCATCCCACATAAAGGCCCAAACAGCTCCCACCAGCCCATTAAATACTGACTTTCTATGGGACCTTATAGCAGCCCCTCTGGCATTTGCCAGAACCCACAGATTGCCAGTCCGGGCCTGCGGCCCCTCCTCCCTTGACTCTATGCCCCTTTTAATACAGCTCAAGACCTTATTTGCCCTTGATGCTGCTGACTGGCATTGCTTGCTACAGCCAAGTTTATCATCTACAAGGACTCCAAGGTCCTTTTCCATAATGGATTTGCCTAGTGCAGTCCCATTAAGGGTATAAGTGGTTTGGATATTTTTACATCCCAGGTGCATGACTTTACATTTATCAACATTGAATCTCATTTGCCACTTAGCTGCCCAGATTGCCAGTTTGTCAAGATCCTGTTGCAAGGATGCCGCATCCTGGATGGAATTAATTGGGCTGGATAGTTTTGTGTCATCTGCAAACACTGATACATTACTTACAATACCCTCCCCTAAGTCATTAATGAACAAGTTAAATAAAAGTGGACCCAATGCTGAGCCCTGAGGGACCCCAATAAGAACCTTACTCCAAGTAGAGAATGTACCATTAACAACCACCCACTGTACCGTATCCTGTAGCCACTGGCCACATCTGAATTGGGAAATTGGTAGGAGATTTTGACATTTGTTTGAATCTCCCACCCAGTCCCCAATGCCGTCAAACAGCAGTAGCAGCAGGGAGTAGGTAAGGGAGGTGAGCAGTGTGAGGGTATGAGAGCAGGTCGAGGTGCGTGAGGGGAGGCGCAAGCAGGGTGGTGGTGTGTGAGGGGAGGGAGTTCAAATGGCCTAGGGGTGCATTCGTTTTTAATCCAGCCCTGTTAAAGTGTTGTATTTGCTGTTATGCTTTAGATACTGTATACTGCCAGGGTTTTCATGCAATAGTCTTCTGCACAATGTGACCAATAACACTTTCAGAACGTCAATGGGAAGTGATCACTACTGATACTGGCATAAAGACCTCTTGTAACAGTGATACTATAACATTGTTTGCCTTAGCCACTGTCTGTATACCTGTATATAATACACAAGAGCCATGAATGCCTTGTAAATTATATCCTTATAATACACAAAAGCCATGAATATCTTGTAAATGATATCCTTATAAACAGTGAGTTCTGATGTCATCAGTTATAAACGGTGAGTTCTGATGTCTTTCTGTCACATGACTCACTGAAATTTGTGTATTATAATAAATAAAGTACCCCCAGTTGCAAAATATGAGGATATTAGAAGTTACCTCGGAGTTCCATGACCTGTATAACAACAATCGGCCTTTGGCCTCGTGTTTTTATATGGTCATGAAACTCCTCTGTAACTTATAATATCCTTATAATTTACAAGAGGGGGTACTTCATTCACTATATAAACTGTGCTTAGTAATGTAATTTCAGTCAAATTTGTCACTGAAATGTGTGTATTATAATATGTACCCCCTGTTGAAAAATAAGAGGATATTAGAAGTCACCTCGGCACAGGGCCAAAGGCCAAGGTCATGTGACTACTATCCTTATATTTTACAACAGGAGGTACATTATTCACTATATACTGTATTTATATATACACAGCATACTGTATGTTACCATATGTTATACACAGCACATGTTACCAACATAGAGTCAAAGAGACAATTTTTGCTCAAAGTGAGCATAGGCTGAGTATATACATATGCTGCATCTGCATTTATAATTGCCACCCGGCCAGAATTTTACTGGCCTGACCAGTAAAATGTTGCTGTTATTTATAGAGAATAAAGACATTTCCTGTTTATTAAAGAAAGGGTGGCAATCCTATCTGTATTGTGCACACTGCCCTCCAGGGGTTTTACAAAAACAGTTTATTATGTACAATATAACAAGTTTATGAATAAGCATATAAATATAAAACAGAATGCTTTAAGCCTAATCCCATTAGAAATATGGATGAATTCAAATAAAAAATACAGTGGTGTTTTGATCTCTTAATTATAAAATTGGAATGTCCCTGATTTGTAAACAAAACCTTGAGCTATATTGTACCAATAGGTACCATCATACTTTGACCACTGAACATAATTGCTTAGTGATACTGTAGCAGTAGCAAGTGCCTTAATGTTATTGTGATCTCACATTTCATTGGTGGATTATTAGTGCCTCAAAGTCACATTATTAGTCCAGACTCTGGGCTATGTCCCTCCACAAGGAATCCAGTTTTTCTTGCACATCCTCTACCGTGCTAACACTGTCTTGAAAATCCCAAGATGCAGGGGATAACTTGTTTTGCATCTCCTCAGCCTCTTTATTGATGGTCCTTGTAAAGTCCTCTATCTGCATCTTAGTGCTTCTCTGGAATTCTTCCACCTCTTTCTGTACCTGAGCAGCCATCTCATCCACATAAGGGGCTACATGTTCTGCGCTGTGTCCATTAGGGAATTGTTGTTTTATTTGATGAGGGTAGGACACCAACTGCTGTTTTAACTCATCCAGATTCTTGTGAATTTTCTCATGAAGGTCCCTGGCATTCTTAGTAAGTTTCTGAGATAGTTCCTGCACCTGTTGGCTCAGCTTATCCTGTGTTGTTTGTGTATGAGGCAACAGATTTAAATGTAATTCTTCTGCGGCATGATGGATCTCTTCCACTAATCGTTCAGCTAGTGGGTAGAAACCTTCCTTAACTCTTCCGGTATGGAGAATAATACGGTCTTGTAAATGTTCAGCTAGTTTATCCATTTTCCAGGTTTTCAGATCATCTTTATATGGTCTGAGTTGAAGGTGCAGCTCTTGTGCTCCCCACTCCACCTGGTCTTTCAGTTCACTTGTGTATGGTAGTAAGCGACTTTGTAGCTGCTCCAGATTTTTGCTGATTTTCTGGTGTGCTTCATCCATGTATGGGTATATCTTCCTGCGGAGCTCTTGCAATTCTCTGCTGATAAGTCTTTGAAGACCATCAGTGTCATGATACAAGCGTTGCTGAAACCCATTTTTCAGTGGTCCTAGGAATTTGCCAACATAATTAACTCCATTCTGGAAACTGCTCTTCAGAGTGCTAAGGGGAAAAGAGAGAAACGGAGTTATACATGGGTAGGAAAAATTCAGATTCAATTGAAAATTTAAACTACACATGTATATTTCTTTACATTAATTTTATTTTCCCATGCATACTTTACTTTGTCATTCTTTTAAGATAAAATACGCTCGCCATACTTTATTGTAACTCCCGTGTCTGCCTGTAGCACCCAAACCTTGCATACTTGTAACTGGAGTTACCTGTATCACTCAAGACCACACTAGCCAACCTTAACAAAAGACTGCTAAGACTTGTGGATAATATGCCAACATTTTTGGGGGTTATTAACTTCCACTAATTGAACTCATTAAGCAATATTTTTTCTCGAAAAAGTCTGAGCAAAAAACATTGCAGCAATATGAAGTAAATTTGTATTGTGCGATTGACACAATTTTTTCACTGCAATTTCGGACGAAAACCCTGACTTTATCAGATTATCCAGAGCAGATCACGATGTCAAGAAACAACTTCAGGGACATCTGCCATTGACTTCTACATGATCTCAACAGGTTTGAGATGGAGTACTTTTGCATTCAGATTTTTAGCAGCTTTGGGGTATAATAAATCTCTAAAAATGTTTTTTTTTGCACGAAAAATGTCGTGGAAGTTTTCAGTTAATCTCCCTGTTTATTTACTTACTTTATCTCTCGTGCTGCATTCTGCTGTAGGTCCCATTTGTCCTTATCGCTGGTCAGCTGGCTTAAGTATTCCCAGAAGCCACTGCGGGTATTTTCAGCCTTACTGCCTTAAAAAAACAGTTAAAGGGCATGTAAAGTCTAAAATAGAATAAGGCTAAAAATGCTGTATTTTGTATAATAAATATAAACATGAACTTACTGCACCACAAGCCTAATCAAACAAATAATTTATGCTTTCAAAGTTGGCTACAGGGGGGTCACCATCTTGTAATTTTGTTAAACATATTTGCAAGACTAAGACTGTGCACATGCTCAGTGTGGTCTGGGCTGCTTAGGGATCGTCATAAACAAAGCTGCTTGAGTTCTGCATGGCTGGGAAGTAAGGCGGGGGCTCCCCCTGCTGTTCATAAGTATGATTGTTTCCCTGCTCAGCAGTTAGGGACCATCTGACAATTCCTATCCTCAGCAGTAAATGAAGTGAGAATTTCACTGCATACAGTCAGGCTTCTTATAAAAACAGTACACATTTTTTAATTAAAGTATATTGGAGATAGGTTTCTTTTTCATTAAAGAAAGTAAAGAGGGGATTTTATTTTTTTGCCTTTACATGCCCTTTAAACAAAGTAGAAATGTAATTTCACTCAATTCATTTGACACAATTACATTTATGGGCAAGAATGAATGTGCCCACTAAGGGTGTTATTTATTAAAACATCCGAATGTTACAATCTCAAAAAATTCTAGGGTTTTTTTTTCAGAAGAAAACTCTAAATTTTAGAGGGAAAAAAACATTTTTTTTTATACGCCTTTGCTGTAAAAAGCCCAAATCTGAAAATCCTCCATCTCAGACCTGACGAGGTACTGTATTAAGCTGGCCATAGACGCAAAGATCTGATCGTACAAATAGAGGATTAGTACGATTTTCGGAACGTGTGTGGAGAGTCCCGACATTTTTCGTCCGGCTGTGATTGGTCGGACAGGTTAAAAGATTTCTGTTGGCTGCAGATAATATCTCTGCATGAATTGCCGATCCTACGATTTTCAGAGGGAGACTGTCACTAGCTTTGGTCAGACATAACTTTCGTACGATTGCTGTCAGGTGCAGAACATCGGCTGATCTGTTCATTTGTACTTTATTTGATCGGAATGGTTAGTGGCAGGTCGGGAGATGGGAAATCATTGTACAATCGGATCTTTGCGTCTATGGCCATGTTAAGTCGATGGGAGAGGCACTCAATTTGACATTTTGCAGTCTGCTCAGGGTTTAATCCTACTTTTTTGGGTATTCGGGAATACGACTTGAAAAATATAAGCAATACAGTAAAAAAGCCGAAGTGAGCGGTTCTGGTTTTCGCTCAATTTTTATTGAGATTTCCACAATACAATTACATCGAGTTTTTTAATTAACAAATAAGCTAAAATTGGCATGTGAGTTTGGTTGTGCTTTTTTTTAAATAAAATATGAGATAAATTTGGATTTTCTAAATAACCCCCTAAATATTGTCAGCACTGCAGACTTTAAATCATTATCTTTCAAACAGAGATCTTTGCAGTTTAACCTTTTTTGACAGCATTTTACATTCAGTTCTACGATTTGACCTTTATTACATACACAGTCAAAGGTGGTATAGTAGAAGTACAAGGGTTGACTTAGGCTTGGTGCTACCCTCAGGCTTACTGTCCCGGCACACTCTATTGCACTTTAATAAATAGAGGCCCCAGTGAAACACTGCGTTGGGTTGTATTGAAAACAGTGGATAGGGTGATACAGATAAAATCTATACCATTAATTCAGTGGGCCAGTAGACTTATTCTTATCAAACACTGTAAATACTAACAATGACTATGAATAATATGAATCTTTCTAGGATACCCATGATGTCTTATCAAGGAAGAAAACATCTCTAGAGGCTCAATTGGTTTATGACTCTCTTATCCAGAGTGGCTTTCTGGTTAAAACCTTTGTTTCTCTATAAGAGAATACATATTCAATCATCACTTTTTGAAATGTAACTGTAAATATGGGGGGTGGGATTATTATATGGTGTAAAAAACAGTAAAAATAACGAAAAATTTTTTATGCTCTTTTTCTTTGAGTGGCTTGCCGAACTTACTAGGTCTAAAGCAGTGTAAAATAACAGCAGGAAATCTGGCGTTCACATGGTGTAAAATATCACACACCTTGAAAAGCTCACCATTTATTTTTTCCTGCAAATTTGGTTTTACACAGCATAATAAATAGGCCCCTATGTGTAACTAGTTCTACTACTACTACTACTAATAATAATAATAGAAGGCTGATATTGTCACATTTCTGCTGTAAAGATGTCATTTTATCTTTTATACATACCTGTCAGAGTCACAAGGAGCAGCAGGAACAACCAACTAGTTTTCACCATCTTGAGGCTAAATGGACAAAAGGGAATCTTCAGAACCTGCAACAGTTGAAATAACCAAGTAATTACTAAGTGGCTCTGCTTTAGGTGTATTAATCATTTTTCTATTCAGACCCTCTTCTATTCATATTCAAGTCACTTGTTCAAATCAATGCATGGTTGCTAGGGTAATTTGAACCCTAGCAACCAGACTGCTGAAACTGCAAACTATAAAGCTGCTGAATAAAAAGATAACTCAAAAACTACAAATAAAAAAAAAAAAAAATGAAAACCAACTGCAAATTGTCTCAGAATATCACATTCTACATCATGCTTGAAGTAAATTTAAAGGGAATAACCCCTTTAAAGAGATGCAAACATAGAACAGCACTGTATAGGGTCCATACAGACTCTTTGAGGAAGAACATAATTCATGGGGAACAATAATTTAAGGTAAGAACAAATATCATTTAATCAACATTATAGCCTACAAGAAAGAAGCAAAACAAACCATCTTAATCATGTAACTGTAAAAAAAAGGGGATATACTTCACAAAGGCTAAATTGTTTTGTGGTGATTTTTAGATAACCCTTTATAGATTTTCTATAGGAATACAAATTTTGAATTTAGACATAAACATACAAGTCCTTCCACAATACTGTTTTTTTAATTAAGACTGCCATCTGCTGGTCACAGGCAAAATCACACCTGATTTGTGTTACAATATTACAGTTTGCATTTATTTATGTGATATGTTAGTGTTGCCAATAACTGCACAGATTATTAAAGATCTTTAATGTTTTTTTACTACTTTAATATAAATAGTAAACTACTTGATAGTAAACTATTTAAAACTATTTTACTGCCATCTATTGGTGATTAGTAAAATCAGTATATCAATTTTACACTTAAACTGACTAACTGCACAATGAGTTTGTATAGACTAATGCTGTGTTTTCAAAAGCTGCTTTTGGTTTTTCACAGGTGGCCTCTGTATTCTGTGGCTGAATTAAAGGGCAGAGACCCTTCAAATATTGTACTTGCAGACTGTTATTGTACAGGTAGGTGCATGTTATTTATTTACAGTATGTAAAAGCCTACGTAATATGTACCTGGATGTCAGTGATAAGATCTGTGCAAGCTAATGTAAACGTGTAAAAGATTACATGAACAGTTACATAAGTGTGTTCACGTGACTTTGAGTGGGTGTACCATGCCTTTCTAGGAAATGAAAAGATGCCCAATTGCATGAGTGTTTATAACTGAACAGAGCTGTCAGTCTTTCTTGAACACAAGTTATTGATTAGTATATATTTGAAAATGGAATCACTTGGGAAAATGCGATAATGAAGAAGTTATATTGAATACAGAATATTAAACATATTATTTGTTTATTTTACTTATCAGCAGTGTGAAACCTTGTCATTTTTACATGGAAACATTGCTGTTGTAGCAGCCTATATTAGCGGTACCCTATAACTAATTCCCTATCAGTACAACTATCTTTGGTTAGAGCATACCTCTCAACATTTTGGAAGTAAAATGAGGGACAACATTTTTTTTTCGCACATAGCGCAGCAACATTTTTTTGACCATGCCCCTTTCTGTGGCCACACCCCTAATTAGCATGTTCATTTTACAAAATTTGGCAGGTTATGAACGTTTGAAAATATTTCTCCTTATCAAAATAGTTTTTTTTGTGTCTCAAAATTGTTACAAATTATCTTATTTGCACCTGTTACCTGTTCTGTGCTCTCTGCTAAAAGCCAATTAAGTTAGAAACTTTGTTTCTTTTTCTTGCTGTTCAATGCAGAGAAAATAGGGACTTTCCAATACAAATGAGGAGCTGCAGGTTGAGCTGTCAAAAGAGGGACTGTCCCTCTGAAAAAGGCACAGTTGGGAGGTATGGGTTAGAGTTAAGTGGGGAACCGGAATACAGTGGGACCTCATTACTTCAAAAAACTCCCACTCCCACAAAGGCTAAATAAAAACAAATAAATACATGTATGGGACCTGTTATCCAGTATGATTGGGACCTGGGGTTTCCAGATGATGGATCTTTCTTTAATTTGGATCTTCATGCCTTAATTCTACTAGAAAAGCATGTAAACATTTAATAACCCAATAGGTTGTTTTTTCTTCCAATAAGGATTAATTATATCTTAGTTTAGATGACGTACAAGCTACTGTTGTATTATTATTATAGAAAAAAAAAGAAATCATTTTGCAAAATTGGCATTATTTGCATAAAATTAAGTCTATGGGAGACATAATTCTGTAATTTGGCACTTTCTGGTTTACAGGTTTCTGGATAATGGACCCCATACCTGTATTCTTAAACAACTAACAATATGCTTGGACCTGCAGATATTTCCATAATGCAGAGCACCATGCCAAAAATCATGCAAAAACAAAGAAACAAACAAAAATACAATTGTTTTGGCACCACCATGGCTTTATGCAGTTTTAATTCAAGTACTTTGCATTGTTTTATTATTGCAGAGGAAAAGAAAATCATAAACAAATCTGTTTGCTTGAAAAATTGAGCTGTCTGGAAAATAGGTTACCAGATAATAGGTCCCACCTTATTGTGTACTGCTATAACATGCATATGAAGAAATAAATGTGTGTCTATATATGTTCTCGCGGGATAAATGTGAGCACAATATAATGTATGTATGTATATATGTATGTATGCCTGTGTGAGATAGGTTCATGTATTGCTATGTACAGGAGTGCATGGGTAATGCAAAGACTTACCTATATAATAGTAAATGAGATTCTGCTGTTTTTGTTGCTGACACCAGATATGTGGTATAACACAGCACCCTGCTGTCCTTTGGCCACTCGGTCTGGGGCTCGTTCCTGTATGGAAACCCTGCTCACATTTTATAGATTGCTTGAAAAAGTGTTGGGCTTGTGGTGACACCCCTGTGTGGTGTGGGCGAATTGCACTTCACTCTTGTGTCATCACTGCACGTGACCTTGTGGGTTACACATACTGACTGAGATATTTGTGTTTCGGTAACAGCTGTGATATCACCACAAGGAGGCACAGTGAATTAACCCATTTTATTCACTAACCAAGAGCTCTGAATCTTCAGCCATCCCTATAATGCAGACTCTGTCATTAGGGTCTGAAGCAGGGGCTTTCATCTTCTTAAACAACTCTCAGAATGAATGAATGTTGTGGTGTAGGAGCTAGGCTTTAAGGTCTGGACTACAGTTTCTGTTAAGTATAAATGATGGCATAAATACATACACTGGTATCTAGGTATCAACCCATTGTACAGTTCATATCATTGCATTTTAATCCAACGTAATGATACCAGTTGGAAGTAGATAGGAAGTAGGACTGGGGAGGGGCGGGCCTACCAGGGCTGCCACATCTGGGGCCCGCACTCCTTCAGTCCCTGACAACCCTCCATCACCTGCATGGGCCTCAGACCCCCTCCGCCCCCCTTACGGGCCTCCGCCCTGCCCCCTGTCACCCTCACGGGCCTCCGACCGGTCTCCATCACCCGCACGAGCCCGAGACTCCCCCCTCTGCCATCCGCATGGGCCCCCACTGCAAATCCCTCTGCGCACTTGGGCCCTGCTAACAAATCCCCTTGCACACTATGTACCCTTCCCCCCGACAGTGCATACCTTCTTCAGTACAATGGGATTCTATAGAGCAGTGATCCCCAACCAGTAGCTTTTGAGCAACATGTTGCTCCCCAACCCCTTGGATGTTGCTCCCAGTGGCCTCAAAGCAGGTGCTTATTTTTGAATTCCAGGCTTGGATAAAACTTTTTTTTTTGCATTAAAACCAGTTTTACTGCCAGAACAGAACCTTCTGTAGGCTGCCAGTCCACAGAGGGGCTACCAAATTGCCGATCACAGCCCTTCGTTGGCATCCTCAGGAACTATTTTCATGCTTATGTTGCTCCCCAGCCCGTCTTACATTTGAATTTTGCTCACGGGTGAAAAAGGTTGGGGCTGCCTGCTATAGAGCATATTTGTTATCTACTGTGTATCCTGTGCTTGAATGGCTGCCCGGTGGCTACACAGCTGCTTGTTTATATAAACTATAGTTGTGTTTTTAAAGTAAACATGCCAGTTTTGCCAGTGCAGGGCACCAGTACATTATATTGTCTTTCCAAAAAATATTTTGGTGTTACTGTTCCTTTCAAAAGGACTTATTAATATTATAGTATGCAAAATGGCTTTGCAGCATTTTGTACCCCTGGAATAATGTGTTTCTGGATAACTGGTGTCCACAATATACAGAAATTACACCGTCTATATTTACTGCAGCACTATGAGAGCACTTGAACAGGATCAACCTGCCATTTTAGGTTATGTGAGCTAATGTTTTTTCTCTGTAGTTGTCTTATAAAGTGTAGCTATGTAGGCGAGGTATGGCAAAGATTTGATAATGCTTATCCTGTGTTGTTACTTTGATAAAGCTACATATCATAGTCCATAAAGGGACGAGATTGATACCACTGTATATCTGCAGTTTCACTACCACTGTTGCCATCAACACTGATCCCATTTAATTGAATTTTTCCATATGTACACAAACGGGGTCTAACCAGGGAACTACATGTTCCCAGTACCCATTTTTAGTAGGACTGGACTCTGGTTCTGCAGTATATAGCTTATTTGGCTTTCCCACCAGACTAGGGAGGTGACATGGTTCATGTGATTCATATAAACGTTTTTTAGCTCAAACAATTATCCTTCAGCAAGAATTATAGCTAGATGTTACTGGGCTCCACAGGAAATTATTTTAGGGTGCCAAACCATGATGAAGATAACCACTTTCACACGTGCTGAAATTACATATCTCTCATGAACCTACTGGCCTCTCTATACTCCTTGCTCCCCCACGGACTCTGGATATGCTGTCCATATTACTACACATATGCCTACTAATTGTCACTACCGGCACCCAATATCAGAACAAGTGCCAAGCACCCTGGTCTCGGCTCGGCTTCACCAGTAGTGTGACCACCGTTGGGCTTCGGGAGGAGCCCTCAGCTTACTTGGGGGCCACCTGGACTTAACGAGAGGTGCAAGGTGGGATGTTCTGGCTGGCAAAGGGGCACGGCTGTTAGCAGAGTCTTTTGGGCCGAAGGTCACAGTACAAATGGATCAGGCAAGAGAATCGTCAGACAGGCTGGGTCGAGGCAGGCAGATATCAAGAATCGTCAGGCAGGCAAGGGTCAAAACCGGGTAATAAAAAAGATGGGATCAGGCAGAAAGAGTAGTCGAGATGCAGGCAAAGGTCAGAGTTCAGATATCAGAATTGTCAGGAACAGGCAGGGATCAAAACCGGAATAACAGATAAACCTGACAGGAACAGACAGCACAAGGCTTCAGGAACCACTAGAATCAAGATTCTATCACAAGCAAGGTGCTGTGGACAGAATGGGCAATTTATACTGTGCAGGATTCGCGCCATTGGGCGCTGGAGTCACTACGCCAGCGTGCCTGCGCCTTTAAATTTCACAGAGGTGCGCCGCGTGCGCCCTAGAGATTAGGCGCCTTCGGCCTAGCGCACGCCCTAGAGATCCGTCCCTGCCGTCCCCCCACTAGACCACCAGGTATGTTTCTTACACTAATCTTCTCCAATTATCACTGAATTGAACATTATTCTATATGTATGAGGTGATAACTGGCTGTGTTGTGTACAAACACATTTAATTAGGTTAAAGTTGATTGCTTCTGGGAGTTTGTGCCCTCTGTTATCTGCCTGTTGTCATCCTGTCTGTAGAAGTCTATTAGATCAACAGTACAACGGGCAATTCTTGAGTTCCAACAAACCAGAAATATTTGTGTTCAGACCAAAGTCTACAGCATCATTTCACCGGCTAAAAAAGCTGAAATGTATTGAGCATCTAAGTTTATCAAGTCAATTCATGTATTTAACTAAGACAGACCCTCTACTTCTTTTTTTCTGTTTTTAGTTATTAGCACTTTGTTTTTATTATTAGTTATCATTATTTCGTTATTGGTAATTACAGGCTTTTGACTGAGCAGGCCTTTTTCAGTCTTTTTTTATCCTGTGTGTTAGGGGCTGTCAACAGCACATCATTCTAGGATATATATATATAAATTGGAATTTTAATGCAAGGTTATGTACTTTGTCAAAAATAATATAAATGCAAGTTATACACTAAATGCCAGTGTTTGGGGTTTCCTTAACTGAGAAGGATCTAGTTTATAGATCTGTTTATAGATAACAGGTTGTCTAACTCCAGGCACTATCATTCTGTGGCCACTAAAGCAGATAAAGTTCTGTCTTGCATTAAAAAGGGCATTAACTCAAGCGATAAAAACATAATTTTGCCTCTTTATGGGACCCCGGTAAGGCCTCATCTGGAGTATGCAGGGCAGTTTTCAGATCCAGTCCTTAAGAAGGATATAAATAAGCTGGAGAGAGTGCAGAGACTAAGTGCAACTAAACTGGTAAGAGAGGCAGAAGATTTACAGGACTTAGAATAAAAAAAATGACTTTGTTGTAGAGCAAAAGGTGTTTCAGCCCAAACCTAGGTTTTTCTCAAAGTGCCAAATTAACAGTGAACATGCCTTAAATCTATGTTATGGCGGGAAAACAGCAGCATTCCCCATGAAGTGTCATCACCGTCACCTTTATCACTGTGAATACATACAACATACAAACATATATCTTTCAATACATACCTATTGATAAAAATAAAAAATAAACATTTTTTGCTGAATAAACACTATTTTCTTTTTGCATAAGACCTGTGAGTGCATGCCTACTTTCGGACGTTAATAAAACTCCATATTTCTACAGTTCATCGATAAGTACAAAAGTTTAAAAACAAGACACAAAATAGCAATCTTGAATTAATCAATATCGTAACACTTGGGGGCCGATTCACGAAGGTTCGAATATCGAGGGTTAATTAACCCTCGATATTCGACTGGGAACTAAAATCGCTCGACTTCGAATATCGAAGTCGAACGATTTTGCGCAAATCCTGCGATCGATCGATCGATCGAAGGATTTTTCGTTCGATCGAACGATTAAATCCTTCGAATCGAACGGTTCGAAGGATTTTAATCCAACGATCGAACGAAAATCCTTCGATCAAAAAATCACAGGCAAGCCTATGGGGACCTTCCCCATAGGCTAACATTGACTTCGGTAGCTTTTAGCTGCCGAAGTAGGGGGTCGAACGATTTTTACTTCTAATCGTTCGAATTCGATCGAATTCGATCGAATTTAACCAATTCGATGGTCGAAGTACCCAAAAAATACTTCGAAATTCGAATTATTTTTTATTCTAACCCTTCAACCGAATTTCGTGAATCGGCCCCTTAAACATAAACTATATAAACCTAGTTGCTAATGCGTCAATCTCTGAGCAAATGTTTAATAGTGGGCTACTCAAAATGTTCCACCCCATTTACTACAGGTCCAGCAATCTAGATTCCCTTCACCTAATTGCCTAAATATAAATAATTTGTCTCATAATTCATCGCTTAATTTAATTTGTCAATTGTCTCCCTGCTTTTCGGGCTCCAGGGTTCTATCTCGCTACACTATTACTATGAAACATTGCGTCCCTTCCTATTGCACCTCGGGAATATAGTGATGTGTACTTAGATTGAGTGGATCCCTGGGCCTTAAAGCATACCCACTCAAATATCTTAACCACCATAATAATTCATTTGTTTTTTACCAATATTTGTTGAAATTATCCATTATTTAGCGCATCGTGGGGCCCCTATACCTACTGGGCCCCCTGCAGCCACAGGTTCTGCTTCCTCTGTAGTTACGCCCCTGGTTCTAGCTTTTAACTTTAAGATAATTGAAAAATAGAAGAAGTGTAGAGATTGTATTTTCCTTTCAATTAATCTTCCATATTACCATAGCTAATGAACCACATAATGTGTGATTTATTGCTCAGTGCAGATAACCTTAGCTTTATCAGCCACTCTCTTAACATTTCTTTTGAATTTTGGACCTTCGTAACGTCACCAAAGAAGTAAAATGCTGAACCTTGTTAGTTTGGTCAATAATACCTAATCATAAACAAAAGCCCTCCAACTTTTTACAGATAACCATATTATCTTTTGATTTGAATCTTGTGTATGGATATGGAAATTCCTAGAAAGAAAGGGTGTGCTAAAATTTAACTTGTTATCATGGGAACTTGATGTTTTTATTAATAAAGATAGAGTTGAACTTGATTATAGTTATAAAAATAATTGTATTTTGAAATGATACAAGGCTTGCCTTAATAACAGTGTCCACAAAATGGCCCCTGCCTGCTTGCTGTAATTATGAGTTCCCAGACTGGTAAACAAGATTCAAATAATTTATATAGGTATTTGTAATTAAAGTTCATTTTGCTTGACTAATGTGATAAAATAGAATTCTGAATAATTTTATGGGTGACGGATCCCCTTTAAGGGGTGACCAAACTTTTAATTATATTACATACACTTAGTGGCTATATAATGGTATGTAGCAATACTTTGTAAGCCTAATATGAACCCAGTAATGTATTATTTATCAAAGGTCGAATTTTCTAATTTTATATACCTTGAATGAACTCACAACTCAAATGGTTTCTAATTAAAAAAAACTCGAATGGAACTCAAATTAGCTAATTCAGGGTTAACAACTCGGATTGATCGAATTGATCGAGTTTTGGGGCAAAACCCTTCTGAAAAAATCAAACCATGAAGACTATTAACATCTACAAATAGTTCAAGGGATCTTTGCCATTGACTCCTACATGACCTCAACAGGGTTTAAACAGTGTACTGTATTTTCGGATGCAAGCTATTTCCTGGGTCGGGGTATAATACATCTGGAAAAATTCACGATTTCTTTTTTAACCCGAAGATCTGAATTTTGACCAAAACAATGAATTTGAAAACTCGAAATTTTTGTGGAAAACATAACTCAAACCAAAATAAATCTGCATCACAAATATGGATATATTCAACACGATTTCCAATTTATAAAATGTATTACTTTATTAGTTCCATTTCAAATTTGTCAGCTTTGGTACAGTGCATGGTGATCACCACTGACGCGTTTCATGCCCCTAAATAATTGCCACAGCAATTTTCCACCTAATAATGACTGTATATGCTCAGCTAAAAACATGACTTTGCTCTAAAATTTGAAAAGTTACTTGTCTGAAGTATCTGTACTGGCCACAAAAGAGTGGTCATGATTTTGTTTTCATATTCACTTCAAATTGCCAAATCCTTCTCTTTCTTTCTTCCATATTCTCTTCCTTCCTCACACTCCCTCTCTGAATGTCATATGCATATGCAGGGCTAGGCCTTTGGAGTGACTTAGTCCATCACCAGTCAAGTAGGTGAAAGAGCAGCATTGCAAAGATTACAGCCACATAAGTGCCTGCAGGGAGAGGAAAGGTACAGCTCTAGTGGGCACCAAACAAGTCTACATGGAGAGTATGGAAAAGGAATGCAGGGGGAAAAGAAGTGAGTGCCTTAAAACGGGAAATTGACAGAAACTTTATATAGTCGCAGTGTTTCCACACAAGGGGAGCAAAGGCACAAAATGGGGACTTGGCAACATAAGTGAAGCCTGAGTTCTACAGGCAAGGCTGTCAGGGGCATGCAATGTGACACAAGAAATGTTAGAGGTACTGATGACAGAAAAAGGTGGGGTACTGAGGTTTCTGTTACAGCTAATATTGATCACACAATGCCTTATGACAGGCCCACTGAACCTAGTGCTGTCAAATAAAAAGGTTGCTTATTAATGGGAGGTATGATTAGGTATTAAGGTTATCAGAGGCATTTTCAGGTGCCTATAGCCTTAAAAATGTATAGGCTATCTCAAATTTGGGGTTCAGGCTTGGGATCTAGTATGGAATAGAATCTAATAATGCAATTGTTGGGCAGTCTATCAAGGCTTCTACAGTTTGTGCTGTGAAGAATATTAATGTTGGGACATTTCTCTTTGTTTCATCAGGCAAAGTAGTTAATGCCAATGGATTCACTAATATCCAAATACTCCTCAAACATAATGAAGCCTTGAAAGGAAAATACATAAAGAAATTAGGCAAAACAAGATAAACAGGTTGTTTTGTATAAATCTGATACAGCTGATTTATAAAAAACTGGAGCATATGCAGATGCACTAAAAAATTACTTTTTAAAATATGAATGTACATTAAAAGTTACCTATAGGTCATGCTGATTTCATTGCATGCATTGGGCAAATACTTTATGGCAAAATTATAAGTAGCATGCAAAGTCAGTTTTATGGTAGATGTAAAAAAAGGTTTAATTTCTGGTGTCAGTATCTCTTTAAAGTAGCCCGGGCTTCACTGATGCTTTTTACCCACTACCAATCTCTGCATCTGCAAAAGTGTTTCTTTTGAAACGTTTTATCACTTTCAAAAATGCTATTTGCTTTGTGTGTATACTACAATTTTAAGATTTATTTTAAAATTTGTTTCATGGTAACTATTCACACATATAGGGGGTTATTTACTAAACTCCAAATGCAAAAATCACGAAAAATTTGTGATTTTTTTTATAAAGTTGGACTTTTAAAAAATCACAAATTTTTCAGAATTTATTGAACCCCGATGGAAAAGTCAGAATCTGAAAATTCAGCATCTCAGACTTATCGAGGTTGCATATAAGTCAATGGGAGAAGTCCCAATGATTTTTTGATGTGCGATGGGTTTCGTGCAATACCCCAAAGTTTTCGCATTTTTTGGTTGAAGATTACGGAAAAATCGGATGAAAAAATCAGAAAAATATGCAAAAATCTGACTTTTACCCGCAAAGCAAATTTTCGGGAAAATGTAATAATAAATAAGAGTAAAAATCCTGAGCGGATTTGATCGGAGTTTGAAGCAGAAAAAATTTAGATAAATTCGGACTTTGATAAATAACCCCCTTACTGTATGTCCTACTGGAGCTTTTTGAGGCCCATGATACAAACTAAACACTACATTATTATTATAGTATATCTCACCTTAATGGGGGCCCTTCACCCAAAAGAATTATTCTAAATCCGATTTTATCACATTAGCCAAGCAAAATGAACTTTAATTACACTATATAAATTATTTGAATCTTGTTTCCATGAGTCTGGGAATTCATAATTATAGCAAGCAGGCAGGAGCCATTTTGTGGACACTGTTATTAAGGCAAGCCTTGTATCATCTCAGAATCTTGTTTGTGCACCAGAATGGGGGACCCGATGTCCACCCCCATGCCCTGCTTAAACAATTAAACAGTGAAGAGAACGGGGGAATGTGGGGAGTGCCGTGACATCTAGGAAGTGCTGAATGGAAAGTGAAAGTAGTTGTCTTCATCGTTTAATTGTGTATGCGGAAGGGCAGACAATATCTGATTGACAGCTGAGATTTTTAATTGAGCTTACAACAGCTATGAATGCTTTAATAAAAAATAGAAATTGGATTTCATGTTTAATTTGAAAAGGACTTTTATTATACAGATTTTTGTGTCTGGGTGAGAGGTCCACTTTAATGGGAAAAAGGGTGATTTTTCGGCAGCATAAGGCTTCTGCTACACTTCATGCTACTTCGCCAAGCGTAAATTCATTACTTCTACGCTAATTCACTAAAATGCGAACTTGCATCTCTGTAGCTCAACACTGGCGAAGCTTCGCTATCGTTTATTTGTCAGAGCGAGCATTTCATAGCAAACTTTTGGGGGTATATTTATCAAAGAGTGAAGTTAATAGTGAAGTTCCGCCACTAGAGTGAAATACCGCCACTCTCCATTCATTTCTATGGGATTTTTATAGGCATATTTATCAAAGGGTGAACTTTCACTTTCACCCATTGATAAATACGCTTTCAAAATCGCATAGAAATGAATTGAGAGCTGCGGAATTTCCCTTTAGTGGCAGAACTTCACTCTTTGATAAATTTACCCCTTGGTAGCTTTTATTTCTGTCTAGCGAAACTTCGTTAGTACTCTTAAGCTTAGGTCAATTTGAATAGGGCGGGTACATATAGGTCATATATATGTCTTTATTAGAGATGTTGGTGCAAATGCTTTAAGTTATTATTACACATGACCAAGGAAGCATAATAAAACAGATCCTCTAATGCCATAGACATGAGCCCACCCTAAAACAAATGTGACATGCCCCTCAAATGGTTGGGAAAAAATGTTAACACACAAATCTTTAAGAGTTAGAACTTTGGAAGGCAAAACCCACTTTAATATATGAAAAAAAGCCAGTATACAGGAAATGATGTCACTGACATAAGATTGAGGAGGATGTAGCTTCATTTTATCAGTTCACTTGGATTAAACCTACTATATTGCATAAATGTATTTACATATTTAAAATAAACAATTGATTCCTTTTTCGGATAATATTTCTAAATAATATACTGCTTTGTGTATGTACAGTATAGCTAAACTAGCCACAGAAAAATGAAAACACTTTCTGAAATCAGCTGAGGTTTATTGAGAAGAAATCATAAAAGATTCTGCAGCCATTTACAGTTACAGTTTTTAAAAGATAGGGATTATAGGCCATTCTATAAAAAACAATAGCACACAATAATAACAGAGCAAAAACAGCTGACAATTCAGTTTACAATTGTTGGTAATGCAAGAGACAAAACCTTAGATGTTACGAAAGTGAGATAAATACTGCAGAAATACTGCTTTTCTAATAATTTCACCCTGAGAAGAAATGTCCATGGAAAAATTCCTTTACCTTCAATAAAGAATCAATGAACACAAGAAAGTAGGAAGTATGTGCCATGAAACACTGGTCTGCTGCTTTCCTTTTCAGTCTTGACAAAAGCCATGATCTTGACAGGTACATTTGTTTTATATATGGCCCATGCAAATTGAAGCTAGATATGAAATTTCTTTTGTTTGTATGAAGAATTTAAGTTTATTCTAATCTGTGCAATCTTTAATTTTAATCTTTAATTTAATGTTACATTTCAGATGCATGGATTTCATATCTTTGTGGGCATACCTTTATTGAGAAAGTCATGAACTTTTATTTGGATGTCACTTTCCAAGTACTCAAGTTGATCTTGCACCGTCACTGTGTAGGTGCCTAGCTTCTCCCTTATGTCCTCTACCTTCTGCACCAGCACCTTATTCAGTGCTTCTCCATAGGGAGTAATGACATTTTTGAATTCTGATATCTTCTGGTCCATTTGCTCGCTCATCTCTGTGAGATATGGCTCAATTGTCTTCTGTACATCCTTAACATTTCCTTCAAGTTTTTCTTTCAACTCATCTGCATAAGGAGTCAGTTGTCCTTTTAGCTGTTCTGTGAACTCTCTTACTTTGTTGTCCATCTGATCAACACTCTTTCTCATTTGGAATTTCATTCTCTCCATCTGTCTGTCTAAATTCGCCTGCATCTCCTCTGCATAAGGGCTCAGGCTCTCGCTTAACTTGAGTACTTGGCTCTCAATCTTCTCTCTTACTTCATTGGTGTAAGGAATGAGTTGTTTTCTAAGTTGATCCACACTTTCATCAATTCTGTTCTGTAGCTCTTGTGAATATGGGGCCAGGGAAACCTCCAGGTTATCTGCATTCTCTCTTATTTTAGTATGCAGTTCTTGGATGACAGACCTTAACTGCTGGCTGACTATGTTGGTATTTTTCTCCAAGTGGTTTTGCAGTTCCTCAGTATAAGGAGTCAGTTTGAGCTTCAGCTCCTCTGCATTCTTGCTCAGTTGTTTATGGACTTCATCTGCATAAGGAGAAAGCTTTATTCTGAGCTCCTCAAGCTCTTTTTGGAACTGCTCTTGAAGTTTCTCTGAATCTTGTGTCAGTTGTTCATGGATCTGCTCTGCAAAAGGAATGAGCTGACTTTGCAGTTCTTCTGCATAAAGGTTCATACTTTTAAGATTTTCCTGAATAAGATCACTGTGAAGAACATAAGATAAAATGTATAGAATACTTATTTTAACATCTGCAGATAGATAAACAGACAGAGAGACAGTCCAGAATGTAACACAAATCAAATGAAATAAAAAAATATTTCATGTGACTTTTTGGTGCCTTTAGTCACTGAATCCAAAGCAATGTACAATCAGTGTTGTAACTTGGGCCCTCCCCCCCCACAAAGTAAAATTATACTGAGCGGTCCTCCCCCCGGTCTGCTTGTGCTGCACCTCCTGGCCCTCACTGCGTCTCTATTTTAAAGGTACGTGAGATGCTGGGACTGCGATGCTGTATAGGTCATTAAACCACTGTGTACCACTTCTACTCACAAAGTAGCTAACAATCCTCCCTGTTATGCATGTTACATTGCTTCAAATATTTGGTTTAGTTTGGAAATAATTTACTGAAAAGAGAAGAACTCTATGTTTATTACCATGATAGTACCAAGATAGTTCCTAGAATATATAACTTTTTATGTTATTTTCTGGGTAATAAGTATTTGCTGGTTGCAAACTGACCCAGGAATTTTCCTTTTATCTGTTTTGGAGGTTCATAGCTCACAAAACAGGGACTATATGTACCCTGATTTTGCTACATCTTCCATAAGTCAGCACTGCGAAATATGTTGCTGCTCTATAAATACATGTTAATAATGTCTTAAGGACACTATCCAGTTCAATTAATGAACACAAAATTTAAATTATTTGGATAAAATGGAGTCTATGGGAGGCAGCCTTCCTATAATACAGAAATTTCTGGAAATGGTTTTAAGATAATAGATCCCATACCTGCACAGCAACTTAGAGTGTAAGCTCTACGGGGCAGGGATCTCCTTACTCTTGTCTCTTAGGGCAATGTAATGTAAATGTAATAAAAGATGCAAAGAGAAAAATAATTTGCACAAATAATAATTTGCATTTCGCAATGTAACATTCTTTCTTAAACTGTTATTGCATTGTGAATTTTAATTGCACATTGCACACTTTTTGTAAGTACTATTTTATTGTTCTACTGTACAGATTTATGTAAATAATTATCACTACATCGATAAGAAATACATATATACCTCAGCTGCAAACATTTTAATTATATCTTAGATAATACACCAATGGGGGAATGTAATAAAAGTCTGTAATGGAACACCTGGAACCTGTTTAGCGACCTTTTCCAACAGTGGAAGATTTTATAGTTTGTGCCAATGCTTAATGGCAGATTTATCAAGGGTCGAATTTCGAAGTAGAAAAAACTTTGAAATTCAACCATCGAAAGGAATCCTCTGACAATCGAATTCGAAGTCGGAGGATTTTATACATCGTATGATCGTATTACGATCGTAGTGCAATTGTACAGTCGTACTCCAATCTTATTCGAATCGAACGATTCAAATGATTTTATCATACGATTTTCCCAAAAAATCCTTTGACTTAAAAAAACTTAGCAAAACACACGGAGGTCCCCCATAGGCTAAACAGCAATTCGGCAGGTTTAAGAAGTATTGTAGTTGAAGTTCTTTTAAATAGACAGTACTTCGATTATGGAATGGTCGAATAGTTGAACTATTTTCAAAGTCGTAGCAGCCTATTCGATGGTCGAAGTATCCAAAAATGACTTCGAATTTCAAATTCCCTCGATTTCACTTCGACCCTTGATAAATCTGCCCATAGTGAATGTAATAAAACTTTTTAAGTTTCAGGAAGAATATTACATTGTGAAATGCAAATTTTTGTTCTTATTGGTGCAAATTTGTTATTCTTTTTGCGACTTTTGTTACATTCCCCCAATATATTTTTATGCCACATAGCAAATGTATATGTACATAAAAGGCAAATACAGCTCTTGCTTCATGTGGAAATTATAGAGAACACACACATTCCCTCATGATTTTTTTTTTTTTTTTTTAACATACGTTTTTATTTAATTTTCATAAAATATAAAAAAAATTTCATAATTAATGCGATTTTCACAAATGATAATATCAGCAAGTTATCAATTCAACATTACTGTCTTTACTAAAACAGTGGTAGTATGTGTGTTCTCTGATTTCTCATGGACCCTTTCACTTACTGAAGTTGTTTGGTGATATCCGACTGCTGGACCTGCTCCACCGTATCCTTGGTGCTGCTGTGCAGCTGGGAGACATAGTCCCAGAAAGCATTGACCACTTGGTCTGTTCTGACATCAGCTTGGGATCCTAAGAAAAGAAAGCGGTGAGAGGGTGACATACAATACCATTTGTGCAATGTATATTAGCATGAGAATTTAAAAATATATCAATTGAAACCTATAACTGTATTTATGCAGTTGGTGCAGTACAAGGATTATTCTTTATATGCCCACATTTTCTTTGATTCTAAACTCCACCTTCTTCATTTCCACTGTCCCTTCTCTCAGGTTTCCTCTATCTAGTTCATCTTGCCTATTCTCACATTTTGTTCCACTATCTATTGTCTCATGTCTCTCATTCTGCTTTATCCCCATGTGGTTGTTATCCAGGTGATATATCTGCACATTGCATACCTGTGATAGCACATAGAAGCAGAGCAAGCCCTGCAACCTTCACCAACATGATGAGTCTCTGAAAAGATCACACCTATGAGGAAAAAGAGTTTTAAACTCATAGCATATATCACAGTGATACTCATAGCATACCTTAGGCTGTTTGTATTAAAAGTGTTGACCTAACTTGCCTTCCTCTTGGAATAATAATTATGGTCTTCGATCTATGTTAGCAAAGCAACATTCATCTTCAGTATAAACCAACTCTAACTTGTTTATTGCATGATTATTTCCCTCAAAAAAACTCCAAAGTGGACAATTTTGTTGTAACTAAATCTGCCATATATTTATTAAAGGGAAAGCCTCCAGAGTGATTATTCTCTCTTTGGAGATATAGTGGAATCAGAAATGCCCTGACTAGTATGGTTGTTCCCTGTAAGAATCTGCTAAAAATGCAGCACTGTGCCTGAATCCTGTCCTTTAGAATGCTGACCAGATAATCTAAAGTATGGCTAAACAAACTGTATTTAATTTTAATGCAATCAATGTGCAATTCCTGAAGCCCAGAAAACAGTATTCCTTATTTGTTTCCATTTGATGTTGCTTCCTTATCCTTCCTTAACCCAATAAAAAAATGTTTTTTTCAAAAGTCCACCAGATGACTCCAAATTGATTGTAGGCGGTCCCCCATAGGCTAAAACACCAATTCGGCAGGTTTTAGATGGTGAATTTTTACAGAGACTGTACATGATAAACTTAAATAGAATTTGGACTATTCCCTAGTCGAATTACACCAAAATAAACTCAAAATTCAAATTTAAAAATTAGAATTTTTAATTCAACCCTTGATAAATCTGCCCCTAAATGTGTAGGCGGCCATCTCAGCCACTGTGCCTGATCTCCATGTCAAATTTCAAAATTAAAAATAAAACTTTAAATCTTTTATACTCTGGATTCTGCTGAAAGAGCCCTATTAACTGATACATTTTGTAAAAAAAAAAACATGTTTGACAGACATATTGACAGAATCCCTTTAAAATGGAATCATATTTAACTGAAGCATATCCACAAGGCAGTCCCCATTGGGGTCATTTACTGATGGAGGGGTAGGATGCAGAATGCAAAAAAACACATTGCACATCTGGACAAGCGTCCCCCCATGAATAAAGTGTTGCCTGCATTCAAAAATAATTTGGAATTATTTCTTAGGGTTACAGGTCCCCTTTTTAATAAGAATGGCCCATATTTTCATTAAAGTTAATACAACCCCTATAAAATTAGTTGCAGTAAAAGGTTATCATCCTTTCTTACCTGGTCCTGTGGTATCTGGATGGGAGATGCTTGTGCCACTTACTCTTATTTATAGTGTCCCTGCTCTGCATCCTGGACTTTCACTCTCCAGCATGGAGTTAGTGACGTGTCAGGTCTAATGCAAGTCCTTGTCAATGACTCATATTACTAGGGGGGCTGCCAGCTGATTGTTGAACTAGTGGCAAAGTATTTTTATGTTTGTTGCATAATTTCATATATTCATCATAAATGATAACATCACATTTGAAAGTGTTGTTTTGGATGCCAGTAAGTACAAACTTCAAATGACATCAGTCTGTAATATGACATGGGCTGTTTGATAGTGCTAAGCATATGGCATGTCTTAATATTTTAATTGAATGTGCCACTATGTGTTCATAAATTGACTTTTCATTTTGCATTCATTTCTAACCTATCAGGGCTTACAGTACCTCCTGTTATCAACTCTGCCTTTCCTGATAGAGTCCCAACATCCTACAAGACTCTTTTAATAATGCTTTCAAGGAAGGTTCCTCCTGAATTACTGATGTTGTTAGAAGAGATTTACCATATAACGGCCATGTAACAGCAGTTCTTGTTATCACAATAAGAAGCAGACATGCAGAACTTCTCCTAAAACCTCAGAATTCTTTGCTTTCCTTACAATGCAATAGTCTATAGTAGAGCTTAGGTGTGGAGTGTTCTGCCCTGGGCATTGCATTCAGATAATAGTTTTTCTCAGTATTAGGAAATTTTACATTGCTAATTTACAATGTAGATATCAAGGTATCTTTCCTGATCAGATTTAAATGTCATTTGGGACTGCAGTGACTTATAAATTACATATTTAAACTATTATGGTTTACATTAGCTGCTTCCAGGTTTTTTTTTATGACAATCACCTGGGTAAAGTGGGCAAGATGATCTTTTCAATGTTATCACCTTGCCACGTGGGTCACCCTGAATTTATAGTAATTCATTTCATACTAGCTCCAAAAACAATCCAAGCTGTTGTAGGAAGAGCAAAACAGTTACACCCCATTCTTGTCTAACTAAATTAGGTTGAAAACACACAATTGTTTGAATTTTCTGTGGTCTGCGCTGGAATTAACCTGAAAAACCGACCTTTTCGGGCAAAAAACTGAAAAATTAGGGCTTTTCAGGGAAAAGCCTGGTTTTCGCTCAATTTTATCCGGTTGTTACACAAACTGAACTTTTTTTTTTTTATAATAAATAAGGTCAAATTGTGGATTCTAGTTTGGTCAGACTTTTCAAATTTAAAAAATCAGAAAAATTTAGATTTTGTTTAATGTGTAGACTTGCAGAGTCAATGACCCAATCGGAAAGTGTCAGGTAAGGCAAACACTACAAAAACTATAAAAAAAATATATAATGAAGATCAATTAAAAAGTTGCTTAGAATTAGCCATTCTGTAATGTTAACTTAATGGTGAACCACCCTTTAACAAATGTGCAATATTTCCTTTCTCTATTGTATATACAAAATATCAATAATATGCCGACATTGTGGTTATTTTCACCCTGATGGAGTCATTTACGTTTTCAGTTATCACCACTCTTTGTGATATGTCTTTCAGACAGTTCTTTATTCAAGTAGAAACAGTATGTTCTAAGCCAATATTGCTTAATTTAACCAATAACCTTTTGTGTGGAAATGTATCAAATGATTAATCAAATTCCATTGCCACCAGGACCAGGTTTGTGCTCACCTGATGATAACAGACTTTGCAACTCATTCAGTGTCAGTCACTGTCTAATAAACCTAATAAAGTACTGCCATGTATAAAACTGCCATTGATGCATAATTTAGTACTCTAGAAAAACTTCACTTAGTAAGACTTCACCTAGAGCAGTGATCCTCAACCAGTAGCTCGTGAGCAACATGTTGCTCCCCCCAACCCCTTGGCTGTTACTCCCAGTGGCCTCAAAGCAGGAGCTTATTTTCCAATTCCTGGTTTGGAGGCAAGTTTTGGTTGTATAAAAACCAGGTGTACTGCCAAACAGAGCCTCAATGTAGGTTGATAATCCACATAGGGACTTCTAAATGGCCAATCACAGCCCTTATTTACCACCACATTTTTCATGCTTGTGTTGCTCCCCAACTCCTTTTACTGCTGAATGTTGCTCATGGGTTCAAAAGGTTGGGGATCCCTAACCTAGAGTAAGCAATGCAATTTTTGGAACCAGTCCATAGGAATAACTTAAAGGACAAAGTCTAAAATAGAATAAGGCTAGAAATGCTGTATTTTGTATACTAAACATAAGCATGAACTTACTGCACCACAATCCTAATCAAACAAATGATTATGCTTTCAAAGTTGGCCACAGGGGGCCACCATCTTGTAACTTTGTTAAACATCTTTGCAAGACAAGACTCAGTGTGGTCTGGGCTGTTTAGGAATCGTCATAAATTATCAAAAGAGCACAAGTCAAATAATATCTGCCAGAAGCCGATACAGCAAGACTGATCAGAATATGCAGACTGCACTGGGTCCTATGTTGTCATGTAATCTAATGTGGATTTTATAGTTTTTGTATTGTTTAAAGGACATGTAAACCCCCCCAATAAAAATGTAATCAGTGAACAGCCTCTTTGAAATCTTTAGATAACTGCCACTCTGGTTGTTAAAAGGTTAACATGCATAATCCCACTCACTCATGCATAATCTCGCTCACTCAAGCATAATCCCACTCACTCATGCATAATCTCGCTCACTCATGCATAATCCCACTCACTCATGCATACTCCCACTCACGCATGCATAATCCTGCTCACTCATGCATAATACCACTCACTCATGCATAATCTCGCTCACTCATGCATAATCCCACTCACTCATGCATACTCCCACTCACTCATGCATAACCCCACTCATATGCATATTACATGTATGAGTGAGTGGTATTATGAGTATGAGTGGGATTATGCATATGAGTGAGTGAAATTATGCATATGAGTTAGTATGAGTGGGATTATGCATATGAGTGAGTGGGATTATGCATATGAGTATATTTGAGTGAGTGGGATTACATGTACACATGATTACAAGTATGTGTGGGATTATGCATATGATTGATCGGGATTATGCATATGAGTGAGTGGGATTACATGTAGGAGTGAGTGGGATTACACATACTTGCTTATAAAGTTACATTTCCAAAAAAAAACTTCTGAGCAAGGTCATCAGGCGTGGCTGAATATGCAAATATAAATGATGAAATGGCCGCCTGGTTGAAGCACATCTTGCATTCAGGAAAACACTACAGTGCAGGCTGACGGAGGGGATACAGATACTACTTGACCCAATACAGAGACAATGATGTATTTTGTGTAGGGAAACTGTGCCCAACCTAAAGACATGGTAAGGGTTTATATGGTTTACATGTCCTTTAATACAAACTTTCTCCAAGTCTCCATAACCAGTGGCTGCAGCAAAGTATCCTATAAAAATGGAATCCCAGTTTTTCTGTTTAAATCTGGCTCCATGATCTTTGTCCCTGCAGCTGGAGTTGGAAATAGTGAAGGGGATGTAAAGGCAAAAATAAAATCCAATACAAATCTCTACACAGTCGCAGACTGCTCTACAGGGAAACAAACATAGCTGCTTGAGTTCTGCATGGCTGGGAAGTAAGCGGGGGCTCCCCCTGCTGTTCATAAGTATGATTGTTTCCCTGCCCAGCAGTTAGGGACTGCATACAGTCAGGTTTCTTATAAAAACTGTACACATTTTTTAATTAAAGTATATTGTAAATAGATTTCTTTTTCATTAAAGAAAGTAAAAATGGGATTTTATTTTTTTGCCTTTCCTTGTCCTTTAATGAGCTAGAAAAAGTGCACAATGTACAGTTCTGCAACTAAATTAATAAAATGAATACAACAAGGCACACAAAGTTGCATTTTCCCTGAATAGGAGGTGCTTGTAAATCAGTGCATCTCATTGAAGGATGCACCAAATACACTACATGGAAAAAACATGCAATTTCCTTGTTTATGTGACGAAAAGTCTCATGATTTTAAGGATTCGGTTCGGTCAACCACTTGTGTGGTCTTTATTCAAATGGCCTTCAGGTGTCACTGTGCACATGAGTTATACTGTGTATATATAGTACTATCAATACTGCTTAAGAGTGATAGAGTTGGAAGTTACTGTTGTGTAATGGCTTCATGAGTCTGCTAATAAAGCACTGTTATACTCTACTAATCTTTGGCTACCAAAACATAACAACTTGGATTTGGCCTAATCCGAATCCTGTTGAAAAGGGCAGTATCAAACACCAAATCCCTATATGTATTATAAATATGCCTGACAGCATTATAGAGTAATAGTGAGAGAGTTTTTATTTCCAAACAGGACAAGATGCTTCCAAATGGCAGTGTAGGAAAGGAATTTTTATCTAAAACAATGCTAATGTTTTTTCATAGTGGCAGTTGTGAGGCTGTGTTCTGCCTGGCAAATTGTTATGTAAAAGTACAGAAAACATATGGCGTTGTGCCTGTACAGGAGGTGCTTAATCATTTAAGGATCATCTCATTTAAGGATGCACCGAATACACTATTTTGGGATTCTCCAAATCCCTTAATCTTTCATGAAGGATTTTGACAAAGGAATGGTTCAAAAGAACCCCTGTGGAAAAAAAAACATAAAATTTCCTTGTTTGTGTGAAGAAAAGTCTTATAATTTGAATGTTTCAGTTTGACCAAACACTTGGATTTGGCCTAATCTGAATCTTGTTGAAAAGTACAGAAAACAGATGACTTTGTGCATATGAGCACTTTTCTACAAGCCACCTGTACATACACTTACTGAACTAGGTCTAGTAAGAAGGTGTCAGGGGGCCTAGCGGCTTCCTAAGGGAGTAGTTCGGATTTAGGAGGAAGCCAGGAACTAGCGTCCAAGATTGTGGTATCCAAAGGGTTAAACAAGAGAATAGTCAAAGTCCAGGCAAAGTTGCAGGAGGCAGATCAGGTTCAAAGTCAGAGTTTCAGGCAGGGATCAGGATAGCAATAGCAAAAACACACCCAGGTTTTATAGTAAAAGAAACCTATAATTGGGCAGGGTTTCAGTGTCCAGGGCGCCCTTTTATGACAAAATCCCGGCACTAGTGATGACGTCATCATGCAGCGACGCTGCACCCATGTGTTCAACATGGGCGCCGCCATCGGGTCGGGTGCTTCTGGCAGTCCTGACAGAAGGAAACCTTTGGTTCATTGGTCTAGAAACAGGAGAAAAAAGTGACTCAGACTTCTCCTTCTTTCCACCAACCAATGTACTTGCCTCTGATGTCCAAGGTCCCAAATCCCCCTTCTTATTGTATTTACTATTCATATATTAAACATAATGTTTGGTTTCTTTTACTCTCATTTCTCAGCGATGTATTTTTCAAGTTAAATGGATTCTGTCATGATTTTTCTAAATTACACTGTTTACACTGCAAATAATTCACTCTTCCATATAAAATTATAATCCTGAACCAACAAGTATATATTTTTTTTAGTTGTAAGACAGCTATCTCATGTCATGGTGCCTGATCCTGTGCTTTCAGAAAGAGCCAGCACTTCATGAAGGAACCACTTTCAGATAGGCAATGTAACTGAAGGAGTCACAGTGGGACTTTGATTTTTACTATTATGGGGCCGATTCACTAAGGGTCGAATATCGAGGGTTAATTAACCCTCGATATTCGACTAGGAATTAAAATCCTTCGACTTCGAATATCGTAGTCGAAGGATTTAGCGTAGATAGTTCAATCGAACGATCGAAGGATAATTCCTTCGATCGAACGTTAAAATGCTTCGACTCGAACGATTCGAAGGATTTTAATCCAACGATCGAAGGAATATCCTTCGATCAAAAAAAGTTAGCCAAGCCTATGGGGACCTTCCCCATAGGCTAACATTGACTTCGGTAGCTTTTAGATGGCGAACTAGGGGGTCGAAGTTTTTTTTAAAAAGACAGTACTTCGACTATCGAATGGTCGAATAGTCAAACGATTTTTACTACGAATCCTTCAATTCGAAGTCGTAGTCGAAGGTCGCAGTAGCCCATTCGATGGTCGAAGTAGCCCAAAAAAAACTTTGAAATTCGAAGTTTTTTACCTTCGAATCCTTCACTCGAAGTTAGTGAATCGGCCCCTAAGTGTTATTCCTATATCTACCAGCTGTTATTGGTGCAAATTCTGTCCAATGGAGTTCAAGGGCGCCATCCTCAGCTGCTTTGGTAATCTTCGGGTCTTCTCCCGGCAATTTTAATGAGTTTTGGTGCATGCGCAGTTGTCGCGAAACAGAAAATTGCGCTTGCGCCAATACGGTTCTTACTTCCTGAAGATTACCAAAGAGAAGAAGATGGCACCTGTGAGAATCTGCACCGAGGGGTAAGTAAAGACTTAGGGGCATTTGCCCGGGTAGCAGTTAGGCTGGGGGGAGGAGGGAGGGCGGTCTATGTAGGGTAGGGGGGTAAGGGTTCTTTAACTTTAAGGGTTTGCTTCTCCTTTAACTGAGAAGGTTCTAGGGGTTTTTGTAGATAACAAGTTGTCTAATCCCAGGCAGTGTCATTTTGTGGTCACTAAAGCAAATACATTTCTGTCTTGCATATAAAGGGCATTAACTTAAGGGATGAAAACATAATTATGCCTCTTTATAGGTCCCTGGTAAGGCCTCATCTGGAGTATGCAGTGCAGTTTTGGACTCCAGTCCGTAAGAGGGATATAAATGAGTTGGAGAGAGTGCAGAGACTAAGTGCAACTAAACTGGTTAGAGGGATGGAAGACTTAAATTATGTGGATAGACTGTCAAGGTTGGGTTTTTTTTCTCTTGCAATGACTCTTGAAAGGGGACATGATTACACTTTACAAGTACATTAGAGGACATTATAGACAAATGGCAGGGGACCTTTTTACCCATAAAGAGGATCACCGTACCAGAGGTCACCCCTTCAGACTACAGGAACAGAAATTTTCCGCATAGTTGGTTCTTCACAGTGAGGACAATGAGGTTGTGGAATGCACTGCTGGTAGATGTTGGGATGGCTGATTCTATTAATGTCTTTAAGAGGGGCTTGGATGATTTCATGGACAGACATCATATCATATGCTATAGTGATGCTAAAATCTACAATTAGTATAGATACGTATTTGCATATATACTGTAGCTTATGTAAGTGTATGGAGGGGTCATTGTCAGTGTGTGTATGTATGGATGCTGGGTTTCATTTTAAAGGGTTGAACTTGATAGACTTTGGTCTTTCTTCAACCGAACTTAACTATGTAACTATGTACAGAACCATACTTCCTTTTTACATTTGGGCAATCAGCAAAATAGACGCGGTCGGATTAAGGGGGTTATTTATCAAAGGTCGAGTTTGTGAGGTTTCAAAGGTTTTTTATACCTCGAATAAACTCACAACTCGAATGTTTGCTTATTTATAAAAAAACGTAAATGTAAACAAACTCGAATCAGTGCAATCGTGGGGGGGGGAATAGATTATTCAAATTGATTGAGTTATTGATGGAAAAAACTTGAATCACACACATTTATCATGTTTTCATGCGAAAATCATGAAGGATACAAACTTCTTTAAATGGTTCAAGGGACCTCTGCCATTGACTTCTACATGACCTCAATAGGTTTATTTTCGGATTTGAGCTATTTCCAGCTTTGAGGCATAATAAATCTCGAAAAATTTGAGTTTTTTTTAACCCGTAAAATTTGAGTTTTTATTGAAACTACCCTCGAAAACTCGAATTTTTCAGGAAAAACACAACTCGACCTTTGATAAATAGCCCCCTAAATGTTACTATGTCTGCTGAACCAAATAAATTACATCTATGTAAGGAAAAGCTATGATGACAATAAGTTTGCTCATTAATATGGACCTATTCCATAAAACAGACACCTATTAAGCTACCATATTTCTTATATCTATAAAAGCATCTAATATCTCTAGAAGTACCTGTTTGATATAATGGCTCCAGAATAGTAAGGTAAATAGCAGATAATGGATTTGCTTTGCACATGGTGAACTTTGCCTTATTACTGTCTATTATGGGAAAATAATTGAAAGATAAGTTACCTAGAATTAGAGGCTGTAGGTTCTAAAGTACATAGCATTTTGCTTTAAAAAACATAAGCATGGTTCCCTTTTTCTTTTTTTTCTGGTTATAGACACCTCTCAGACTAGTTAAATATCTACTTTAGGTTTAATGTCATACAAAGCATTTGACTGCCACTGCAATAAGGTCATAAACGCCTCTTCCTACTTTTAACCACTGCCATATTAATCTATGGAAAATGCTATGCCTGCAGATTATAGTGAAAGACAGACCTTTGTCAAAAACACCCTCTTGAACCTTATTGGATAGATTATTTTTAGACATAATACCTGGTGAAATATGCTGAAAATCCATTCCTACTAATGCTTCAACCTATTAATCATGTCTCCTGGATTTATTCATGTATGAGAGTCCATATAATATATACTTGATATTCATGTGTCATGAAAAATGTCATAATAAATAGTCTCATAATCTACTTTAATAAAGCATAGGCAACTATAAAAAATGTGGTAGCATGCCAGAGCATCCCCCAGTGTGCCAGTTTATAGAAAGTTACTTTAATGAAATGTACAGGAGCAAGCACATCTTACACCATGCATAATCCTGTGCGTATGTTAGGTTAACATTAAACAAAATATGGTATTATTATATTTTATTTGTGAATATCTCTACCGAAAATACAATAAATTGCAATTGTATCCTATACGTCAAAGAATACATAATACTGCATGGGTGTGCTAATAAATGTGATACAAGCTGTGCTGATATTTGCAGAGTCAGGATTATGTCACTTCTGACGTGTGATTCTTGTGGCACAAGTCTGCTCCACCTATTGCTTCTACCTGTTGTGGGAACTAGTGATGTGCGAGTCAGTAGTAACCTGCAAAACCTAAACCTGCACCCAACCCACAAAATGTTGCCATTGCAGGACCCGCACATGCATCTTTTCACTCTGTACCCTTCTTCTGTACATGGGGCAGATTCACTAAAGGGCAAAGTTGCTAGTCACATTTCGCAGGGACATCGCCAATTTACTAACAGGTGTAGGCAACAATTCTGTAGCAAAGGGGACCATCGCTAGCATTCGTTTGCACTCTATTGCCAGGTGACTTTTCGCTCTAGCGAACAGCCGTAACTCCGTAAATTCACTAAGATGCAAATTTTACTAAACGTTACCTCTTTCGCCAGAGTTTCCTTCACCACCTCAGACCAGGCGAACTGCTAAAATGAAGCTACATGTTTCTCAATCTCATGTCAGTTACATTATATCCTGTCTGCCAAAAATGCATTCAAGTTATAAAAACGCTGGCGACTTTTTTAGTCAAGATTGCCTGCAAAAGTCCTAACTGTTAAACTTTTTTTGTGTTAACATTTTTCCCCAGACATTTGAGGGGCCTGGTACATGCGAATCGTTCGATGGTGAAAATTCGTCCTTTAGCGAATTTACCCCATGCCTCTTCCAAGACGGGATCTTCGGGAGCAGTGGAGAAATGTATTTCCCCAGTCTGACCTGCCCCCTACCGTAATTGGCAATAGTTGGCCAAATTTCAACCCAAACCCACTCAACTGGTGCTCAAACCATGGGTCACCACGGGTTTCCATCTCTAGTGGGAACCTTGCAATTAACAGTAGATTCATGGTGACAGTAGCTGTGTGGTTTTCCACTGTCAGTAGGTGCCTTTGTGCATGATCCAGTAGAAGAGACAGGCTGAATGCAATGGAACTTGACTCAATAACACAGAAGTGCAAGGAAAAGGTGAGGATGCAAGTACTTTTAATGAATGGTGTCAACATTTGTGTCCATTTTAGTGTGATGGCACTTGCACTTCATAAATGATCCGTTTAATATTTACCTGCCTCATCCATGGCTAATAATAAAAGAATATTTTTTTATTACTGATTACTTGAATCTTATGGAGATACATTTCTGTGCAGCTGAATACTATTCTCACAGCTTTGCTTTAATAAAAAAAAGGAATACAATTTTCACCTCATGCCAAATAATAGTTTATCAATGTGCCTGTCTTCTGCACAACTGTATTTTTTCACAGTAAAGGTGCATGACTGGAAAGCATTGGCAGCATCAACACTCACACAAACTCACTGTATTTCTGTGACAGTACAAAGGGAGTATTACAGTGGAGACGTTACTGGGTCCACAGCAAGATACTTCTACCACAATTTTTTGGTTAAAATGTGGGTGCCCAGTGCCCATCAATGAGATCTTTTCCCTGGGCCCATTTAGAGGTGCTCCTGATATGAGAAGTTGAGAAACTTAGCAGTGTGGATGAGACAGGCTACAACAGGGTGCCATTGAGGGCAAAATCACCTCTGGGCCCACTTAAAACAGTTCTGGTTATATTGGAGGGAACAGCACAGGGCAAAAAAATATGCTGTAGCAGATCTGATCAAAATCTAGACTTTGAGTTGGGATTGGCCACACTGCAAATATACATTTGACACATCACACTTAAAATCTAACTTTGGCAGGGTTTAGGGTAATTTATTAGTATAGATATTGTTGCAACACTGATGCTTATTTCAGACACCAGTCTTTCTCTTCAGCAAAAGAAAATTATTATTCAAAGGGGCTTAGGTCTAGATAACAAGTGCTTGAGACCCAGTTATTGACAGCACTACATTTGATCTGCAATTACAGTTTATTTCTTTTATTATAGCTAAAAAGAGTACTTTTACCCAGTTAGATTAGAATTTTAGCCATTAGATGTACCTAGTAAACACTCTGTAATACAGAAAGTAAAACTGTTTGCCCATATGTAATAAAAGGCATTCCGTTTGCCCAGTAGCAGTAACACATAGCAACAAATAAGATGCTAGCTATTTAACAGGTGACCAGTGAATTCTGCCTGCTGATTGGTTGCTATGGGTTACTACTACTGGTTAAACTTAGTGCCTTTTATTACATACCCCATTTGTGATCCATAATAAACATGTGTACCAGTCAAATAATGAGTCCACATTTTGCATTGCTGAGTTGCATTTTATTGAGACACATTCATGAACTGCATGCATATCAACTCTGGAAAGAAAGGTAAACATTACATGGCTATATGTTGTTGGAGCTTCATACCAGACAAAATGATGAAGAAACAAGTACAGCTGAATTAGAAATAAAATGGCACCTTTTAGTGTTGGCAATTGTATAATTTTAACATAAACCTATTCTGAATCTGAAACATTAGTTAACAGTCCCAACAGACACAAATCTTTATTATTACAAAACTTGTTACAGTGCACATTCTCCTAGCTTTTATATTTTCTTTTTACTTTCTTTTCAGTATGCTGGCAGTCACATTTGGTGTGGGGGTTCCTAGCTGGATTCAGTTTTTTTAGATTGATATGACATGCAGGTGGTGCAAGTTGTAATGGACTGATAATAGTTTGGGCCTATAAAGTGTTTTCAGTAGTTAGACCTTTATTAACGAAGTCGCTAAGCTTTTCGCTAATGTCTTTTTCTAGGTATTCCATTTGATCTTGCACAGTCACTGTGTATTTCCCTAATTTCTGCTTCATGTCTTCTACCCTCTGCACTAGAGCTTTGTTGAGAGCATCTCCATAGGGAGTAATGCTAACTTTAAATTCTGCAATCTTCTGGTCCATCTGCTGGCTGATCTCAGTGAGATATGGCTCAAGTGTCTGCTTTGCATCCCTAGCATTTACTTGGAGTTTCACTTTCAGCTCATCTGCATAGGGGCTTAATTGATCTTTTAACTGCTCTGTGAACTCTCTTATTTGGGTGTCCACTTGATCAACACTCTTTCTCATTTGGAATTCCATGCTCTCTATCTGCTTGGCTAAAGTCTCCTGCATCTCCTCTGCATAAGGACTCAGGCTCTCACGTAACTTTTGTACTTGATGGCCAATCTTCTCTCTCACTTCATCAGTGTAAGGGTTAAGTTGTTTTCTAAGTTGATCTACACTCTCATCTATTTTGTTCTGGAGTTTTTCTGAATATGGAGCCAAAGACTCTTGCAAATTTCCTGCATTCTCTCTTATCTTAGCATCCATTTCTTGTACAACAGTCCTAAGCTGCTGACTGATTGTGTTAGTATTCTTCTCTAGTTGGCTTTTCAGTTCCTCTGCATAAGGAGTCAGTTTGAGTTGCAGCTCCTCCAAATTCTTGCTCACTTGTTTGTGTACTTCATCTGCATAAGGAGAAATCTTGACCCTGAGTTTCTCCAGCTCTTGTTGTATCTGCTCGCGAAGTTTTTCTGAATCTTGTGTGAGCTGGTCATGGATCTGTTTTGCAAGAGGAATGAGTTGGCTTTGTAGTTCTCCAGCATAAAGGTTCACACTTTTCATATTTTCCTGTATGAGAACACTGCAAATGTAAAGAGTGAGACATCAATTACTGACACCATTGGTAGCGAGCTATTTAAACATCTATGAGGTGGGGAGCTGATCCACTTTAAGACGAAAATGGGGTTCGTGAATGAATAGGCAACAAGGCAAGGGTCAAGAAAGAAATACATTCAGCTAACAGGGTATTAAATTTACATGAAGGAACAACAAGAAAACGTGGAAGTTATCTATGCTGAGATGTCTTTAGACCATCATCTAGCACTCTATAGCAATTAAGGGGATCACTAAAAACAAAGAAACCTCTTCACCCTATGACACCCATCAAAGTGTGATTTGAGTTAATGACCATGGAAGAGTACATATGGGTCATACTTCTAAATATAAATCATAATCAATATTTTAATCCAGTTTAAACCATGGGTTTAAACCATGGGTCTAACCCACTGAATATCCCAAAATTAACTGAAATGACCACCTAGAAGGTTCACTACAAAATAAAACTTACAGGGAAACTAATGTATCAAAGTAAACACGAAGACCCTTGTGTTGTTTTTTTAACACCAGCTAATGGATTAATTACCCATGCGGGAGGCTTCACATCCTGAAAATCCTTCCCAAAATGATATACACATTAGACAAAATCCATACAATTTTTGAATAATCTGCTGTATTATATCTGCCATACATAAATAAAACCCTAACTGTATGCACTAGTGAACATTAAACAGAAACTGGATCTTAATGCTTATAGTCCATGTTATAGTCTAGTCCCTCTCTTTCTCTTATACTAACTCTCAGGATTATTCACTTACTTAAGTTGTTTGCTGATATCCGACTGCTGGATCTGCTCCACCGTATCCTTGGTGCTACTTTGCAGCTGGGAGACATAGTCCCAAAAACCATTGGCCACTTGGACCGTTCTAACATCAGCTTGAGAGCCTAAGAAGAGAGAAAAGTAGTGAGAAGATGACATGCAATACCATTTGTTCAGTGCATTTGGTTCTCAAATGGATTTCATTTCTGCAGTTCATGATCATCTATCATCTGCCTTTGTTTATATTTCTACCCCATTACATACCTGTGATGGCACATAAAACCAAAGCGAGGGTTGCCACCTTCAACAGCATATTGAGTCCTTGGGTAGGTCAGATCTATGAAGTAACATATGGAAAAGGGAAAGAAAGTAAGGGTCAATGATCACCATAACAAAATCATCACAACTGATGCACTTTTATTACATATACATTACCTAATCTATTTGTTTTTATACAAAGTTTTGAAACAGGAGTGAAGGAAACTAATTTAATGTAATATACATTTTTTAAAACATTACAATAATAAAATGCATGCCAATAATTCTCAATCGTTAAAAAAATAAATAATTTATCAAGTAAAGTCTATAACCTATACTCAAATGAGATGTTCTTATTTATGCCAACAACATTTACTTACATACAGTAAGTACAGTACTTCAATTTATCCAAAAGTGACATGTGCATATTGTGCATATATATATATATATATATATATATATATATATATATATATATATATATATATATATATATATATATATATATATATAAATAGAAAATACGCAGTGGTGTATATTTTCCCTATATTGGGCTTAAAAGACAAAAGGGGGCCTATTTATCATTCTGTGTAAAAAGTGGAGTGAAGCATTACCGGTGATGTTGCCCACAGCAACCAATCAGCAATTACATTTCAACATTTAGAAAACAAAAACAAAGAACTGATTGGTTGAAATGAGCAACATCACTGGTAATGTTGCACAACACTTTTTACACACACTGATAAATAGACCCCTAAGTTTGCCCAAGTGCAGTGACCAAAAGCAGCCAATCAGCAAGAAGTTAAAAGGGGGCCTATTTATCATTCTGTGTAAAAAGTGGAGTGAAGGTTTTAGCTTAAGAGGGTTATATATATATATATATATAGATATGTAATTGTATGTAAATATCACAATAATAAAAAAACATAGTTTCCTCTGGACCAGGAAAAGCCAGCCTGTATCTTTTGGCAAACTATTACTTCCAGTACTTAGTTGCTTAGTGCTCAAGTCTATTGAAAGATGAAAATACAACCTCAAATATATACATATTAAACTGAAACATGACATCCAATTTTGTTAAATTATGATTGTAAAATGAGCAATGTGAGCCCCCAAAGGAAGCCTTGCAATTGTAACTCCATTGGTCATGTTAAAGTTTTGTAAAGTCTTAAATATGGCAACAAATACATGTTTTACATTATGATTGCCAGTAACATTGAACTACAACCCGTTAAGAGCTGAATCTACCAGTCCCCTTCTTACCTGGTCACTTGGTATCTGGATGTGAGATAGATGCTTGTGCCACCTCTTGTTATTTATAGCAGGCTTCTGACCATAAAGCAGCACTGTGGACTTTCCCTTTACTGCGTGGCGTTCCTGACGTGTCTTCTGAAGTCTAACGACCACAGCATGTCCTTATCAATGACTCACGTTGCTTTGGATGGGGAGGGAGTCAGGAGCAGAGACATATATTTGGAACCAGAGGTTATTATGTACTGCAAGTGAAGGGAAATATGACATGCTCTTTGAGGTGAATTAACAGAGAGAAGCCAGTGTTGGACTGGCCCACAGGGATACCAGGAAAGCTCCCAGTGGGCCCAGGTGTCAGTGGGCCCTCCTGCTTCAAAACATTTGACATATTTCATGGCCTTTACCTATTTCTATGAGAACAAAGAGACTAAATAGATTGGATAACAGATTATAGCATGTAAAGAAAAGAGATTATCAGAATAGAGGTTGTGTGATGAGAGGAATTATAATAGTACTGAGAGTGGGCCCCTGATCTAAGGTCTTTTGGTGGACCCCTGGTATAAGATTTTTGGGTGAGCCCCTGGTGTCCCAGTCCGACACTGAGAGAAGCTGATTTATTCCCAGCGACTACCTTTCCAACTGTAGACCACCCTGTTCTGATAAATCAGCTTGTTTCAATCTTTATTCACTAGAAGCACACAAACATACAATTACCTATATGACTGCACCAATCTGACCTAAAATTAAATTTGATCCTTAAGGGAATCTGGTTAAAATTAGCAAATACACGTGTTCTTTTAATTAGGTAATCAGTGAACGATATCTGCTGGTTGTTATGGGCTCTTAATCCTAGTGAAAACTCTGTACAGGTATGGGATCCATTCTCTGGAAATTAAGGGATGGACATCTCCCATTGACTCCATTATAATCAAATAATAAACATTTTTAAAAAATTGTTTCTTTTTTTCTGTAAAACTAAACAGTACCTTGCACTTGATCCCAACTGAGATATAATTGATCCTTATTGAAGGCAACCCCAGCCTGTTGGGTTTATTTAATGTTTAAATAATTTTTTAGTAGACTTAAGGTATGGAGCTCCAAATTACGAAAAGATCTCTTATCCGGAAACCCACAGGTCCAGAGCATTCTGGATAACAGGTGCCATACATGTACTTGATTAACATTAATTGACAATTATATTTATTGCTATTTCTTTGATACATATGGTGCATCCACACAGTACCATATGTGATCCATTTTTATGTGTTTGGAAGTAGTACCATTAACATATTGAATAAAAGGGGTACGGTCAGTTCGCAGGGAATGGCAGTCAAATTTGGGGTGGCCAGGTTTTACAGAATGCTACAAAAGACCCCTGCTTAATGCCTAATACCATTCTTATCTTAGTCATCAAACCCATTTACTAAATGGACCAGTCACAAATCTTTGAGTCTGACAAGCAACTTGTGCCCATCATGGAAGGGCAACATTTGTTTGGCTTCTCTCTAATATGCTATTCCACAGGTCTAGAAAGAAAACATATACACACTACTTGCTCAAGCAACAAGTACAGGTCTCCCTTGTGCTGAAGTACACTATGCTCCTCTCCTTGCACCACATTCACTTGCATCTGTGCAAATAACACAAAGCACTAGAGTGCTCTTGCTCTGCTCCAGGGTGAGGTGAAAATGTGATGCATCAATGGGTGCAATTTACTTGCTGGAGCATTGTTTTTGTAATCATAAAATACATCAAGGGTCATTTATGAAGCTAGTGCAGTATATAAAGTACAATATTCAGATACTATTTGTAGCATTTTCAGCGTAATTGTGGCCGTGAGTTGATGCACATTTTCCTTGCACTTCAAAATGAACACAATAGTCAATGGGTGTGCAAATCAGACGCATGTTTTGGCTAGCATTTTCAAAATGTTAACTTTAGTAGTGCAGTGTTAAAATAGCTTTAGCATGTGATTCTTTCAGCACACATCTGCTTTCTCTATTCACACACCCGGCAGGAATTACTGGCACATTAAGGGTGGTGGTAGCTCTAGGGCCCCCCGGCATTAGAAGGTGTACATTTACTCAATTTAAAGGAGAAGGATAGGCTAAATTTAAGTAAGCTTAATCAGAAAAGTCTATATTAATACAAAACCCTCAAAGTAAGAGTCCTCTGTCAAAAGAAACAGCATTTATTATGTACACATTGGCTTCTATATTAGACTTCCTGTTTCCAGCATAAACCTTCACGGGCTTGAGCATGCTCAATTTGCTCCTCTCTTCCTCCCTTTTCCCCCTCTCTACTCCCCTCCCTGCTGAAATCTGAGCCCAGAGCTATGAGTGAGCAGGGAGAGACTCAGACAAGAAGTGATGTTACACCAAGCTAATCTGGCAGCTTGTATCCTAAACAAACAGAGCGCTTCTGGAACTGTTTACTCGGGTATGGTAAAGCAGGGGTCCCCAACCGCTGGGGCACTGCCCAGTACCGGCCGCAGACCAGTACCGGGCCACGGACAGTCTTGAACTGGGCCGGTGAGCCTAGGGGACAATTAACACAGTGCGCCAAATTGCACGCATTGGACGCCGGCGCTCCAGAATTAGATGTTGTTGCTCCAGAAATGGATGCCGACCTCTCCTGCCCCCTTCCCAACCCCCCGACCCTTTCCTGACACCCACCCCCGGTCCACTGGTCGCTGGGCCAAAAAAGGTTGGGGACCCCTGTGGTAAAGCATTCTACATAATAAATATAGTGTTATAGCTTGCACCATTATGGCTAATCTATTAACAATAAACTGCCTAAGAGAAGAGGCAGTACAAATGTTTGAAACATTTGGGCCAACCACACTTTTGGCTGTATTTGTAAATGACTCTTGTTGTGTGTGTTATTAAATAATATTGTGAATGAATCTTATTCACATTATAAATAATGAAAAATGTTTCAACATATGCACAAACATTTAAAGGGCTATGTACAAACATACTGCACGTGATTCATTTAAAGGGGTGATTCACCTTTAGTAAGTTAACGTTTAGTATATCATAGAAAAGCCAATTCTAAGCAACTTTTCAAATAACCTTCATTTTTTCTTTTTTATAGATTTTTAATTATTTGCCTTCTTCTTCCGACTCTTTCCAGCTTTCAAATGGGGGTCACTGACCCCATCTAAAAAACAAATGCTCTGTAAAACTACACATGTATAGTTATTACTACTTTTTAGTATTCATCTTTCTATTTAGGCCTCTCCTATTCATATTCCAGTCTTTCATTCAAATCATTGCTGCTGAAATTGCAAACTGGAGAGCAGCTGAATAAAAAAAGCTAAATAACTCAAAAACCACAAATAATAAAAAATGAAAAACAATTGCAAACTGTCTCAGAATATCACTCTCTACATCACACTAAGGGGCAGATTTATCCAGGGTCGAATTTTGAGTGTTAATAAACCCTCAAATTCGACTCAAATCCTTTGAATTCGAATATTGAATTTGAAGGATTTTAGCTCAAAAGCTTTGATCGATCAAACGATAAAATTGTTCAAATCGAATGATTAGAGTGATTTCAAGCGATCGATTGAAGGATTTTTATTCGACCAAAAAAAGCTTGGAAAAGTGTTGGGTAAGGTCCCCATAGGCTAACATTGGACTTCGGTAGGTTTAAAGTGGCAAAATATGAAGTCAACGTTTTTTTTAAAGAGACAGTACTTCGATTATCAAATGGTCGAATAGTCAAACGTTTTTTACTTCGAATTTGACCAATTCGATGGTCGAAGTACCCAAAAAAATGACTTTGAAATTTGAATATTTTTTTATTCAAATTATTCACTCGAGTTTAGTAAATCTGCCCCTAAAAGTTAATTTAAAGGCAATCAACCTCTTTATGGCACTTGATGCACTTTTCACATGGCACTAAATTTGTAAATAACCCTAGAAATCACTACAGACCCACATGGTATTTAATGCAAACATTTGAAAAGGAAACAACACACACAACAACAACATGGCATGTTCACATGGCATGTAGGGGATGTTAACAATAAGCCAAATAAATCAAACTTTGGATTACATCTTGTTTCACAATCTGTTTCAGAAAGCCTCTTTTTGTTTTCAGCCATGGGCTTCATTGTTGAAATCTGTTTTTAAGACAGCAGTTTAAAAGTCAGATAGGGTTCTACATCAAGCACCAATAAAATGGCTTTATTCTTAGTTACATAACTGTGAAAACAGGTAAGGTTGTCAAAGCAAAGTCTAAAGCTCAAAGCACACATTTCCCAATATGTTTCTTTTCAGAGATAATGAAATAGACGGCAAAGGGCATTTTTCCAGTTTAACCAGTCACATAATGTGTCAAGTAAATCCTATAAACATCAGTTCTCAGCAATATAAGAGATGTATCACAATGAATGTACAAGAACAGCAAAGTCTAATGGAAATGCTCTTATAAAGGAAGTCAGTATATTGGCAAGAGGGCAAGCTCTGGTTGAATGCTGGGCACCACGAGGAGGGCCTGATCAGTTCATTTGTTTTATTATTACAGTGAAAAAGGAAATCATTTTAAAAAATTAGAAATAGTTTACGAGAGATGGCCTTCCCATAAATCTAAGCTTTCTGGATAATAGGTTTCCAGAGAGGGGATCCCATATCTTCATTGCTGTATAACTAAAGCTCAAATTTAAAGATCAAAGTCACTCCCGGTCTGGCCAGTCCTACACTCACTTTCACATAATTCAAGGAAAACTGCTGTTCCAGTTGAGGTATAAACTTGGTTTATTCATTAACTCATAATTTTAATTAAAATACAGGTATGGGATCTGTTATCGGGAAACCCATTATCAAGAAAGCACCGAATTACGGGAAGGTTATCTCCCATTGACTCCATTTTATCCAAATAATTCAGATTTTTAAAAATGATTTCTTTTTTGCTGTAATGATAAAACAGTACCTTATACTTGATCCAAACTGACACATAAAATCATTACTGGAGGCAAAACAAGCCTATTGGATTTATTTAAATGTTAAAATTATTTTTAAGTAGACAAGATATAAAGATCCAATTTATGGAAAGATCCATTATCTGGAGTTCCTGAACATTCTGGATAACAGATCCCATACCTGTATTCTTCTTTGGGCATATTTACAGTATATGTTAATTAAACATTTTTAGAACATTCAGTTCTCTGGTTTATTACAGGAGTGACTAAAGAGCTATTGGTATTCAACAGGTGAATAACCTTGAGGTGAAACCTAACTAGGGAGACTTTGAAAAGATACAAAAATGTGACACACAGGATAGACCAATGAAGTCAACTAATCAGGGAAGTTTCCTGGAAATGTAAAGCAAAAAAGTCATTGCACCGTTGATTAATAAGGGGTTTCACAAAAAAAAGCAGAATTTCTTAATCAAAATTCATGGAAAAGTTGACGTTTGAAATAATTCAAATTCTTTTTATGATTTTCTTTTTTCCTGCAATAATAAAACAGTAGCTTGTATCTGACCGTAACTAAACTCCACCATGAATCCACATTGAGGGCAATACAATCCTACTGGTGTTTATTTAGCACAGGGTTCCCTAACCACCGATTTTAAAAATCTGAATTATTTGGATAAAATGGAGTCAATGGGAGATAACCTTCCCGTAATTCGGTGCTTTCTTGATAATGGGTTTCCCGATAACAGATCCCATACCTGTATTTTAATTAAAAAAATCGGGACTGTCCCTCTAAAAATGGGACAGTTGGAAGGTATGTACTAAACATCATTTCAATTTCTAAACCCAATAGAATGACTTTGTATGCAATAAGTACTAATTATATCTTAGTTGGTATCAAGTACTGTAAAAGGTACTGTTTTATTATTACAGAGAATAGTGAAATATTTTTTTTAAAATGTATATTATTTGATTTAAATTGAGCCTATAGAAGATGACCTTCCCGTGATTTGGAGCTTTCTGGAAGACAGGTTTCTGGATAATGGATCCCAAACCCGAATCTCAACCCGCAGTCCCTCCTTCATACTGGAAAGTCCCGTTTTTCTCTGCACTGAACAGCCAGAAGAAGAAACAATGTTTCTAACTTAAAGTGGACCTGTCATCCAGACACAAAAATCTGTATAATAAAAGTCCTTTTCAAATTAAACATGAAATCCAATTTCTATTTTTTATTAAAGAATTCATAGCTGTTGTAAACTCATTTAAAAATCTCAGCTGTCAATCAAATATTGTCTGCCCCTCCTCTATGCCAATGGCATAGAGGCGGGGCAGACAATCACTTTCACTTTCCATTCAGCACTTCCTAGATGTCACTGCTCTCCCCACATTCCCCCGTTCTCTTTACCATTTAATTGTGTAGCCAGGACATGGGGATGGACATCAGGTCCCCCATTCTGGTGCACAAACAAGATTCTGAGATGATACAAGGCTTGTCTTAATAACAGTGTCCACAAAATGGCTGCTGCCTGCTTGTTATAATTATGAGTTCCCAGACTAAATGAAAAAAGATTCAAATAATTTATATAGTGTAATTAAAGTTCATTTTGCTTGACTAATGTGATAAAATAGGATTTGGAATGGTTTTTTTTGGGTGACGGGTCCCCTTCAATTGGCTTTTGGCAGAGAGCCCAGAACAGCCACAGCAGCAGATAAGATACTTTTGTAAGTAAGTAATTGTAACAATATAAGATAACAGGTCCCTTGTGAAAAGTTAGACTCACGGCTTAAAGGGCAGTTCACCTTCATTAGCAAAACTTTAATAACTAAAAAAAAAACACAGAAATATGTTCAAAATTTCATAAGCTGCCAAATTGTGTAAAATGAGCATGGTAATTAGGGGGTGTGGCCACAAAAATGGGTGTGGTCAATAAATGTTGCTACGCGCGTCAATTTTTTGTCCCTCTTTTTATTCCAGAGTGTTGGGAGGTATGTTAGGTATGGAGATCCAAATTCCTGAAAGATCTGTTATCCAGAAAACCCAGGGTTCTGAGCATTCTGGATAACAGGTGCCATACCTGTATATGTAAATATATACACTGGGGTTTATTTGGAAGGGTTTAACTTGATGGACTTTGGTCTCTTTACAATCCAGTATAATTATGTAACCGCATATGAAATATTTCCTCTGTGTCTATAAGAATCCCATCAATTTGTTTTTTTTTGAGTATTATTCACATTACGTGCACAATACTCCTTGAAGTTTGTCATTAATAATGTGCAAGGGCAATGGTCAAGTTCTGTGGGAAAACTTACACTTTTAAAATGCTGTACATTTGTTTTCTCTCTTATGTATTCTGTATTTTGCACTGTAGAAGTGCTGGGCACCAGGTTAAACTCCTGAGCAAGTCCAAATTTTGATACCATCAACCTGGACTGCACCAACTGTGTGGGGTCACAGCAGAGGCAGTCACTGCCACCATCAGAAATGTGGGCCCACTAGGAGCAGCTGAAAAATACTGAATATTGGTTTTTTAGGTCCCAAATACAATTGTAGCCATGTAAAAACTGATTGCTGCCCTGAAGGAACGCTGCCAAATATACTTTAAGATGTGTGACCAATAATTGACACTATATGGATGTGCCTGTGCTGACGTAAACAATCACCTGTGTTCATTCACTTCACAACGGGTACATTTTCATACTCTGGGGCTTCTTCACTAAAATTTGAAAAAATAATTGAGTCCTATCTTCCTATCTATGTCTAGCCCACTCACCTAGTCATCTATCAAGTGTCTGTATCATTCCCATTCATTCTGTTACTGTATGTTACCTGTTGCCATCACTCCCGGGACTGTTACTACTTCCTGTACCCCTCCTTTCCTGTTTGCCCTTACTCTGACCTACAGTATCCAACATTCTCACATTCCATTTGTTATAAAGGATGAAACAGAGCCCAGAGAAGGCAGGATGCTAAAAAAATGGTCTTTCCAGATGTAAATGACCAGGGCCTCTCCTGCCATGAGGTAAAGTAAGTAAGGTGAGTGTCCAGATACCAGGGACCTGCAAATTATCCCTTTAATCTACATTTCTTTTCATTTTTGTGTTTTCATAATCATCGGCTCCTTTATTATACAGTACCCAAAGTGAAACAAAAATGGTGGCTAGGTCCTATTCTCTGTATAAAATGCTAGGTAAATAAAATAATTATCCATGAATCACATAATTAGATCCAAATTATTATATGACACATACAGTATTTTACCTCACTGACATAGACCTTAGCATTAGAACATTTATGGGCTCATGTATGAAAGGAGGGAAAACTACAAATATATTAGCACAATATGTCATATTTTTACCAGCAATGCGTAATTTTTCCCCAAATTCCAATGTGATTACACCTGACTCAGTCCGGTCATTTGCATAAAAAGGCATCATTTGTGAATGTATGGCAAGGACTCAAGGGCAAGACACTTGCATGGGTTCAGTTGTGTGCAATTCCATTAGTCCGACTTCAAACCCCTATAAACACAAATAGAGCTTTGTACTTTAATCCTGGTCAGGGTCGGTGTTAGGAACTGAACTCCATTGTGGCAGAGCATTCTCCACCTTAAAGGACCAGTAACATCAAAAAATGAAATTATTTTAAAGTAATAAAAATATATATATATATTTGCTTCAGAAACACGGCTATTGTTTATATAAATAAGCTGCTGTGTAGCAATGGGGGCAGCTATTCAAAGGAGACTAGGTTCAAGTTACACAGCAGATAGCAGAAAAGCTCTGTAGAACATAATGCTATCTGTTATCCATTATTTATCCTGTGCCATATAGTCGTTTTTCAATTTCCGCCATTGCTACTCAGCAGCTTGTTTATATGAACTATAGTAGTGTTTCTGAAGCAAACACATCAGTTTTACCAGTGCAGGGCAACACTACATGATATTTTCATTACTTTAAAACGTTTTCAGTTTTTGGTGTTACTGTTCCTTTAAACCTCACACACCAGAGCAAATGCTACAATCATATTGCTGCAGGGCTCTATTATAGAAGTGCAAAAAGGTACAAGCTCTTTCTGTATGGCATTTTAAAGACTACAAGTCACACATAGTTTTGCTCCTCTTTGCTCCAGTATTAGCACATGAAGCCTTTAATGTTTCATTTGTGTGGGCATAACATTAGCAAAATGCAAAAATTGCCTTGTATTTAAAAATGAACAAGGAATTTCGAGTAAACATACAGTAAACTCTGTAAGCATGCCCCCCCCCCCCAGTAATTGTACCCACTAACTTTAGAACTTGATACACCTCTTTGCTGAAAACTTCCCGGGCCTGATGTTCTATTATAAGGAGCTCTTTATTGCCATCTTGCTTCTGGGTAATGCGCTCCTCACTGCTGCCTAAGGTACAAACTCAGTTGAACAAATCTGGGCTTAAAAAAGTCAAATTTTTTTTGCTCTACTGTGCCCACCCTGTACAACTGTACAACCCTGAGCAGAAGCAAGGATCACAGACACCAGAAGCAGGATGGTAGCAAAGTGCTACCTACAATGGAGGAGCACTGTTCTGGGGTCTGAGATTAGAATTTATAATCACTGGGGATGCCTAACAAACTGACAGTATCCCAATGATTCAGCATACAGACACACAGGTAGAAACATTGAGAACCATTCAATTCATTCCCAGCAGATGGTGCTATAGAGATGTAACATCAGCTTCACTCTGTAGACCCAACAACTCCAAAACAAACTCAAATACAGAATTATGTTTATTAACAAAAAACCATAAAAGCTACAAAATAATTCCTCTTTTCCTACAGCACTAAATGTATGGAAGAAACTCATCTCATACCTGTCCTGCCAGCACTAGAAGGGGCTCAACATATCATACTACCCTTATGCTACCCTTATGGAAGAATAATAAGTATTCATGAATAGTGATAGGCAATTTGGATGGGCAGGCATGGATTCGCAGGAGTTTCCACGTATCGAATGTTTTCACAAAGTGGAAAATTTGCTGCAACAAAAAAAATTGTTGAGCATCAAAATTGGTGCACACATAAAAATTGGCACACCGAAATTCTTCTGATGCCCACTCTGACGCCCATTGACGTTAATGCCTTTGGACAAAAGAGTCACTCGTAAAAAAATTGTCGCTCATGTCAAATTTGTCACGCGTCAAAATTATTTTGCTGCTCATTGACTTCAATGCGCTTCACAAATGTTTCGCCCATCACTATTTATGAACATTTACTGATGCAGCAGTGCCAGAAGGAATGAACTGAATGCTATAATAGATTGCATTTTATTTTATTTGCTCACATTGAGGGGCCCATTTATTAAACCTCAAATTTATCTGGTTGTGTTTTTAAAAAGGAAAAAAAAACTCGACTTTTTGAAAATTATTATACTCCAAAGCTGCCAAAAATCTGAATATAAAACTTCTCCATCTCAAACCTGTCGAAGTCATGTAAATGTCAATGGCAGATGTCCCTGAAGTTTTTTATTGACGTTGTGATCTGCACTGGATAATCCCATAAAGTAGGGGTTTTCGTTTCATAATCCGATAAAGTTTAGTTTTGCGGCGACAATTTGATAAAGTCAAGTTTTCGGAGCATCAATCGCAATGTTTTTTGACAATTGAGTTAAATTCGTGGAAGGGAGTTAGGAATTTGTTTTAATAAATAAGTAAATAACCCCCTTAATTTATTCATTGTTTAATAAATGAATGAATAATAATAAGAATTGAGTGCTTTGGGGAAAATAGCAAAATTAGCAGAATATAGCAGAAAATAACAAATTGATTACAAAATAAAATCAAGTTTCTATCTGAAAATTAAGTCCAATTAATATTATAGTGCAATCTTGTATAGTTCAATATGGATGACTTTTCTTGTATTTCCAGCAGGGAAAGTAATATTTTAGCTCCAACAATACAAATATATATGTAAATCAACAAGGTTTGGATATAAAGGACCAGGATTCACATAATGGCCCAGATTTAATTCAGTGCTGCGTGTACCATGCCGCAGGCAATTTTTTTTAAACTAATGGGCAGTTTTAGCTGCTAAAGCTCTTGTAATTGCACAATTGCGTAATTCCACGTTTCTGTAAAATTCTGTGATAAAGCAGTTACAGACACAGAGATTACCCACACCACCAATGCAAAGGCAAATTCCCAGGCGCCCAAGTTTAATGGTACTTCCTGCAGGCAACAAGTGCCCATGAAAGCACCCAAGATAGCCACTCCCCATACGTGCAGGAATTTTTCAGGGAATTACGTAGGTACACTTATTGGGTGATTGCATAGTTTGTCTGGACCTGTTTAAGGTGTTTTATAAAATATGTTTGGGTTGCTTGAGCAGGGCTGTGGTTTTCACATAGGTACTTGAAGGCCAGTGCCTGGGGTGGCAGCTTTAGTGGCCCTTGAGTGCCTATATAAAATTACATTTCCAGTGGAAAAACCCTCCCCCCACTGCTGCTTAATTCTTGCCAATTAATTCTGACAGAAAAGCAAGGAGGGGTCAGGGGTACTGAAAAGTGGACACTTTCTTCTGCAAGGCGGCATGCTGAGGTCTAGTGCCTAGGACAGCACCACAACAAAATACACTGCTGAGCGTAAAGGGCTTGTTCACCTTTTTTCCGTTTCAGTTGTTTTCAGATTGTTCCTCAGAAATAAAGACTTTTTTTTCATCATTATTTATTTTATTTACTGTTTTTCCAAAATCTAAGTTTAAACTTGAATGTCCCTGCCCACATACAAAACTTTCACCTGCTGTCAGCACTGACCGATATATCCACGGAAGGCAAAAGTGTTTAATATCAAGTCTGCTTTATTCTAAACATACTTAGTGGCAAAATGTTATGGCATATTGAATGTCCCTATCTCTGGTGTTTGAGTCTGGCAGCTCAGTAATTCAGGTGCAGACTCTAAACTCTTACAATTTTGATACATTTCTCAGCAGCATCTCTGGAGTATTAGCAACTATTGTATCAGTTCTTAACAGCTGCCTGTAATGAAACCCAGAGATTCTGCTCAGCAGGGACACAGATAAGAAATGTATCAACTAAATGTATGCTTTTAGAAAACTTTACAGGGTCGGCGACCCCCACTCCCAGAGCTGCTTCAGAAGGTGAAAAAAGACACAATATTAGAAAAACGATGACACATAGAAAATAGAAGCCACTGGAAAAAGTCTTTATTTCTGGTGATGTATCTGAAAACAACTAGTTGTTCAAAGCAATCTCATGTGCCATTGCCCTTATTTTATTTCTCTTTTCTTCATTATTTATTTTAATTATATTTAATATATCTTTTAATTATTTTCTTTCTGACTTCTGACCAGCTTTTAAATATGGTTCATTATATATATATATATATATATATATATATAGATATAGATATATATATAGATATAGATATATATATTGTTAGTGCTACTTTTTATTACCCATCTTTCTATTCAGACCCTCTCCTATCCAGTCTCTGTAAATAACTGCATGATCGCTAGGGTAATTTGGACCCTAGCAACCAGATGGCTGAAACTGCAAACTGGAGAGCTGCTGAATAAAAAATGAAATAACTCAAAAAACCCAAATAATAAAAAATGAAAACCAATTGCAAAATGTCTTAAAATATAACTCTCTTCATCCATATGTACTAAAAGTTAACTCAAAGGTGAACAACCCCTTAAACAACAAGATGACTTTATCAATACATTGTCTTTTCATGTTGTAAAAATAATTTGAGCAAACATACAGAGTCAAACATATTCAGGCCAGTTTATTTGAAAATTATGTATATGTCAGCCCAGTCTCAATGTTTGTGTGCAGCTTTATCGTTACTGCTGGCTACTAGAGATGGCGCGAACTGTTCGCCGGCGAACTTGTTCGCGCGAACATCGGGTGTTCGCGCTCGCCGGAAGTTCGCGAACGTCGCGCGACGTTCGCCATTTTGGGTTCGCCATTGGTGGCGCTTTTTTTTGCCCTCTCACCCCAGACCAGCAGGTACATGGCAGCCAATCAGGAAGCTCTCCCCTGGACCACTCCCCTTCCCTATAAAAACCGAAGCCCTGCAGCTTTTTTTCACTCTGCCTGTGTGTGCTGAAGAGATAGTGTAGGGAGAGAGCTGCTGCCTGTTAGTGATTTCAGGGACAGTTGAAAGTTTGCTGGCTAGTAATCGTTTTGATACTGCTCTGTTATTGGAGGGACAGAAGTCTGCAGGGGTTTGAGGGACATTTAAGCTTAGGTAGCTTTGCTGGCTAGTAATCTACCTTCTACTGCAGTGCTCTGTATGTAGCTGCAGTGGGCAGCTGTCCTGCTTCTGATCTCATCTGCTGACTGCTGCAATAGCAATAGTCCTTGTAAGGACTGCTTTTATTTATTTTTTTGTTGTTTTACTACTACTACTACTACTACTACTACTACTATAAGAGCCCAGTGCTATTAGTCTAGCAGTGTTGGGGAGTGGGACTGGTGTGCTAATCTGCTGCTCCTAGTAGTTCAGCAGCACCAACTTTAATTTTTTTTTTTTTAATATTCATTCTTTTTTTATTTAACTTTTTTTTATTTTACTACCGCTGTAGTAGTGTATAAGTTGACCTTTTAGGCATTATTTGCCCTGTAGGCATTTTTTGCCCAGTGTGTTATTCAACCAACTGCTATCTAGCTGTGTGACCGTGTTCACATTCTGTCTAAATATCCATAATATTACCGTCTCCAGAAAAAACACCGGAGTGACTTTTTTCAAGCAGCCATAATAAATTTTACGTAATCCGTATCCATCGCTGTAGTAGTGTATAAGTTGACCTTTTAGGCATTATTTGCCCTGTAGGCATTTTTTGCCCAGTGTGTTATTCAACCAACTGCTATCTAGCTGTGTGCCCGTGTTCACATTCTGTCTAAATATCCATAATATTACCGTCTCCAGAAAAAACACCGGAGTGACTGTTTTTTCAAGCAGCATTCTTATATTTTACGTAATCCGTATCCACCGCTGTGTATACGTTGACCTTGTAGGCATTATTTGCCCTGTAGGCATTTTTTGCCCAGTGTGTTATTCAACCAACTGCTATCTAGCTGTGTGCCCGTGTTCACATTCTGTCTAAATATCCATAATATTACCGTCTCCAGAAAAAACACCGGAGTGACTTTTTTTCAAGCAGCATTCTTATATTTTACGTAATCCGTATCCACCGCTGTGTATACGTTGACCTTGTAGGCATTATTTGCCCTGTAGGCATTTTTTGCCCAGTGTGTTATTCAACCAACTGCTATCTAGCTGTGTGACCGTGTTCACATTCTGTCTAAATATCCATAATATTACCGTCTCCAGAAAAAACACCGGAGTGACTTTTTTCAAGCAGCCATAATAAATTTTACGTAATCCGTATCCATCGCTGTAGTAGTGTATAAGTTGACCTTTTAGGCATTATTTGCCCTGTAGGCATTTTTTGCCCAGTGTGTTATTCAACCAACTGCTATCTAGCTGTGTGCCCGTGTTCACATTCTGTCTAAATATCCATAATATTACCGTCTCCAGAAAAAACACCGGAGTGACTTTTTTTCAAGCAGCATTTTTTGCCCAGTGTGTTATTCAACCAACTGCTATCTAGCTGTGTGACCGTGTTCACATTCTGTCTAAATATCCATAATATTACCGTCTCCAGAAAAAACACCGGAGTGACTTTTTTTCAAGCAGCATTCTTATATTTTACGTAATCCGTATCCACCGCTGTGTATACGTTGACCTTGTAGGCATTATTTGCACAGTGTTTTCTTCAAACCGCCATCTAGCTGTGTGAGCTTGTTCACATTTTGTCTAAATATTGATAATATTATCGTCTCTAGAAAAACCACTTGAGTTACTTTTTTTCAAGCAGCATTCATATATTTTACGTAATCCGTATCCACCGCTGTAGTAGTGTATACGTTGATCTTGTAGGCATTATTTGCACACTGTTTTCTTCAAACTGCCATCTAGCTGTGTGTATTATCGTTTCCAGAAAAACCAACTGAGTTTTTGTTGTTGTTGTTTTTTTAAAAATAATGCCAGGCAAAGGCAGGCCGCCACGCAGAGGCCGTGCTAGGGGCCGTGCTGCTATGCAATCCTGTGGCCCTAGCAAATTGCCCAGTTTTAAAAAGCCAATGACCCTGAACTCCCAAAATGCTGAAGAGGTAGTTGACTGGCTTACACAGCACACCCCATCCTCTACCGTTTCTAACTTTACCACAACATCCTCCTCATCCTCCACTGCTATGGCCACCCCACGTAACACTTCCTCCACCACCGGTGCCCCTTCTTCACTGGAGTCAGAGGAGTTATTTTCCCATGAGTTTCTTGAACTGAGTAATGCGCAACCATTATTGGCAGAAGAAGATGAAGGAGATGAGGACGTTACACCAGATTTAATTCTGGCAGAGAACACGACAGAGATGGACATAATGATGAGTGATGAGGAGGAGGAGGAGGTCCCCGCTGCTGCTTCCTTCTGTGATGTGTCAGAAGAAATTGATGCATCTGAGGAGAATGATGATGAGGAGATTGATGTTTTGTGGGTGCCTAGTAGAAGAGAGCAAGAGGAGGGTAGTTCAGATGGAGAGACGGAGAGTCAGAGAGGCAGTAGGAGAATAAGACTTAGAAGAAGCAGGGAGGCCAGCCCGCAGGGATCAGTAGGGCAACAACATGTATCGGCACCTGTGTTCAGCCGGCCAACGCACCCGCCATTGCCGCCAATGCCGCCAACTTCTACTGTTACCGCCAGATCGCAGACTTCCAAAAAGTCAGCAGTGTGGCATTTTTTTAATGTGTGTGCCTCTGACAAAAGCATTGTAATTTGCAATGAGTGCAGTCAGAAACTGAGCCTTGGTAAGCCCAACAGCCACATAGGTACAACTTCTATGCGAAGGCACATGAGCGGCAAGCACAAAGCACTTTGGGAGCAACACCTCAAAGGCAACAGGCAAACTAAAAGCCACACTCCTTCTGGTCCAGCATCTTACTGCTCTACCTCTGCTCTCCTTGACCCATCTGAACCACCCTCCACTCCGCCTTCCACCTTGACCACCTGTTCCCATTCCCAGTCATCTGCCACCAGCCAAGTTTCTGTGAAGGCCATGTTTGAGCGTAAGAAGCCAATGTCTGACTGTCACCCCCTTGCCCGGCGTCTGACAGCTGGCTTGTCTGCACTCTTAGCCCGCCAGCTTTTACCATACCAGCTGGTGGACTCTGAGGCCTTCCGCAAATTTGTAGCAATTGGGACACCGCAGTGGAAGGTACCCAGCCGCAATTTTTTTTCTAAAAAGGGAATACCACACCTGTACCAACATGTGCAGAGCCAAGTTACCGCATCTCTGTCACTTAGTGTTGGGCCAAAGGTCCATATGACTACTGACGCATGGTCCTCCGAGCATGGTCAGGGCAGGTATGTCACCTACACTGCCCACTGGGTGAACTTGGTAATGGCTGGGAATGGGAAGCAGGGAATGGGTAGCTCAACAACAACAACAACAGTGGAGTTGGTGTCACCGCCACGGATTGCACGCGGTTCTGCCACCACCTCTACTCCTCCATCGCTCTCTACCTCGTCTTCTTCCTCTTCTTCTTCTTACTCTGCTGCTGGGTCCTCCTTCTCCTCCTCCACACCTGTGCACCCCCAGCTCCCCCTAGGCTATTCGACGTGCCAGGTACGCCGTTGTCACGCTGTCTTGGGGATGACGTGCCTGGAAAGCAAAAACCATACCGGATCTGTACTCCTGTCATCTCTGCAGTCACAGGCCGATCGGTGGCTGACCCCACACCAACTGCAGATCGGAAAAGTGGTGTGTGACAATGGAAGCAATCTGTTGGCAGCGTTGAGACTGGGAAATTTAACACATGTGCCCTGCATGGCACATGTGTTAAATTTAATAGTCCAACGTTTTGTCTCCAAGTACCCAGGATTCCAGGACGTTCTCACCCAGTCCAGAAAGGTGTCGGCCCATTTCAGACGTTCCTACACAGCCATGGCACGCCTTGCTGACATTCAGCAGCGCTACAACATGCCAGTCAGGCGTTTGATTTCTGACAGCCAGACTCGCTGGAATTCAACGCTCCTTATGTTGGAACGTCTGCTGCAACAACAAAGGGCCGTCAACGAGTACCTTTTTGAACTGGGTGGTAGGACTGGATCTGCAGAGCTGGGGATTTTTTTCCCCCGTTACTGGGTGCTTATGCGCGATGCCTGCAGGCTCATGCGACCTTTTGAAGAGGTGACAAATATGGTCAGTCGCACCGAAGGCACCATCAGCGACCTAATACCCTTCGCTTTCTTCCTGGAGCGTGCCGTGCAACGAGTGACAGATGAGGCTGTAGACCAGCGTGACGAGGAGCTGGAAGCGCACGATTTATGGTCGCAATCACCAGAACGAACCCAGGCACCTGCTGCAACGCAGGGAGAGGTGCCAGAAGTGGAGTCAGAGGAGGAAGGTGGCTTTGTGGAGGAGGAGGAGGAGGACCAACAGGAGCAGGCTTCCCAGGGGGCTAGTGGTGACCTTTTGGGGACCCCTGGTCTTGTACGTGGCTGGGGGGAGGAGACCGTGGATGATGCAGTCCTTGATAATGAGGAAGCGGAGATGGATAGCTCTGCATCCAACCTTGTGAGAATGGGGTCTTTCATGCTGGCATGCCTGTTGAAGGACCCCCGTATCAAGAGGCTTAAGGAGAAGGACCTGTACTGGGTCGCAACGCTACTAGACCCTCGGTACAAGCATAAAGTGGCAGAAATGTTACCAACATACCACAAGTCCGAAAAGATGCGGCATTTACAAACCAGCCTGCAAAACATGTTGTACAATGCTTTTAAGGGTGATGTCACTTCAGGAACTCATCAACATTCCAGGGGCAGAGGTGCCAGTAATCCTGCCACGAGCACACCTGCAAGGACAAAGCCCTTTGGCCGGTCTGTAACATCAGACATGCAAATGTTTTTCTGTCCAAGGCAGCGCCACAACCCTTCTGGATCCACCCTCAAAGAACGCCTCGACCGGCAGGTAGCGGACTGCCTGGCATTAACTGCAGATATCGACACTCTGAGGAGCGATGAACCCCTGGACTACTGGGTGCGCAGGCTTGATCTGTGGCCAGAGCTGTCACAATTTGCCATGAACCTCTTGTCTTGCCCAGCCTCAAGTGTGCTCTCAGAAAGGACCTTCAGTGCAGCAGGAGGGATTGTAACTGAGAAGAGAACTCGCCTAGGTCACAAAAGTGTCGATTACCTGACCTTTATTAAAATGAATGAGGGGTGGATCTCGGAGGGTTACTGCACGCCGGAAGACTTGTTCTGACTTCTATGCAGCTGTCCTTCTCTTCAAGCCTCATGACTCCACACACAGCTGTCCTTTAGCGTCCTCCTCCCTCCGCCACCGTTACAAACTAGGGTGCAAACCCTACTGGTTTAATTTTTTCTGGCCTCTGTGCTTCAGTGGCTGCGTCCAAAAAAACGGGGCAAACAATGTCTACAAGGTCAACGTATGGCGAAAAATTACTATTTTCAGCATTTATATGGCATATTTTTTCTGGCAACTGTGCTTCAGTGGCTGCGTCCAAAAAAATGCATATTTTCTGCATTTATATGGCATAATTTTTCTGGCCTCTGTGCTTCAGTGGCTGCAACCAAAAAAATGCATATTTTCTGCATTTATATGGCATAATTTTTCTGGCCTCTGTGCTTCAGTGGCTGCAACCAAAAAAATGCATATTTTGTCCATTTATATGGCATAATTTTTCTAGCCTCTGTGCTTCAGTGGCTGCAACCAAAAAAATGCATATTTTCTGCATTTATATGGCATAATTTTTCTGGCCTCTGTGCTTCAGTGGCTGCAACCAAAAAAATGCATATTTTGTCCATTTATATGGCATAATTTTTCTAGCCTCTGTGCTTCAGTGGCTGCAACCAAAAAAATGCATATTTTCTGCATTTATATGGCATAATTTTTCTGGCCTCTGTGCTTCAGTGGCTGCAACCAAAAAAATGCATATTTTCTCCATTTATATGGCATAATTTTTCTAGCCTCTGTGCTTCAGTGGCTGCAACCAAAAAAATGCATATTTTCTCCATTTATATGGCATAATTTTTCTAGCCTCTGTGCTTCAGTGGCTGCAACCAAAAAAATGCATATTTTCTCCATTTATATGGCATAATTTTTCTGGCCTCTGTGCTTCAGTGGCTGCAACCAAAAAAATTTATATTTTCAGCATTTATATGGCATAATTTTTCTGTCAACTGTGCTTCAGTGGCTGCGACCAAAAAAATGCATATTTTCTGCATTTATATGGCATAATTTTTCTGGCCTCTGTGCTTCAGTGGCTGCAACCAAAAAAATTTATATTTTCAGCATTTATATGGCATAATTTTTCTGGCAACTGTGCTTCAGTGGCTGCGACCAAAAAAATTACTATTTTCAGCATTTATATGGCATATTTTTTCTGGCCTCTGTGCTTCAGTGGCTGCGGCCAAAAAAACTGGGCAAACAATGCCTACAAGGTCAACGACGTTGACCTTGTAGGCATTGTTTGCCCAGTTTTTTTGGCCGCAGCCACTGAAGCACAGAGGCCAGAAAAAATATGCCACATAAATGCTGAAAATAGTCATTTTTTGCCATACGTTGACTCAACGTATATGGCAAAAAATGACTATTTTCAGCATTTATATGGCATATTTTTTCTGGCAACTGTGCTTCAGTGGCTGCGTCCAAAAAAACTGGGCAAACAATGTCTACAAGGTCAACGTATGGCGAAAAATTACTATTTTCAGCATTTATATGGCATATTTTTTCTGGCAACTGTGCTTCAGTGGCTGCGTCCAAAAAAAACTGGGCAAACAATGTCTACAAGGTCAACGTATGGCGAAAAATGACTATTTTCAGCATTTATATGGCATATTTTTTCTGGCAACTGTGCTTCAGTGGCTGCGTCCAAAAAAACTGGGCAAACAATGCCTACAAGGGCAACGTATGGCAGTTGTTTAAAGAGAACAGTAGATTACTAGCCAGCAAAGCTACCTAAGCTAAAATGTCCCTCAAATCCCTGCAGACTTCTGTCCCTCCAATACAGAGCAGTATCAAGCAGATTACTAGCCAGCAAACTTACTATCATCTGTCCCTGAAATCACTAACAGCTCTCCCCCTACACTATCTCTTCCAAGCACACACAGGCAGATTTTTCAGATACATTTTTGCCCTTGATCCCCCTCTGGCATGCCACTGTCCAGGTCGTTGCACCCTTTAAACAACTTTAAAATCATTTTTCTGGCCAGAAATGTCTTTTTTAGATGTTAAAGTTCGCCTTCCCATTGAAGTCTATGGGGTTTGCGAACCGTTCGCGAACCGCTCGCATTTTTGCGCAAGTTCGCGAATATGTTCGCGAACTTTTTTTCCGACGTTCGCTACATCCCTACTGGCTACAGATCAAAATACACTCATTATCAAACATATTTAAGTATGCTCATATCTATGGTACAATAATGATCAGCTGGCCTAGAATATGTCTACTGACTGACAGTGAGCAGCGCACCTTGATCTTTTTTTCATCTTACACCATGACATTTGAATCACATCTCTGGGTCCTTATTAGATCCTCCTGTATTAGCTCTTACTCTTATCTTGCATTACAGATGGAAGAGTGGGTGTTGATATGGGTCTGTCTGTGTCAAAGTCTGTTTAGTTTATCCTTGTTGTGTGGAACAAAGTCTGAAATGGAATCTACAAGCACAGATATCTAAATTTAACCTGATCGGTACCAGTTATATAGCAGAAGTATTGCCTGTCGCTGAAATACAGTATGTATTATAGGCAATAAAAAGTTTAGCCTTGGTAAGATATGACTGCAATCTGCTACAATTTATGCAAGCTAAGGGAATGGAAGGCATTAAAGAAATAGAATTAAGGTTACCATGAAAGAGAAGCTTTAGGTAGTACAGATATGGGATCCATTATACGGAAGCCCATTATCCCGAAAGCTCGGAATTACAGAAAGGCCATCTCCCAAATAATCCAAATTTTTAAGAATGATTTCCTTTATCGCTGTCATAATAAAACAGTAGCTTGTACTTGATCCAAATTAAGATATAATGGCTCCTTATTGGAAGCAAAACCAATCTATTGGGTTTATTTAATATTTACATGATTTTCTAATAGACAATGTATGATCGTCCAAATTACAGAAAGCTCCTTTATCCGGAAAACCCCAGGTCCCCAGCATTCTTCTGGATAACAGGTCCCATACCTGTTCTTCTAAACCCTCAGTTTATGTTTGAATGATCCAACCTAACCTTCTTTTTGCAATATACAAAAGTACCTAAAACCCTGCACAATAATCTGCATTCTTTCCTGGTCTGCTGTTATTTACAATTTGGCCAAAACATCCCCTAGTAGGGTACACAGTTAACATCTACAAAGCATTATCTAGCCTACAGGGCACCCAAATATTTATCCATTGGACAGACTATTTTATTTAAGTATTTATCAAATATATGTGCCTCATAACGTCCAACTGCTGAAAAAGCATGAAACACAGTAGCTGAATAATTACACAAGGAATCTGGGACTTGGTTGGGGTGAAACAGCCAAGAGCAGGGAATGAACAATCGTCAGTGCAGAAATTGGGATTAAGATTATGTAGGATAATGCAACCCATTCTGTCTGTTTCCATCTAATAATCCAAATATGCTGCATGTTTGCAAGTCAAATTATATCAAAATTATGATTTTGTACAAGGGAGACCATAGAGCCCTTGGGGAGGTTGGTAGAAATAATAATTCATAGGAATATGTAAACTCTGTACAAAATCCCTGTGTCAGGGTGCCATAGTCCTGCGGCAGTTGCTAAATCAAAGGTTTCTTATTCCTCCTACTATGTTTTCCTAAAAGCATGTATGTGCCATGTCACCATGAAAGTGTAAAGGACCTTTAGGTAGAACTGATTTTCTATGTTCTGCATCAATAAAAAAGGTTGGATTTACAGCATGTTAATGTTGTTATTCACATGCACCTTCAGAAATCCTGTTTTATTCTTAAATATCAGATGATGTGCTCTTTAGGTGAGAGGTGTCAGACATTCTGCACACTAGACTATTAAGGCAATTTATTAACAAAACAGTACGCAATATACTAACAAATTGTGTCTGGATGTGCGTATGTGTGCTTTGAGATTGACTGTTATCAGTCAGTTATGAGGCTTTTTTCTTTTTTCTTCTCTTATACACACCCCTTGTCAGATATGTGCAGCTCCACCTGCAGTCAGTCCGACCCCACTAGGTAAGCCTGCCAGTCACTCTGACCCCCCTTCAGTCAGCAAGGGAGGGAGAAGACTATATAACTCAGAGGACTGAATACCGAAAGACAGCTTACAACTCAAGGTTCAGCAACAGGAGGTGAGTTTCTATACAATAGTCACAAGAGTCTTTACCATTACGTGTGCCTTCCTCCATTGGGGCAGGGACTAATATGATTAATATATGATCTCATTAAAGAATTACTATGTACATGAAGGATAACAATCATATCTGTGTCTGTGCAAAATAAAATGAAAAAATGAAAAGCTTAGTATGGTTATAAAAAACCTCCTTTTATAATTTTAACAGATTTTCCTACACACACAAGCATCATCATGAAACTGCTTACTGCCTCCATTGTAATTGTCCTTTTGGCTGTTTGTACAGGTAAGATATGATAATATTTCGACTTGACCCTTTTTTCCTATTTCCTAACAGAAAAACCCAGGTTTAAAAAATAACCTACACCAGAATCTTTAAAATGAGGCTTAAACTGTTGCACCCTTGCACCAAAAAAGAATGGGAGATAGGAAATACATTTTGCTTGATAAATAAGGACATTGTTTTGGTTTAAATATATACGTATCCCCTTTTTCAGGTGCAACTTTTATGCTCCATTAGCAGAGCATCCCCTTTAGTTTCAGAAGCACCAATGTAGTTAGTGATAACTAGAAGATACTCTTTCATGAAAACTTTATTCATTACTGCTCACCCTCAGTTCATCATTTGCTTCCCCTAATACTTCCCCCTATGTGTGAATTCTTACCTTTTAGTTAATTTATGCAAAGCAATAGCCTCATATAGAACTTGTTATACTCATGGAATTAAACCCCTCTGCTCCCTGAGACTTTCTTGTCCTTTATTAATAATAATATCTACTCCGTGATACTGCCTTACTGTACTGACTTTGTGTTTGTGCTTTGCCCACAGTTTCTGCTGAGGAAGAGTCCATCTTAACATCTGTTATAGGCTATGTACAGGGGCTTTCCACTGATGTAGTCAGTAAGGCATCGGATGCTGTGAGCACGGTGAAAGACCTGCCACTGGCCCAAAATGCCATGTAAGGAAACACTTCCCATTAAAAATACTTCTACTCACATGTATGGGATTTTTAGGTTCATATAAATATCTCTCTGATCACATTAACAGTTTTCCCCCTTTTGTCTAATGAAAAATGCAAAGTGAATGAATAATGATGTTCTTGTTGAAGGGGTTTGAAAGCTTCTATTCTGCTTGTTTTATGGCACCATGTTTGCTTTCCATTAATCCCTCTTCTATATTCTCCTATTCTTCCTATATTCTCTCTTAGTGGGCAATACATTGCCAGTTCATTTAGCAAGGTCTCCAAATGAGCAGATCTTTTCCTACTTTCACCATCTATGGGCAGGGTCGAATTGGGCTCATCCAGTGTGGCTCTCACTGATTTTCATAGCTCATCAAGAGGGCCCTATACACTGCCCAGTAAACTGCCAACTTGGAAGTTCTGTATTTATATATATATATATATATATATATATTTATTTCAATGCAACTTATGTTCTCTGCTTCACCATACATTCTTCCCAGTACCCTCTGTGAATCCTAGCAGCCTTTCCGAATATTTTCCCTTACAGAATTTAACAATGTTCTTAATCACTCATGTCCTCAAGCCTTTGCCTTTTCTAAATTTCTTAAGCCTCGACTTTGCAATTTTTAATTTGTTTCAATTCCTGTGGTTTCCTTTTTATGTCTTGCTCTATGTCTAACATTTTCCATTTCTTTTTCTAGGGAGCTGTATGATACAGGAGCTGGATATGTCACATCATTTGTCAGCTCTGCTGTGGACTTTGCCAGTGATAGATGGCAGCAATTGACCAAAGGCTTGTAAAGAACCCATCCCTCTCCAATGCATCTTAACAGAGAAAATGGTTCTGGTGGTGTAGGGTATCTATCTTCCTGCCTGTTTGGGCAGTAACCCTGTGATCCTCTTTGGTACTATCGTAATTATAACAAATATCTGTTTTTTAAATAAAGTTTCCATTGTTTGGGGATGGATTGTGTTTTTTTATGTTTTTAATGAATGTATAACATGTATGGGACCCGTTATCTGGAAACCCGTTATCCAGAAGGTTCTAATTACAAAAAGGCCACCTCCCATAGACTCTATTTTATCCAAATAATCCAAATTTTTAAAAATGAATTCCGTTTTTCCCTGTAGTAATAAAGCAATACCTTGTACTTGATCCAAACTAAGATATAATTAATCCTTATTAGGAGCAAAATTTGCCTGTTGGGTTTATCTAATGTTTTCATGATTTTCTAGTAGACTTAAGGTATGAAGCTCCAAATTACAGAAAACCCCATGTCCCAAGCATTCTGGATAACAGGTCCCATACCTGTATTCAATAGGATTTGAATGGTGTAAATAAGCAAGAACTTCAAATACATACACATAGGCCTATTACAATGTGAGGGGATTGGTAAACTGAGAGGGAGCCATCAGGGCTATTGCTACCACAATTGGGCAGATAATGACAAATATGTTGATCTTTTATCACAGAAGAATAAAAACTGCAGTGCAGTGGCAAATTAACAAACGATATGCGGGACATAAGGTATACACAGAGCATCAAGGGAGTTGGGGTATAAAAATAAATAAATAAATAGTTGTAGCTTAGTGCAAATTCTATTTTGTTAATATTTGTCCGCTGCTATTAACACCTTCCCGGATTATATTTCTTATGCTTCTAGGTTTGCAAACACTTTAAGGGGCACATTTACTAAGGGTGGAATTTCAAAGTTAAAAAACTTCGAAATTCGACCATCGAATTTGATACTTCGATAGTCATAGTATTTTTTCGACTGAAAACGTCAGTTTTCGATCGAAGTAAAAATCGATCAATTGATTGATTAAGTCGTTTGAATCGCACAATTCGAATGATTTTACAAAAAAATACTTTGACTGCTCAAAACTTAGCCAAACACTCAGAAAGTTTATAGGAGGTCCCCCATAGGCTAAACAGCAATTCGGCAGGTTTAAGGTGGCGAAGTGTCGAATTCGATTTTCGAATGGTCGAATTTGTGAAGTATTTTCAAGTCTAATCAAATTTTGCCTATTCGATGGTCAAAGTATCCAAAAATTACTTCGAAACGTTTTTGAATTCGAAAATTCACTTCGACCCTTAGTAAATGGGCCCCTTTAAATATGCAAGGAAAACTTGCAAACACTCACCAAAGTGGATGAGTGGCCCAGGTGCATCGCCCCAAACCCATAGCTGGAGGTGAATGGCACTCAAGAACAAAAAACTGGCAATCACTCCATGTTCCACTCGTTAAAACAAAAAAGTTTATTTCAGCAGGTTAAAAACATCAAGTCCTGACGCGTTTCACATCAAAGATACGTAATCATAGGCATAGTATACACTGTATCAAGCAGCTTTTTAAATCGACAATTTCGGAAATGGCATCAAATGAATTAGCTCCAATTAAAACCAAAACCAAGCCTCGGTTTCATGAAAACCCCCTTTGTTTCTTTGACCAGCTGAAATCAATTGCAAATGTTTTATATATATATATTTTTAGATTTAGAAAAGTGTACCAAATTAATTTTTTACATGTATACTTAAAAGAACTGTAATTTTACATAAAGCATAGTACGACTTTGTAACACAGATTTAACTGTAACTCGTTACATATTGTATAAAAATGACTTTAGTCCAATTGTTTCAAAAAACTTTCACTGGTATCCGTATACTGCAACATTGTACCATATCATCGTTCCTAAAACATTTAACCTTATCTCGCCACGGATAAAACAGGACAACAGCACAATTTTGATTTATGACTGTTCAATATTAAACTATTTGCTTGGACATTACAATTCCATTTCTGATGGATCTCATCATAATTAATAATTATTTGTCTAATTCGTAGTGACCAAATTAATACTAAGACACTATCTACCAGATAACAATTGGGTAAAAAAAGCACTGCTCTATACGTACAGTACATAGACACTTGGGGCAGATTTACTAAAGGACGAAGTGGCTAACACTAGCGTCAATTTGCTAGCGCTACAGCCCGCAGGAACATTGCCAATTTACTAACAGGCACCAATTTGGTAGTGAAAGAGACTGGTGCTAGGAGTCATTCACACTCTATCGCCAGTCGACTTTTCACTCTGGCAAATGGTTGTTACTCCACAAATTCACTAAGATGCGGATTTTACTGAACGTTACCTCTTTCGCCAGATTTGCCTTCGCCAGCTCAGACCAGGCCAAGTGCAATGGAGTTCATAGATCTTCCTCAATCTTCTGTCACTTACATCATATTTGTGAGTGGAAAATGCATCAAAGTTCAAAAAGTACTGGTGAGCCCAATATCACTAGTGAATTTTCGCTAGGCAGAAATGAACGCTAGCGCATCTTTGCTTTGAAATGTTCGCACAGCTGAAATAACACTAGCGAAAAGTTGCCAGCGCTCAATGCCCGGGATGAAACTGCATTTTAGTGAACTATGTAACTTCTAACTATATGTAAATCCAAAATCATAAACATGTTAAATTAATTTTCCCTTTTAAAATCCATCAGATCAGTGATGGATACCGCAGTGCCACTTAACATATTTTGTGGAGACCAGGTTCTTTGTCATCGGAAGCTTAGTAACCTAGTCCAGGCCAGTCAAACATTAGGCCTATGTAGACTTCAATTTAATATAATCCAGCCCTACAACATGGTATAACAAATAACTGACCCTCTACTTTTAGAAATAACATAAGGTGTCACCAGAATAAAACAGTGCAAAAATAATAATAATCAGCATGTTACAATGTGATAATGTTACACTGTGAGCTTTACTTACAGTTTAAAAAGGGGCAACTTTGTAACCTGTTCCCCAAAATCAGAACATTACAGTGACACTTGGACTAATAAGTATTAGAGAGCTCATTGAGCTACAGATTAGAAATACTGACTGTGAAGCAGAATATAGCCATGTAGTATTGCTGTTCCCACCCTGCTCTAAATGCACAGCAGAAACTCACACCTCCATCCACGGTTGTCTGCAAATAGGGAAAAGGTGGGCACTTACCAACTCTCTGTCCCAGACTACTGTTTAAATATCCCATGTTGTCCTGCTTGTCCTTGGTTCTTCTCAGCAAGATGACCATGTATTCCACTGTGGAATGCACAGCTATCTTGGATTTTTATTAGAGATGCACCAAATCCACTATTTTGGATTCGGCCGAACCCCTGAATCCTTCGCAAAAGACTCGCCGAATACTGAACTTAATCAGAGCCATAATTTGCATATGCAAATTAGGGGTAGGAAGGGGAAAACATTTTTTATTTCCATCCCCATCCCTAATTTCCTTATGCAAATTAGGATTCAGATTCGGTTTGGCCGGGCAGAAGGATTCGGCCGAATCCTGCTTAAAAAGGCCGAATCCCAGATTCGGTGCATCCCTAATTTTGTAGCCAGGCAGAAACAGATAGGGGTATATTTATCAAAGAGTGAAGTTAATAGTGAAGTTCCGCCACTAGAGTGAAATCCCGCAACTCTCTATTCATTTCTATATGATTTCTATAGGCGTACTTATCAAAGGGTGAACTTTCACCCATTGATAAATACACCTTTCAAAATCCCATAGAAATGAATTGAGAGCTGCGGAATTTCACTCTAGTGGCGGAACTTCACTCTTTGATAAATTTACCCCATAGAGAGACAAGCAGAATGTGAACAACAGAAAATATGGGCTTTGGTGTTGGTTTTCTGCCGGTGCTAGTGTTGCTGAGGGAAAGCTTTCAATCTACCCCTTTCTGCATTGGCCATGTCTACAATTATTATACTGGCACATCTGTGGTTAATAAACAGATTATCCATTTTCTGTAGTAATTATACTCACACATATTGGGTTAATATGCTGATTTTTAATTTTCTGTACCACTTTTACTGGCACATCTTGGATTAACATGTAGATTGTCCATTTTCTGTAGTAATTATACTGGTACATCTGGGGTTAAAATGCCCATTTTCTATTTTGTTTAGTGATTATACTGGCTTGTATGGGATTAATATGCTTGTTGTTCATTTTCTGCCCCACCCCCCTGCCTAGCACAACATAACCCCCTACTCGTTGGTCCACACAGACTCCCGCTCTCTACTTGCTCCATCCTTCTGCTGATCACTTACTCCCCATATGTACCCAAGGCACTTCCCTTTTCTTCCCACCCATTGTTTCAACCCTGTGTGGTCCAACCTAGTTCTAACCAAGTGCGGTCCATTTGACAGTAATGTAACTAGCCGGGGCCACCCCCCTCCAGAAGCAATCTTCTTGATGGTTACACAGGCACACAAACCGCTGGCAGACCCTGAGGGGTTGCAGGCCCTGGTGCAATCTCATACCTCCCAACATTTTAGAAGGAAATTATTTCAGCAGCACTCCGATTATAGTGAAAAAATTGTAGCTTTATTCGTGCCTCAAGCCAAGCGACGTTTCGAGCTTTTCCAGCCCCTTATCAAGCTTGATGAAGGGCTGGAAAAGCTTGAAACATCACTTAGCATGAGGCACGAATAAAGCTACAATTTTTTCACCATAAGCTGCTGAAATAATTTCTTGTACTCGAATCAGACCTGGGCAGTCACAGACGGCACCCATTGCTTCAAAAAGCGGTGAGAGTGTTTGTGTAGCACTACTTTGTGTTTGTTGAACATTTTAGAAAGAGGGACAAAAAGATTTGCTGCGGGTAGCGTGGCGAGATTTGTTTGGCCACGCCCATTTTTTGTGGTCACACCCCTAATTACCATGTTCATTTTACAAAATTTGGCAGGTTATGAAAGTTTGAACACATTTTTGTGTTTTTTTATGTGTTATTACAGTTTTGCTAATGAAGGTGAATTGCCCTTCAAGCAAGTCACAGTTTCCCCAGAGATCTGCTTATCTTAAATTGCTACAATTGTTTCTTCGCTTATTGTAAATTGTAACAAATGTATCTAAGTGCAGCTTCCAAGTATTCTGGGCTTTCTGTCAATAGCCTCTTATTTAATTAAGTTTTAGAAACTGTGTATCTTTTTTTCTGGCTGTTCAGTGCAGGAGATCAAAGAAAAAGTCAGGACATTTCAGTAACAATCCGGGACTGCAGGTTAAGCTGTCAAAATCGGGACTGTCCTGCGAAAAATGGGACAGTTGGGAGGTATGCAATCCCCCGGTATTTCCGCCACTGCCTTTGATATCTTGTACTGGTGCACTCAGTGTGTTTCACCCCTATTGTATATATACATATATATCTTCCAGTTATCGAGTGAAATAGCTATGGCATTGATTGGCTCTGTTTAATTAGTCAATTATTGTTATTTCAAAGAGCAAGACAGATGGCTTCCAGTTACCCTATATATGCAGATATAAACTAGTATATCAGGAGGGGATATTACAAAGCAAAGGGCAAGGTGCAAAAAACTGAGCACTAACTGCTATGTTTGGTTGCAAGTTTGAAACTGCCTGAAATGTTGCACCATGGGAGCATTTGATTGCTCTTCAGAAAGGAAAGCCCTGGAGCTCTAAGTGCAGAGGCTGCATGACAAGGGATTAGAATGACCATCAGCCAGTTTACACTGGTTTATGTTCAAAGATTGGCAGAATCAGATGTAACTGTGATTGGGTGAGAAGGAATGAGTTAAAGGGATACTGTCATGGGAAAATTTGGTTTTTTTCAAAATGCATCAGTGCTGCTCCAGCAGAATTCTACACTGAAATCTGTTTCTCAAAAGATCAAACAGATTTTTTTTACATCTAATTTTGAAATCTGACATGGGGCTAGACATATTGTCAGTTTCCCAGCTGCCCCCAGTCATTTGACTTGTGCTCTGATAAACTTCAGTCTCCTTTTACTGCTGTACAGCAAGTTGGAGTGATATCAACCCCCCCCCCAGCAGCCTAACAACAGAACAATGGGGATGTAACCAGATAGCAGCTGCCTAACACAAGATAACAGCTCCCTGGTAGATCTAAGAACAGCACTCAATAGTAAAATCCAGGTCCCACTGCGACACATTCAGTTACTTTGAGTAGGAAAAACAACAGCCTGCCAGAAAGCAGTTCCATCCTAAAGTGCTGGCTCTTTCTGAAAGCACATGACCATGAAAAATGACCTGAGATGGCTGCCTACACACCAATATTACAACTAAAAAAATACACTTGCTGGTTCAGGAATTCAATTTTATATGGTAGAGTGAATTATTTGTAGTGTAAACAGTGTAATGTAGAAATAAAAACTACATCATAAAAATCAGGCAAGGCTGGGCTGGGGTGGAAAAAGAGTTTCAAGGGAAGAAGCAGTCCACTTCGCATCTTGCAGTAGGACCTTGCCAGAGTACTGCACATGTAAATTTAGAAGAGGGGAAAAGGGGGTTCTCTCCTGTGACTGCACAGTGGGTTAATTGATACAGACGCTAATACTTTGTGTGCTAGGTGACAGCCTGCTTGGATTTCCTATCATAGAGACACTGCAGATTCAGGAGCACCAACAGGGCTGCTAAACTTCTCTCATGGTGGGAGATGCAGCTCCTGCTCTTAGCAGAGTTTGGAGCCATCCTCTCTGTAGGTAGAGGCAGCCTAATACTCAGTTGTGGATATAAGGACATAGGACTGATCAGGTCTGGACTGAAAGTTAAAATAGGCCCTGGTATTTCAAGTACACAGAGGCCCAACTATCCCCCACCAGCCCAATAAATAGTGACTTTCTGGTAATGACCTCAAGTCTTCAGTGAGGAATGACAGAGCATAGTAGCCATCTTATGGAATGTGAATTAATGCTGTGGCCATTTTACCCCATTTCTGGGTCTTGGAGTTTCATTTAGGTTTGTATGAATTGAGGATTCTCCTTGTCATGGCATTCAGCATTGCTGTATTCATGATTGGTGGGCTTGGAGAGGCACACAGGTATCCCCCATCACCCAACCAAATTTGTTGACCCTGGATGCAAGTGTTGGCTAAATGAGCACCAAGGGGGCTCTAACACTTGCATTAGGATCTTTGTAAATGATTTCTAATCATGAATTGATCATGGGGCAACAGGGGAATCTAGTACAACTCTTAGCCATTGAATATTTTCTACACTGTCAGGAAAATATTCTGTCAGGAAAAGGATGCATGTGTCAATCCATCATTCATTCCAATAGGCTTGTGTTCAGTACTAACCTTCATCCAAACTGTTAATCCCTAGTACAAGTTAAAGCAGAGTTTATATTACTTTTCTTCACAGGAACAAATAACTGATTATTATATTAAGTTAAATCTGAAAGGATCATTATTTTTTTTCCATAACAAACATACCCCTCATATTTTATGACAATTAAGCAAGTATTTTAATATAAAGGATAGAATTTCTTGTTAAAATATCACTGAGCCAAAGGACTCATTTAAAATGGCATCTCACACAACACTTATCTGAAACAAATCGTTATTCAAGCAGTCAAGGGGTGGTAGGTGAATGGCAAGATACTTTATCAGAATTTATAATTAACTGGCTATTGGTGATAAGAGAAGTATCTTCACAATTTTGAGCTATTTGCAATGGATAAGATAGACTGGACATAATAGAGTGAATGAGCGAATTAATTATTTGTTCTTTCACGTTTTTTACTTTCTTTTTGGTTCATTAGGCTTTTTCGACGAAAGCTGCTTTAATATCATCCAGTAGCGTGAGCAAATACTTCTGCAACTCTTCAGCATATGGGTTTGCCTCAGATTTTAGGTTCTCAAAATAGGGTTTTGCGTGTTCTCTGATCGCATCCACTTCCTTGTTAATATACTTCCTTATTTCATCTACGTCATCATCCATCTCCTTCCTGGCCTTTTCCAGCTCTTTCTGCAGTTCATCCGCATATGGGAGCAGAGTGGCCCTCAGACTCTCTACCTCAGAGCGTAGCTTGTCCCGACCACTTGTGGCAGAAGCACTAAGCGTATCAAGAAAACGTTCAACATTTGTTTTGACATTGAAAATTAATTTTTGGCTCATTTCTGCTATTTCTTTGCCCAATTGTTCCATGTGTTCATTCCAGCGTAGCTTGAAGTCCTTCAGAGCTGGGACGACTTTTGTTCTGAAAACTGGGTACTTCTCATTTAGTTCCTTGTCAAGCTCTTCCCAGACGTCTTTTGAAATTTTCTCAAGCTCCTTTTTCAAGTCATAAATGCTGTCTCTCATAGTAGCTAAATCTTCTTTAAGCTGCAGTCTAAAACAGAAAATAAAAAATATGATTTTCCATTTTGATGTTATGTCATAAAGCGAGTGAGAGGGACAAGACAAGAGAAACAGGGAATGCTAGAAAAGGAGATAAAACATATGATGTGCAAAGTGTGACAGTGCTTAAAATACATAGTAATAGTGATGGGCGAATAAATGCAGCAGGCTGAATTAGCAGCAAATTTCCATGTTTCATGGTCAGCGAATAAATTTGCGAAACGGCTGTGAAAATTTAAACAGTGAAAAAATTGTTGCACGTTAAAATTATTCGGACACCCATTGACTAATGCATTTGGACAAAATAGTCATGCATATAAAAATCATCACTTGCGTCCATATTTACTAGGGATGCACCAAATCCACTATTTTGGATTGGACCAAACTCCCGAATCCTCTGTGAAAGATTCGACCGAATACTGAACCAAATCCTTAATTTGCATATGCAAATTAGGGGTGGGAAGGGGAAAACATTTTTTACGTCCTTGTTTTGTGACAAAAAGTCACACCGTTTCCCTCCCCGCCCCTAATTTGCATATGCCGGCAGGAAGGCAGGGGAGGCAGTTCGGGGAGATCAGTCGCTCCGAAGAAGAGGAGATTTGTCGCCGGACGACTAATCTCCTGAATCTGCTTTCATTTTTAGCCAGTGGAGGGCAGGGGGAAGGCAGTTCAGAGAGATTGTGGCGCAATAACCTCCCCGAATATGCTCGTGTGGACTGACCCTTAAAACAAATAAAAAAGCTGCCAAGTCCAAGTCGATATTTAAACCCTTTGGCGATAAACTATTAAATCTAAAAATCCAGCAGGTTTTACGGTGCCTAAATTTAAGAAAATGTTCCCTTCTTTCAAATTAAAGGATATTTGCTCCAACCCCAAGAAAACCAAACCAGTAGGATCAAGGATCATGTTGTTCCGTAAAATGTTTAGGAACACTATGATTAGGCGTGAGAACTTTTAGCTTTTTAGATATATGGTATAAATAGTACTGATAATCTATATAGTGTAATCAATGTTAATTTCTATAAATATATTTTGTATTTTATTATCTATACAGATTATTTTTTCATGATTTTACATACTTATGGTTTTATGTCCATTTGAATCTTTGGTAAATGATATTCATAAATATGATTTCATTGTGGGTAAATCTTTTGCTGTTATTGTGGGTATATCTTTTGTCTGCAATTGATTCGTTTTTATATAATAGGTGCTGTTTAATCTGGTGATCTGGGCACATTTTTGCCCACAATAATGATGGCTTCCTTGAGTTCTTCCTGCATGAGATTGGAGGAGAGCAAATTATTCAACTGTAAGGGGCAGATTTATCAAGGGTTGAACTTCAAGTTAATGAGAGTTTCTACCATCATCTCCCATAAACTCGAAATTCGAAAAAAAAATGACCAATCCAAATTAATTTAAAAAAATCAAATTTTTTAAAAAGGGGTGAATAGGATTGAATTCGATTAGAGTTTTTTTCACACCAAAAAAATGTTTTGTTTTGTTTTTTCAAAGTCCACCAAATGACTCCTAATTGGTTGTAGGAGGTCCCCCATAAGCTAAAACACCAATTCGGCAGGTTTTAGATGGCTGAATTCTTAAAGAGACAGAACATGATGAATTTTGAAATTCTAATTTCGAATATGGACTATTCCCTAGTCGAATTAGACTAAAATAAACTCAAAATTCAAATTTAAAAATTACAATTTTCAACCATTCAACCATTCATAAATCTGCCCCATTATCTCATCCTAAATGTCCTTCTAGCTGGGTTTTTTAAGAGTATCTAGAAGAGCTAATAGGCATTATCCCAAATCTCACCTACTGCATCTTCAGAGGAATACAGTCAGTAGTAATATTATATTGTGCTTACTCTTTTCCAATCTCAGTGTTTTCCAAGTAGTGTACATAATGCTCCCCGAGTATTTTCACATTATTCACAAATGTCTCTAGTGTTCCGGGCTCTGGCTTAGGCTCATCCTTCATCCAAAGGAAGCGGCATTCACTCCCTGCCAAGCAAAAGAAATAGCTGACAAGGTACAAAGAGCAACAGCAATGTCTACACAGAACTAAAGAGAGTTGGATGCAATAGTTTGGGCACCTGATGCCAAAGTACATAATTACTTAAAGGAAAACTATACCCCCAAAATTGAATACCTAACCAAGTTTATATCAAATTAAGTGTCATATTAAAGAATATTGTCAAACTGGTATATATATTTATATTTAAGCAAATATTTCCCTTTTACGTCTCTTGCCTTGAACTGCCATTTTGTGATGGTCTGTGTGCTGCCTCAGAGATCAGCTGACCAGAAATACTACAACTCTAACTGTAACAGGAAGAAGTGTGGAAGCAAAATACAGAACTCTGTCTGTTAATTGGCTCATATGACCTAACATGTATGATCTGTTTGTGTGCACCGTGAATCCTAGGATCCCAGGGGGCGGGCCTTGTTTTTTAAAATGGCAATTTTCTATTTATGATTACCCAATGGCACATACTACTAGAAAAGTATATTATTATGAAAATGGTTTATTTACATGAAGCAGGGTTTTATACATGAGCTGTTTTATGCAATGTATTTTTATAGAGACTTACATTGTTCGTGTAAGTGAAAAGAAGGAAACAACTACTGTACAAATCACTGTGTTAAATAAAACATATTTGCACAGTTTCATTTTATGTTACCAACACAGGAACAAAATAAATAGTAATGTGGTATTTGCAAAAGTTTGGACGCCATTCCTCTTGTCCAATGTCAAGTCTCCACTGTTTGTGCAAGGTCCCTGACCCCAATTACCTTAATAGCCATTAACATTGCCTTGTCACCTGTTGACAGTTGGAGATCTTAATAAAATCTCTGACACCCCAAACTATGGCCTGTAGTTCAACAACCAAGAAAATAAAGATAATTGATGCCTACAAAGCAGGCAGCAGCCAATCAGGGCCCCCTTAGTTATTAATTCATTGGTTACCTAGATCATTGAGAGGGGGCCCTGCCAACAATGGATCCCCAATAGAAATATATGAGCCACAGCCCCTAGTGACTTCATGTTAGGAGAGCCTCACATCTGTATTTATGTGGCATAAGTAGGTATGGGCAGCCCAGTTCGCACATTTTTGCGGGTCATTTAAGTAGCAGTTGTATGTATAGTGAAAGTTATAGTCACTGTGTCACACGGAATTGTCTGTGAATGTGCTCTGTTTACAGTAAGGCTAATGTAATAACCTGCCTGGAGTTGAACTAGGGACCTGGTGTTCTTATGCTGTCTGCATTACCACTGCTCTATGTGAGCAGACATCTAAGGCCCTGGTTCACTCCTATGGCTATGCTTGGTAATTGCTAGTAAACATGGCTTGTTTCACCTGTTACCGTATTGTCTGTTTGGTATTGACCCGGCCTGTCCCTTGACCACACTCCTTGTTCTCCAATTCAGTTATACATTATGGTTACCATGCCTGCCCAGAGCTTTCCCCTTGGTCCTCCCATTTGTTCAATGTATTTCTGACACAAAAGGGCATATATGCATATGATCTGGACCAGGGGTGTAACTACAGAGGAAGCAGACCCTGCGGCTGCAGGGGGCCCAGGAGGTATAGGGGCCCCATTAGTATAGAATTTCAATAAATATTGATAAAACAGGTCAACGTCTAGATATTTTGGGGGCCTAAAAAATAATTTGCTGTTGGGTCCAGTAATATCTAGTTACACCACTGATCTGGAGCACATCAGTAGTGTTTAATCCATGATGGAATCCATCACAATGTTAGGGCCAAGAAGGATTGTGTGCCATTCTGCAGAATATCCTGCATCCAAGATGTGCCGTTCTAAAAAAGAACTATATAACAGTAAGACACACTCATTCCTGCAATACCCCTCAATGCACAATAAACTGTCGACTCCATACCTGTGAAGAACACCAGAGCCAAGGTTACAACCACGATCTTCATGATTGCACTTTTAATTCGTTAACCTGCAAAAGGAATAAAATGGAAATGGTCCTTTAGAATCTGATGTACAAGCTTCAATGTCCCTGACCCCAAGGACAGGAGGAGATGAAAAAAGAAAAATTGGCAGGCATTAGCAGCAATTTAAAAGGGTGTGACATAGATTCTCTTATTCTCACGTTCTCTTTCCTACCCAGGACTCTCCACCATTTCCCCCAACTTAAACCAAAACTCTTCTGGCTATGAACTCTCTGTTCTTACTATCCTAAACACTTCCCTCTTCAGCATGTATACTTCAACTATGCTTTGAAAGCATGCATATGTTCATAGATGTAAAGATCCAGCTGGTGGTCCAAATGTGTCTTATCTGATCGAGTGCCCCCTCCCCCCTCAAATCAGCAGGAATGAGGGTTTATGACGAGAACAGCATCAATGGCCCAATGCAGTTCTTGCCCTGGCAAGATATCACTTTGGCAGGGTTTTTGTTTGGGTCTTATACCCGGCCAATAAACTGCCATTCTGGAGTGGCCAAGTCAATTGCTAACACTGTTCATGGTTAATGTAACCTATTAATAAGCCATTAGTTCAATAAACTGTTAACCGAAAATTCTCATCATTGTAGAGTTAAACTTTAAATCTTCGACACCTTGTTTTCTTATCTCTGTAGATTGAAACTATAATTGCCAATTTCTAGGAGAACAAAGTAATTCAATATTATTATGGTTTATGTATAGCACTAACTTCTTAATGTCTTTTATTATTTTTGATAAGGTAGATAATGTAAACTACACGGAAAGACAGAGGTTGTAGCTTTATGTTTCTGATTTCATTCATTTTGCAGTAATGAGATGTGGCCAAATCATTATGCATATTTTTCTCTCTCTCCTAACTCTTTTGAAGGGGCTTATCGGGTGCAATCATTACAGTCAGCAACCAGACATTTAATTTTGTAGCTTGTCCTGCAAACTTTTGCAAAATATTGTATTGTTTAAAAACACGTCTCCCGCTATCCAGCTCTTCCTATTCCCTCCTTTTTATATCTCAAACTACTGGACAGGGTCGGTTTGTATAATCAACTACTCTCTTGAGTTTCATATCTTGTATCATAATCCACAGATATTTTGTTGCTCTGTACTAATTTAGTCTTTCATCAGTTCCCTCCAGCCCCAAAAACCTATCAATACAGAGTGAACCCCATTACCCGCATACAAAAGCAAAACAAAATGAAAACATATTTATATATAATCAAATCAATCACAGCACCTAACAGGCAGGTCCCTTACCACTTATGCCGAGTCTGATATCTCTGTGATAGCAGGGCTACCCCCAGCTGCTGTATATATAGATCGTGCACTTGCCACCCCCATTGGGCAAAATACCAACCAGTTAAGCAGCACCTGGCCAGACTGCAATAGTTCAAAGGCTGAAACAGCTACGGACGGAGCAATAGGCTGGGTGCCGTAAGGGCACTGCAGGAAGATTTTTTCTATTAGCAATAGTTGGGCATATGATACTTTCTAGAGTACCTTTCCCAGTCTTCCTACTGTTCTACAGGAAACTATTATTTTAAGCAGGGATATTGCATATTATTATCATTTATTATAAATTGCTGGCGAAAAGGCCACATACTGCAACACTTTCAGGGGAATACTCCAAAGAGAACTTATGCCACGTAAATCGCCAGAGTGATTTGTTTTCCAAAGTCGCCTCACAAGGAAACTTCGGGCGACTTCAGAAAACAAAGCTGTGCCATCCCGTCAGCGATTTACATTTGTCGCCGGGGCGACTGATCTTTCCGAATCTGACCGTGTGTCTCTGCCCTTAGTGAACGTTTGGATTCTGCTCATAAACAACACACGCTGGAAGGTTTATCAGAAATAAATAACAGGTCAAACTCCACAGAAATAAAGTTTTTTTTTACTGCAGTCCAGATCTGCAGATTAACCTTGTCTGCTCCTTTGCTGAAACAGATCCATCTTATCTTTTAGAGCAGGAGCAGAGTCCACTTTGAGTCTCATTTACTAAAAATGGATTAAGGATTGCACAATTATTCACAGCAGTGAAGCAGAAAAATAAATGTGAACTCTACCCAGGAACTTATACCCCCAGCGGTCCACAACCTTTTTTACCCATGAGCCAAATACAAATTTAAAAATAGTTGGGGAGTAGGGATGTAGCGAACGTCGGAAAAAAAGTTCGCGAACATATTCGCGAACTTGCGCAAAAATGCGAGCGGTTCGCGAACGGTTCGCGAACCCCATAGACTTCAATGGGAAGGCGAACTTTAACATCTAAAAAAGACATTTCTGGCCAGAAAAATGATTTTAAAGTTGTTTAAAGGGTGCAACGACCTGGACAGTGGCATGCCAGAGGGGGATCAAGGGCAAAAATGTATCTGAAAAATCTGCCTGTGTGTGCTTGGAAGAGATAGTGTAGGGGGAGAGCTGTTAGTGATTTCAGGGACAGATGATAGTAAGTTTGCTGGCTAGTAATCTGCTTGATACTGCTCTGTATTGGAACAAAAAAATAAATAAAAGCAGTCCTTACAAGGACTACTGTTATTGCAGCAGTCAGCAGATGAGATCAGAAGCAGGACAGCTGCCCACTGCAGCTACATACAGAGCACTGCAGTAGAAGGTAGATTACTAGCCAGCAAAGCTACCTAAGCTTAAATGTCCCTCAAACCCCTGCAGACTTCTGTCCCTCCAATAACAGAGCAGTATCAAAACGATTACTAGCCAGCAAACTTTCAACTGTCCCTGAAATCACTAACAGGCAGCAGCTCTCTCCCTACACTATCTCTTCAGCACACACAGGCAGAGTGAAAAAAACGCTGCAGGGCTTCGGTTTTTATAGGGAAGGGGAGTGGTCCAGGGGAGAGCTTCCTGATTGGCTGCCATGTACCTGCTGGTCTGGGGTGAGAGGGCAAAAAAAAGCGCCAACAATGGCGAACCCAAAATGGCGAACGTCGCGCGACGTTCGCGAACTTCCGGCGAGCGCGAACACCCGATGTTCGCGCGAACAAGTTCGCCGGCGAACAGTTCGCGCCATCTCTATTGGGGAGCAACACAAACATGAAAAATGTCCTGGGGGTACAAAATATGGGCTGTGATTGACAATTTGATAGCCCCTATTTGAACTGGCAGCCTACAGGAGGCAGTGTTTGGTGGTACAGCTGTTTTTTATGCACCAAAACTTGCCTCCTAACCTGGGTAAATAAGCAGCTGCTTTGAGGCCACTGGGAGCAGCATCCAAGGGGTTGGTGAGCAACATGTTGTCCCGAGCCACTGGTTGGGGATCACCACCCTATGATCTGAATAAACTGTTGCTTCCACCCTGCCCATGTGCTGCTGAGCATATTGAAAAGCTTATGTAACGTCACCTATACAATTTTAGGAATGTGTACTTGCACTTCCATTCATAATTAACCGTTTTAGTACATGTAGTACCAGCCTACACTGGCAGCAGCTTGGGCTCCCACCTAAGTGTTAAATGCCTGCTAAGCCTGAAATGTTTTTGTAACTAATAATTTGTTATATTTACCTCCTCAGGCTATGAGCACTGGTTACAATGCAGATCTCCTGCCGTGAAATGAATGATTACAGGAGAACTAAGACAGTAAACGTGTATGTATATTACTATAAGTGAATATTTGATACACAGTATGGCTTCAGATTATGGCTCTGGACAGACTGTGGGTAGCATTGTCATATATATTTCTCAATTGAAAGGCATTATATAGGGTGCATTTTCTTTCAAATTATGTTCCCTTTGGGATAATCTACTATTTTATACTGTAATGGATTGCATTTGTACTTTCTTCCACCTAAAGACTCTTATTTCTTCAACACATTATATGGACTCTATCACTTTAAAAGTGAACTATGGACACTATCACTTTAAAAGTGAACTATGGACGCTATCTCTTAAAGGGACTTAAAGGGATGTAAAGACAAAAAAATTGTTTTAGTTTCTTTAATGAAACAAATCTATCTCCAATATACTGTATTTAAAAAATGTCTACCATTTTTATAATAAACCTGACTGTATGCAGTGAAATTCCCCAAGAAAGTTTTTAAACACAATGTTTTTGTTACTGTGAAAACCCAATTTTTGGCTGATTTCCTATGAATTTAATAAAGAGGGGAAGATGGCGGCTCTGGATTAATTGCTGGGACACTGAGGCAATAAGTGTTCTTTATTCACACCCGCTGGCTGAAACTGGTTAGATTACATTGTAATCACCTAAGTGGCAATTGCTTGTAACACTTACAGTAAAAGATAACCCAGTTCTTCTGCAGTTATACGTTCTCTGACATCATTCTGGGTCAACTCTTACAATTGGCTTTCACTCTCATTTTGGTAGTTTGTGTGACTACTGTTGCTGGATAACTGTTCTTTAAGAAGGAGCGGAATAGCTAATTTTTCGAGAAAAGGAAAAGGAGACGAAAATCTAAATAAGAGAAGACAAGGGGGGAAAAGGGGAAAATTGGAAACTGAAAAAATTGCATATACAGAAAAATAAATACAAACTATTTATCTCACATTATTTTTAGTAGTATTGAGTCTGTTGTTTAATACTTCCTGTATATGGAAACATTTTCTCCCTTATCTACAATGTCTTCTAAAGCAAATGGCAGAATGTATGAAAAGGCTAACAAGAAATATGTAAAGCAACATGACTCAGTTACTAACAATATTTTGTTATCCCAAAAATCTGCTTCTCTCAGATCATCTATATCTGATGACTACTCTCTTATTGCGGCTGAAGTAGCCAGACTCATTGATCCATTTATATAGTCTACATTTGCTAAAGCCATGACAAACTTCAGATTGAAATTTACCAACATCTCAGAGAAACTCTCTAGACAGGATAAACGATTTGGTGAGATCAAAGATGTGGTTTCTCAACTCCAAGACGATATGATTGATTCTTCATCCAGGCTGGACTCTTTAGAGAAACAAAACCAAGAATTTAAATTGAAACTGGATGACTTGGAAAATAGATCTAGGAGAAACAATCTTAGATTCATAAACATACCTGAATCTTTCCAAAATGACTCACTAAACATGCTAATTTCTAAAACAATTCTTTCTCAGGAATGTCAAAGTTTCAAAATAGAGAGACTTCACAGGATTGGTCCACCTAAAGATCTCCAGCCCATGAGACCAAGAGCTGTAATTGTCAAATACCTGGACTATTCAGATAAAAATAGACCATTTCAAGCTTACAAAAAATTGAATACACTTGATGTTGAAGGAAATAAAATTTAGATTTTTCAAGACTACTCATGGAATTTTCCAAAATTTGCCAATCTCTGGCTAATCTGCATATAAATTTTTCCTTGATGTATCCTGCTAAATTAAAGATTTTTCTGCCTTCTGGAGTCAGAGTTTTCAATGATCCCGGAGAGGCACATACATTTACTTCACACCTGGAAAAGAAGAATAATCGAAATCTTGCTTCAGTAACAACATCGAACTCGAAAGGTGGCTCTCTTCCAAAGGATCAAAGATGGAAGAGATATGATATTCCTCGACAAAACAAATTTTCAAATGACACAAAACCTTCTCAAGTGCAGACTAAATCTAGGTCTAGATCAAGATCTCCACTCCCTCCTAGAACAGGCAGTCTTCCACACTCCAGTGAAGAAGACATGATCTCCGATACTTGACTCTTAAAGGGAACTAACTTTATCTTCAATATGACCCTGTAGTGGGTGTTATACTCTCTGTTTAACTCATCTCTTAGAGAGAGAGTTTTTCGTTTTCCATCCTTAGGGAAAAAAGGAAGTGCCTTATTACACCTAATCAGTTATTAGGTTTTATAAGTCACTATTTTTCAATTCTATATGCTATTACTGATCACTACTGTTTGCTCTGTTTTGTTTATACCAGTGGATGTAACTATATATATATATCATTTTATTTAAATCTGCTCAGGCTCATCTTTCAGGTTGATGTTCTCACCTAGATCAAATTGTTTGTCCTGTTTCCTGGAATGTTAATGGATTGAATCACTTTTCTAAGAGAAAGAGTATATACTTAGAAGTGTAAAGAATACCAAATGTGACATGGTTCAGAGAATGCTTGGTTGAAAAAAAGATTGGGGAGCTAATCCCCTGCTATTAATAAAAAATGTGGAGTAGCTATTTTATTCCATCACAAATAGTGATGAGCGAATTTATTTGCCAGGCGCGAATTTGCAGTGAATTTGCGCAATTCTCCGCCGGCGAATAAATTCGCAAAGCGCCCGCAAAAATTTGCTGGCATCAAAAAAATTAGACCTCGGCGCATTTTCACCAAAAAATGGACGCCGGTGTCAAAAGACGGACACTGGCGTCAAAAACGGACAACAAGATGTCAAAAATTCGCGATTTTTTCATCGAAACGGCGCAAATTTACCCATCACTAATCATAAACTGAATGTTGCTATAATTAAGTCAATTGAGGATGAGCCTGGCAGATTTATATACTCCGAAGTACTCATTAATGATGTTGTTTGGCATTTATGTTCCATGTATGCTCCAAATAGTTCCAAAACTGATTATTTTATTTGTCTTAAAAAACTAATTATTTTGCTTCCTACTAATAATATAATTTTGGCAGGGGACTTGAATGAGTCCTTTATTAGTTCTTTAGACAGATCTGATTGGAAATTAAATAATCCTTGTAAGAAGTCTATTCTCCTACATGATTTTTGCAGAGATACTAATCTTAACGATGTTTGGAGACTTTTTCACCCTACAGAGAAAGATTTTACCTTTTTCTCATCTGCTCATCATGTAGGAACAAGAATAGATTATTTTCTAATTTCCAATAATCTGATAAACAGAACTATTGAAGAAACTATAGGAAATATTAATATTTCAGACCATGCACCAATTTCGTTTGTGGTTTCCAATTCTCCTGCCCCTAGAAACTATGGGGTAAATTTATCAAAGAGTGAAGTTCCGCCACTAGAGTGAAATTCCGCAGCTCTCAATTCATTTCTATGGGATTTTGAAAGGCTTATTTATTAATGGATGAAAGTTCACCCTTAGATAAATACGTCTATAAAAATCCCATAGTAATGAATCGAGAGTGGCGGAATTTCACTCTAGTGGCGGAACTTCACTATTAACTTCACTCTTTGATAAATATACCGCATTGTCTTTTGGTATTTTCCTGATTCCCTTAAAGATAATCCGGACTTCATAAAGATGTTACATAGTAGATGGGATTTGTTTGCTAATGAGAACAAAATACACTTGAAAGATACATCCTTATTATAGGAAGCCTGGAAGGCTGTTGCTAGGGGGAAATATCCTCTTAAAGCTGGCCATAGATGTTGAGATTTTTAAAAGATCAGATCCTGATCGTGAGACCACGATCTTCTCAGAACGATCGTACAATCGTGCGAATTGACCACCAACTAAAAAGACCAATTTGCCAGGAAAACAAAGGGGAGCTGCCTGCTTGGCCCTGCAAACATAGATACATTGCACTGGGACCGACAAAGATTTTTTGACCTGGCCGATCAATTTCCTGACAGATGTCGGCCGAAAAATCGTAAGATGTACGATCGTTCGAATCCCACTAACCACACGATAATTTCGAAGGATTGGTCGGGCTTCCCTAAAATCGGTCGTTCGGCAAGAAGAATCGTTGCGTCTATGGGGAGCTTAAGTCTCACTTCTTCAGAAAAGTTCATAAAAATTTTCTCTAGTTAAGTAAAAGAGTGTCTCTTATCTTCGCTTTAAACAACATCCCTCGTTTGAAAATGCTCAAAAATATAAGAATATTTTAGACAAATTTAAAATTTGGCTCAAACTGAGACAAAGTTTCTTTGCATCTTTCTCACAAGCTAAACTTAATAATTTAAGTAACAAAGCAAATAATTTGCTTTTTAATCTTAGTAAGGCTGAAAACAAGCAGGCTAAACTCAAGATAAAAGATACTCATAACCAGCTAACTAATGACCCCAAAAAAATTGTAGACATTTTCAAAGATTATTACACAGATTTGTACTCTAATCCAAACATAAACTTTGATAGAATGGAGAAATTCTTTGAAAGTTGCAAAATCCCTCAGATCTCGAAAGTTCAGTTGGAAACCCTAAACAGTCCAATAAAGTGTCCAATATAGCTTAAAAACTACAAAGGCAGGTGGTCCTGATGGCCTAACTCCTCCTTTTTATAAAACTATGAAGGATAAAATCTCACCTTTTCTAACTAATCTATATAAAGGGATCCTGTAATCAGAAAACATGTTTTTTTCAAAACGCAACAGTTAATAGTGCTACTCCAGCAGAATTCTGCACTGAAATCCATTTCTCAAAAGAGCAAACAGATTTTTTTATATTCAATTTTGAAATCTGACATGGGGCTAGACATAAATTCACAACAATACGGAGGTCAGTATTCCAACCAGTGCAAAATTGCTTTAAATGTAACTTTCAGCCTGTCATATTTTACTTTTTAAAAGCCAAACAATGCATTCGATCAAAATGCAGTACTTTCAGATTATTGTATCAGTCCAGAGTTAATGAATACCAATATAGTGAAGACCTCTGAGGAGATGGATAACAATTTATCATTCAATGCTTGGTACCATATAGCTTTAAACCAGAGTGTGAAATACAACTAACAGAAGCAGTTTAAGGGCATACAGTGTAACAGAGAGTAGTAGCTCAATGGTTTTGCAAAAATAGTCCAAGACAGGCACCTAAGGAGATCACTCCTTTCAGCAACTCAATTTCTTCCTCAACATCGAGACTCATAAGAACTTCCTTTTCTGTTGCCATTAACATAAATGACTCCAAGTGCTGTTGGGATATAGTGCTTCTTAATCTGCTTTTGATAAACTTTAACGTAGAAAAGCTTCTTTCACATGCTACTTGTGATACAGACAGAATTTGTATGCCAATCCAATCGCATTATATGCATCAGTTAATAGATTGTACCGTTGTAGTAACTGATAGCAGCAAACAGGGCAGTTCTTACATGCTCAACAACTCTTGTTCACCAATTCCATCTCAGACTCAGTGTCCTGGTCTTTAGCTTTTACGGTGTTTGCAACCCTGACTGTGTACTCATCCAGTGCGGAGGCCTTTAATTTGTCCCAATGTGCTGCAAGACTTGTTAGCTCAAATTGCAAATTTTCAGCTGTGGCCCTTTCATCATATTTCAGCAACAGTTTGCTTAGTTCTTGCAGTGCTAGGGTGGTAAGTCCTTTCTCTCTTATTATCGAAAATGTTTTAGCCTAAATGCTCTTTATAGGCAGAGATTTTGCTACCTCGATTTCCAAATCATCATATTTATGCTGAAGCTGCTCATCTGCCCATTTTACAAATGTATCTGCAGCTTCTATGACAGTATCAAAAGATCTTGCAAAACTTTTCTTCTACTCCAGTCACCATCCGATAAGCTGTTAAACTCTCCATACCAGAAGTCTGAAGATATTTGGATAATGGGGTGATTAGCTCAAAAATACGCAGGTAAACCTTAAAAGTGATTAACAAAAGCCCTTCGTTTTTACACAGGCATCTGGGCTAGACTGATGATTCTTTTGAAATTCTGAAAGCATAGCAATAAGGCAAACATAAAGACCAGTCTGGTTTTAAAAAGTTGCCAAAAACTTTTCACAATGCTGCATCTTTGGACCACCAGCGGGTTTCACCAATCACCGACAGCCTACGGCGGTGGGGATCTTGGCTGATATTTTCCCACAAATCAATGCGAAGATATGAATCACAGATAAATACTGCTATGTCATTTAGTAAAGAAAACATTATACCTTACAATACATGAGTGATACTCACAGTTCCCTGTATAACTCATCCTGCAGCCTTTTTATATGGTCACAGAACAACCCCTCGTTGACTTCTAATATCCTTATAATTTACAGTACACTGCATTACAGTAAAATCATTGGTGGGTTTATATCATAGTAGCTGTGATTGAAAAAATATATATCCAACTATTTCAACCGTATGGCCCAACTAAACCTACCTAATTACTAGTTAATTATTGGATTTGCACACACACATGGGCTGTGGGCAATTTTGGTACTGCATGTTTGTGTTCATGGTGGGGGTCTTTATAATATTTTGTCGTTTTTGATGGTGGGCCTGATTGCATAAACTGCTTATATGAGAACTAGACTGCATAGGAAGTACACAGAAGATACCAGACACATAAAATACTACAGATATGGGACCTGTTATCCAGAATGCTGGGGGACCTGGTGTTCCAGATAACAGATCTTTCTGTAATTTGAATTGTCATACCTTAAGTCTACTAGAAAGTCATATAAACATTAAATAAAACCAATAAGCTTGTTCTGCTTTGAATAAGGATTAATTATGTCTAAGTTGGGATCAAGCATAAAAAGGAAAAGGAAATTGTTTTTAAAAATGGATTATTTGGAGAAATTGGAGTCTATGGGAGATGCCCTTTCCATAATATGGAGCATTCTGGATAGCAGATCCCATATCTGTACAATCCTAAACAATCAGCACTTTAATCCCTACTATTACTTATCCCCCTCCCCAAAGAAACAAAAAATATAAAAGCTAGAATTGTGCATGATAAAATCCTTTACTACGGCAGTTCTGATACATTGGTACATTGCACATACTGTAGGCAAGTTAAGGTCTGCTATTTATTTTATTGTGATTTTTACAAGAGGGACACAGAATAAGGACAGCTTGAGTTTGGATAATAGACACTTGAAAATGTTTTGTGGCAATTTATTAGATATTAAGTATATCTTGTTATTATGGAATGTGGTTAATAAACACACTAAACAGACAAAATGATATATCAATATCTTTATTTTGAAAGAGTTCTTGAGAGAGGAACATGTGCCCTCGAGGTGGAGGTAATTAATATGAAATATGTAAACAATACAGGATATGTAGCAATTCATTTCATATTATTAATACTGGTTGCCCTCCTGGAGATAATGTAAGAGCTAGCAGCATGTAAACGTCCTCTCTCAGGTCAACATCATGTTAATGGTATAAGATGAGATAAGAAGTGGTTGTGTGAGAGAGAGATGTAAGGATGAGGATGGAAGCACCAACATATCTTCACAGATGGGAGATAAAATGTTTTAGGCATCCTGTCGGAGTTTGGTTCTCAGATTTTCCCAAATCTTTGCCAGGTTGGTTCTGGCTTCCTCTGCATGGGGCACCAGACGTTCTCTGATGCTCTGGACCAAGGGTCCATACTTCTCCCTGAAATTCTCAATGTACTGTGTCAGTTGGGCTCTGTACTCCTCAGCTTTGGGACCTGCATTGGCCTTAAGCTCTTCCAGTTTTTGGAGCAGCTTTTGCCTGACGTCGTCACTGTAAGGTGTGAGGCTTGAACGAAGAGAGTCAACCTCCACTCTCACCTTGTCCCGTATTTCCTCAGCAATGGGAGTGATCTTTTTATACAGAGAATCCAAGTTGCTCTTGGTTTGCTTTTGTAACTCAGCTACAAGGGGAGAGATTTTCTCCTGGTAAGCCTTTGAATCTTCAGCCCAACGTTTCTGGAAAGATTCCAGGACGGGCCGGATTTTCTCCTTGATTATTGGGAGCTCCTTTTCTAGCTCTTTGGACACCTGTTCCCTGATATTTACAACATAGGGATTGATTTGCTTCCTCAGGTTCATAGCATTGGCACCAAAGGTGTCAAGTTTTTCAGTGATCTTCAGGCTATATGTTTAAAATGAAAATGAAGGATGGTTAAAAGAAGACTAGGATGAGTTGTATATAATATTCTTGGGGGGTTATGTAATAAAAGGTACTAAGTTTGCTCAGGAGCAGTAACCCATAGCAACCAATCAGCAGGTAGCATTTACTGGCCACCTGTTTAAAAGCAAGCATCTTATTGGATGCTATGGGTTAAACATACCGGGCAAACTTTTCTTTACATATAGGGTTAGTGTCAAAATAATTCATCCCATACCACACACAAGTCTTCCTGCTGTTAGTAAAATGAACAGACCAGTGACTATCTTTGTATCTATTACTATGTGTATTATATACTGGAAAAAGCCATATATGGTGTGGGCAAGTCCATCTATAAGTTGTCACTAATAATTAGTCCAGGTATAGGACTTGTTATCCAGAATGCTCGGGACCTGGGGTTTTCCAGATAAGAGATCTTTCTGTAATTTGGATCTTCATACCTTAAGTCTACTAGAAATTCATTTAAACATTAAATAACCCCAATAGGCTGATTTTGCTTCCAATAAGGATTAACTATTTCTTAGTTTGGATCAAGTACAAGCTACTGTTTAACTATTACAGAGAAAAAGGAAATTATTTTTTTAAATTTTGGATTATTAGGATAAAATGGAATCTATGGGACATGACCTTTCCCTAATTTAGAGCTTTCTGGATAATGGGTTTCCAGATAATGGATCCCATACCTGTATCATTAAAGGGGAGAATGCATGTAAAGTCTGTATTAGAAAAGAGATCAAGTTCTAAAAACAAATTCAGGAGGCTCATCGCTGAGGTCCTTAGATGGAGAACTTAGAAGTAACTTAAAAGTAATTTTAAAGGGATACTGTCATGGGAAAAAAACATTTTTTTCAAAATGAATCAGTTAATAGTGCTGCTCCAGCAGAATTCAGCACTGAAATCCATTTCTCAAAAGAGCAAACTGATTTTTTTATATTCAATTTTGAAATCTCACATGGGGCTAGACATATTGTCAATTTCCCAGCTGCTCCAAGTCATATGACTTGTGCTCTGATAAACTTCAATCACTCTTTACTGCTGTACTGCAAGTTAGAGTGATATCACCCCCTCCCTTCCCCCCCAGCAGCCAAACAAAAGAACAATGGGAAGGTAACCAGATAGCAGCTCCCTAACACAAGATAACAGCTGCCTGGTAGATCTAAGAACAACACTCAATAGTAAAAACCCATGTCCCACTGAGACACATTCAGTTACATTGAGAAGGAAAAACAGCAGCCTGCCAGAAAGCATTTCTCTCCTAAAGTGCAGGCACAAGTCACATGACCGGGGCAGCTGGGAAATTGACAAAACGTCTAGCCCCATGTCAGATTTCAAAATTGAGTATAAAAAAATCTGTTCAGTGCAGAATTCTGCTGGAGCAGCACTATTAACTGATGCGTTTTGAAAAAAACATGTTTTCCAATGACAGGATCCCTTTAAGGTGTATTGCAGAAGTACTACTTTCCCAAAAGAAATTTGGAATTCACTTCATTTTTATCATGTATCTCTCTCTTTCTATGCCTTTTCCAAGTTTACTATTCAGACCAGTGCTTAATTGGTGATTGGGAATCTAGTAACAAAAAAAACAAATAGTATAAAATCCAGACGGCAGTTTCTGAACAAAAAAGGCATCATTCAAGAGCCACACATAATCAAAGCTATCACTCCCACTAACAACCAGCTCATTTAAGTACAAACTGAACATATTCTTACAAAGTTTAAAAATTAAAAAAAGTAAAACAACCTCAACGTTGCTTTGTTACAGTATCTTCCCATTACATCCCTTTCACACGTTGTTGGTAGAGTAACCACCTAGGACTTCCTAGTTCTGATCCATCAGTGTGATTATATAGGAACAAATTGCCCTTCTGTGTTTGCCATTATTCTGTACCACCCAATAACAGTAAGAATATAGGGCCTTACTCGAGTTGTTTTCCAAGATCAGAGGTCTCCAGTTGGCTCACAGCTTCTCTTCCCAAGTCACGAACCTTGTGTACGTAGCTCTCTAACACCTCTTGTACCTGCTGAGCTGGAGTGCGAGGCTCATCGTGCTGCCAAGGGAAGTACTTTGCTTGTGTTCCTGTAGAAGCATAATAAAAAATGTGTGAGAGAAACATAGCTTAATGCCACATTGCTCCATAATATCATATTATCATTAATATAAAGAAAATGTATCCATTCTGCAGACCTCTGGCTGTTGCTCACCTAGAATTAATACTGCATTTCATCAGCTGTAAAGCTACAGGTTGGATACATCTGTTGCATCACTGAACTCCAAGCAGACTGATTTTACTCAAAAAAAAATATTTGACAGCAACTCCTCATTTACCATCATCCACAGATTTCCAGTCTGAGCCTGCGGGTGTATTCTCACTGACTAATTTAATGTTTAAAGTTAAAGTACAATGAAAACAACAATGTAAACATGTAAATCTTAAATACTGCTGAATGCATAGTTTGCATTCAAGGTTTACTAAAAGAAAAAGCTTCAGTTACATGACATTGTTGTGTTGGAGTAATTCAGCTCCACATTGAAGTATCAACCTTTACAACCCTATCAGCATATAGGTGTCATTGGTCAACTGCAAAAAGACTAGTAAAATTCTAGTTGACAACTGATTGACATTTCTATTGTTCACACCTAGCAGATCACATATTTAGTCACAAGGGAGCATTGTAGATACACAAGTATGCAAAACACCACTACATACCTGAAAGGAACAGTACTGCTAGTAGCACTAGGTTCTTCATAGTTGCAAACTATACGCTCCAACCTGTAAAACAAGACACTGGTCTGAGGACAGAGGGATATAAAATGCAAAACTATGCAGGGTTGGATTTAGAGTAAGAATAAACCCTTGACTAAAGTTAAAAACTCCCATTAGCCACCGACAGCTACGTCTGCCCGTGGATGTAATATGCGCTAAATGCTGAAAGTGGGCATTCAGCATACCTAGTTCCATCCTCAAGATTTTTTTAAAAAAAATACACAGTAATAGGGGACAACAATAGAGATTGCTGTCTTCCATTGAAAGAATATATAATATCAGCAGAAATTTCCCTTACAAAACCAAACCATCTAAACTTTCTTCCATTAATTCTTCCATTAATTCTAGATGCCTTTCCCTCCCAAAACCTTCTGGCCTAGAGACGTTCTAGGAGCACTGAGTACTTACCTGCTTTGCTGGTTAGATGCTCTTGTGATCAGTGCTAGTTACTGCACACATTTTATACTCTTGTATACATGCAGGCTCATCTTATCAGCTGAGATAAGCAGGATTTACTTAATGTGACGTGGAGCTGTGGGTTTAAAGTTCAGGATGATGTACTAGGGAAAAAACAAGGCTCTATGGTTTTATCTCTATATTACCACCTAAGACCTTTGAGAACATTATCATTCATTATATTTGACAATCTTAAATTAAGAGCCATGGCGGGATATCTGGGTCAAAACCACAGCCTGTCTGGAGGTTGGCCAGATATCTCTTGAAAAGGTTTAAAAACCACATTTGGATGGGATCATATTGGGTCATCAATGCAGATCTCTCCTGACAGGTCTACTTAGGTCCCTATTATTATTATTAATAAACTGGTTCAAGGGCCAGGTGATTAGATAAACCCCACAAGCTAGCTGTACTCATCCAACAAGCAGATATGTACATGTATGGCTAGTTTATGAACCAGAGCCAATTGCTAATATTATTCTTGAAGACTATCCAGAGGAATACATTCCTAAAGTATAAATATTTGTGCACAGAAAATCAATAGCAGCAAAATGGGTAACTAAATATCATAAAACTTGGAGAAATTGTTAAAAAATGGTCTTTATTACAAATTTATTGAAATCTACACTAACCCCCCACACAATTAGCCTAACGCTTTTCATGCTTACCAAGCACTTAATCATAGGCTCAAACATTTAATCATAGGGAGCCTATAATTAAGTGCTTGGTAAGCATGAAACATGTTAGGCTAATTATGCGGGGGTCTATGTCGATTTCAATACATTTGTAATAAAAACAGTTTTTATCTTCAATTTGTGCAAGTGTAATATTTAGTTACAAATGTAAAAGTAATGATTAATACAGAGCCAATTGCAGACTGATTACTGTATAAACATAATGGGGCTGATTCACTAAATTCGAGTGAAGGATTCAAAGTAAAAAAACTTCGAATTTCAAAGGTTTTTTTGGGCTACTTCGACCATCGAATGGGCTACTTCGACCTTCGACTACGACTTCGAATCGAAGGATTTGAAGTAAAAATCGTTCGACTATTCGACCATTCGATAGTCGAAGTACTGTCTCTTTAAAAAAAACGTCGACCCCCTAGTTCGGCAGATAAAAGCTACCGAAGTCAATGTTAGCCTATGGGGAAGGTCCCCATAGGCTTGCCTAAGTTTTTTTGATCGAAGGATATTCCTTCGATCGTTGGATTAAAATCCTTCAAATCGTTCGATTCGAAGGATTTAATCGTTCGATCGAAGGAATAATCCTTCGATCGAATTTTCTGCGCTAAATCCTTCGACTTCGATATTCGAAGGATTTCAATTCCTAGTCGAATATCGAGGGTTAATTAACCCTCGATATTCGACCCATAGTGAATCAGCCCCATTGTGTCTATTTACACACTTTATGGCAGGTTTAATAAATTCTTTAGGTGGTGGCTCTTCCTCAAAGAAAATTTCAATGCAGGCTAAAAACAATGGTTTTCTGTTTATTTGGTTCTAGACTCTGGTGTACAGTGTAATAGTATAACATATAATCTTCCCTGGCACTATGATTCATATGGCGCTCAAGGAACCACATATTGGTTTTCTTAAATACAGTGCAAAAAATGGGGGATTGGTCTATGTACATATGCTGGCCCTATGTTCCCATGTTCATTTACTCTGTATATGTGAATACATTTTCAAAACTAGGGGATTTTAGTGACAAGCTTATGATTATGATATAATAAAGATACGGTACCAACTCAAGCACACATGGTGGCCCTATATATTTAATTCTGATCATATTGGCACCCAAAAAGTTTGAACGAAATGAACATTGCTCCTTAAAGGGGTTGTTCACCTTTAAATTAACTTTAAGTATATCATAGAGAGTGATATCCTGAGACAATTTGCATTGGTTTTAATTTTTTATTATTATTGGTTTTTGAGTTATTTAGCTTTTTATTCAGATGATTTTTATGAAGCTCTCCTGTTTGCAATTTCAGCAATCTGGATGCTAGGGTCCAAATGACCGTAGCAACCATGCATTGATTTGAATAAGAGAATGTAATATGAATAGGAGAGGACCTGAAAAGAAAGATTGGTATAAAAAAATAGCAATAACAATACATTTGTAGCCTTACAGAGCATTTGTTTTTTTTAGATAGGGTCAGAAGAAGGTAAATACTTCAAAATTTAAAGAAAAAAAATTAAGACCAAACGAAAAGTTGCTTAGAATTAGCCATTCAATATTAAAGTTAATTTAAAGGTGAACCACCCCTTTAATGATACAACTGGCAAAGCATTATTTTTTGCCACTAAAATAAAGAACTGGTAATTGTGTGGGACTAAAATTCAAAATACCATTGCATATTTGAGTGGTATAAACAAAGCCGTATTACTAACCATAAGGGCAGAGACACATGCTCACATTAGGGGAGAGCAACAAATCTCCTCTTCTTCGGGCGACTAATCTCCCTGAACTGCCTTCCGCCAGCTAGAAAGTAAATCGCCAGCGGGATGGCCTCACGAGGAAACTTCGGAAAATGAAGCGCTCGAGTGGCATCCCGCCAGCGATTTCGATTCTAGCCTGTGGGAGGCAGTTCGGGGAGATTAATCACCCCAAAGAAGAGGCGATTTAATCTCCCCGAATCGGAGCTTGTGTCTCTGCCCTAACAAAAACTCTCACGTTTATTTTAGAGGTCCACCACTCAGTGTGCGAACCTTGTATGTTGGACCCTGCTTTCCCACTTCACTGTACAGGTTTTACCTCTGTCCTACATGCGCCATGTCAAAGTGAAATCAAGCAATAATCTCGAGAGAAGCAAGGCTAATCATGCAAGAATGCTTATTTATAGACTAGAAATGAACCTCAGACTCAGAACAAATTACAACAGGAGCCAGATATCTGCATATCACAAGTTTATTTCCAGGAATTTACTTCCAAAATCAGTTTCTGACGCCTCAAAAATTATATTAATCACTGAAAACAGCCATTTTGATACACTTTTTTTCTAGTCCAACATAAAGAAGGAAATTAAAAATATCACCCAGAAAATAAAACAAAAGAACTACTTTGGGACATATCCCATATAGAGAGCGGTGTTATTACATTCGGCAAATTTCAGCGTGTATTGGATGCACAGAGATGGCTCAGGCTACAAGTATATTTATTGTATTTTACAAGTTCTTTTCACTTAGGAACTGAAATGCAGATGGAAATATTCACGGGAAAAGGGGGGGGTCAGAGAGCAACATATGGTTATACAAGTCTTTCTAGAACCTGAATGTTGCAACACTGTGGCTGAGATGTAGAAAGATGAAGAAAATGTGCCTTGGGAAAATGGGTTGGAAATTGCAATGTTGGAAATTTGAATTTGCACCCAACTAAAAGTGTTTGCAAAGTTTAGTTGAGCATATATTATTTAATACCCTCCAGGAGATTTCAATGTCACATCCAGAGGGACTTGCAAATTGAGTAAAGTTACACTAAGTACACAAACTACTGAACTTCCGCCTGCTCACCCTTTCAAACGTTTGGGTACGTAAATATTGTGTAATGCGGAGGATAGGATGATATTCAGGGAGCCCATTGTCTGTGAAGGTTCATTCATTTAGGTCATGATACAGGTATGTCTAAAGTAAGTCAAATCAACTGGCCTTGCTGTATTTTTCCCCTCTTGAAGACACTTGGCTAGTAATCTGACTTGACTGGCTTTCACAACTCAGCCCATTATCCAAGATTCAATTTAGCATCTGTTCATCCTCTACTCCTTTTTGTAGTAGCTCTGAGCCTAATTTGACATTTGCACCTGGCTTAACGCCTAATGAGCAGAGCGATGTCCCACATGGGAGGGAGCCCTATATATTTCATGTGCCTTCAAAAGGTAAAAAATACAGGGCTTCCTTTGTCTTGCACCTATATGTGTTCCCACTTATACCAGCTGAATCACATTGGTCTAGCAAGCCCACATAAACTGTAGTGATACTTGTGCCTACAGATCAAGTACAACTTTTGCCCCAGGATTACAACATCAGATCAAGTAGTAGGGGGCAAACTTTGTGTGCCTAGATTTCAGGTAGAACATTAGGTGGTAATGTTGTATTGAGGGCAAAAAAACATGGTAAATTGTAACAATCTCTTTTCATTTTGCACTTGGTTGGCACATCAGCCCTATATTCTAGTAATCTAGGTAAAACAAATAGAACTCGTATTTGGGTGAAAAGGAAACACTACATAAATATGCACAATCTCTGTGGAATATGTCAGTGCTATATAAAGTATAATAATAAATACACCCCGTGTTCGAGTTGAGAGACTTTTTACATGTAAACCGATTGTCATGCCACAATGTTGGAGAACAGAAATATATTGAAATAATGAATACAAAGTCGCCTTTGGAGCTCTTGAACAGATGATGCCAGAGCATGAATCAAAGTCAATATTTAGTGCATTCCTGATCAGAATACTTTCAGCCCAAATAGTGTCAATGATGGCCCTCGCCTACGTTTATACTATTCTCAACAATAAAAACTCATAAGCAATACTGCATTCCCAAATAGATTTAGGCCTTTTTAGCCATAGGTTTTGTCATTTTGAACAGTTCAAAGGCAGTTTTCTGGTGTAAAAACTGCATATTTTTCTACTATCAAATGAGGCAGCAGACAGTTAATTATTTAAAGCCAAACAATTTGTTGTTTTATAAGTATCTATTCTTTGGAACCTATTTTAGTTACTTTGGGTTTGTCTAGGGACAGAATTAATGCTTGTTTCTTTAGAATCAGCACCACCAGGTTAAAAAGAGTGAAAAAAAAAAAAGAGAACCTTCTTGTCCATCTGTTCTTTCTCAATTGGCATGAGACAAATATATATGTATGAAAAAATGCACACAGTGGTGTGGGGATTGTTTACTAATATTTAGCTTATTTTCAACAGAAATGCAACCCAAAAAAACAGATTTCTTTTCTACCCACTGTAGATGATTAAACACTGATTTCTGATGGTTTGTGATGGGTTATTGCACTTTGATCAGTTTGTAAATAAGGCTTTGAAAGGGAAGTAGACATTTCTTCCACCAGCAGTCGGGAGAATGTTTAACATAAATGAATCAGCAATTCACGATTTAAGATGTTGCTGCAAACATTTACGTTATGCATTTTTGAGGAAAAGTATTGATTTGGCTTATTTTCAGGAATTGGGCCCAATGAAAACTGGCAATAACAATGTTTGAAAAGAAGGTCACTAATCCTGACAAAATGGCACAACTTAGGAAACGCTCGCAGTCGTGCATAATGTCGGGTGATGAATCTCCCCATCAGCCTCTGCCCTAAAACCTTTTTTCGGATAATTATTAGCAAAAAAAAATGCAGAATATGTTGGCGCCTTTTAAATAATGTTTATAGTATTTCAATACTTTATGCCAATTGTTCTCCCCTCAGTCTTAGAGTAGGTCTAAACCAGACATCTGGAAATATTTCTATAGTAAACCATAAATTTTACAACTTAATCCATATTTTCAGCAGTGAGAAATATGGTGAAAGTCAGAGGAAAAACTATTTCTCACCATAAAAAATTGTACCCCATAAATTTCAGGCCGTCTTACAGGAATATTCATTTGCATGGAATTAGGACTTTTCTTGCATTATGTCAAACAAAATGATGCACTTTGCATGACTGCGCTTTATGCTAAGGGAAACTCAGGGTATTCTTGGAACTTAGGGGCATGTTTACTAACATTGGAGATAAATATCTGGAGAGATTTCTGGAGATATTGCCCATGGCAACCAATCAGCAATTAGATTTAAACAGCCACAGCCATGTAAAGGTGGCCATAGATGCAAAGATCCGCTCGTTTGGCGATGTTGCCAAACGAGCGGATCTTTCCCCGATATGCCATTAACAGGCATGGCTATATCGGGGGTAATCTGATTGTTCGGCCGTACGATCAGATTACGATGTGCCATGAGCTCCGGCGGGATCGGTCGGGTCAAAATCAAACCTGACCGATCGACCAAACGACCGATCTCCGCCAGACGAAAGAAGTCGGCACATGCCACACACGATCCGAAAATCGTACGAATCCTCGATTCGTACGATCGGATCTGTGTGTCTATGGCCACCTTTAGAAAACAAAAGCAAAGATCTGATTGGTTGCTATGGGCAACATCTCCAGAAATCTCTCCAGATATTTATCTCCAATGTTAGTAAACATGCCCCAAAGTGTTCAGGCCTGCACAACATTATGTAGGTTCCATTAAATCCCCTTACTCTAAACTGTAAAGCTAAAAACCACAGACATAGGAATTGTATATTGATAGGACTATCGGGATCATTAACACAATTGACCAAGTTAAAAATATACTACCGTATATACTCGCGTATAAGCCGAGTTTTTCAGCACCCAAAATGTGCTGAAAAACTCGACCTCGGCTTATACGCGGGTCATACGCCAATCCCTCACCGGATCCCTCACCTCCCTCTCCCATAGCGCATCAGGACTCTGTGACTGACGATCGCCGCCCGGAGCAGGTCCAGGAGCTCCGGGCGGCGCGTCCTTCCCTGCCGGCGTCGCTCCCAAAATGGCGGCGCCCATGGCCGCCACGTGGGTAGCGGCGCCGGCTACCCACGTGGCGGCCATGGGCGCCGCCATTTTGGGAGCGACGCCGGCAGGGAAGGACGCGCCGCCCGGAGCTCCTGGACCTGCTCCGGGCGGCGATCGTCAGTCACAGAGTCCTGATGCGCTATGGGAGAGGGAGGTGAGGGATCCGATATTACGCGATTGATGTGAGCTGCTGCTTCCACATAGGAGACAAACTGTTTGGATTCACCATGTTATTAATCTCAAAGCATTTCAAACTCTCAATATATATGTAGTACATTTAATCACTGTCAAACTCACAGTGTGCTTCTTGGGTGTACTGGAGAATCCTGCATTAATATTTTATGGGTCTCATCAGAAATGGATCTGCATCATATTTGAAGTTCATACTGGGCAGTATCTTTTATTATCTGTTTCTTTATTAAATTGCTTCAGACTGGCATTCTCATTTATTTTAAAGGTGTAATAATCTAGCCTTACACTTTTCAGAGCATATACAATGGACGCCTTTGGTTTGCTTGGGGAAGTGCAATCCTTATTCTCAGCAGGGCTGTCTATATGACTAGAGGAGCGTTCCTGTACAAAGTACAGATTGATTTTCAATCAGCCCCTAGGCTTATACACGAGTCAATACATTTTTCCAGTTTTCTTAGGTAAATTAGGTACCTCGGCTTATACACGGGTCGGCTTATACACGAGTATATACGGTATATTTTGATCTTCAAGCACATATGATTTTAAGACAGAACCTATACTCAGTGAATTCACTTCAGATTATTTTTGAATACCTTTCAACCCTATAAGGAAAAATGGGCATAAGGTTATTCAACTGGTGGCTCACGCTTAACTGCCTAATGCAGAAATCGTCCCTGGAACTCATCAGAAGAGATGTATACATCTGACTGTATTCTTCATTAGCAGCTACAGGACTTACATGGAGTGTTTGGTGGGCTGCTGTATCTGGACCACAATGCATAACACGTTACTTTCTTAATATACTATTTCAGCTGGCAGCTGTGGAATATTGGCTTCATTTGACCTTTGTTTGTTTGGTCCTAGATGTACAGAACAAAGTCATATATTCTTTAAAGGAATCTTAATAGTGACTCTAGAAAGCACTTGTGCAGTTTACTTTCATATTCTATTTTTAGTGGTCTTGGTATATTAGCTTTCAGGCCATGACAATCAGAGCTTCAGATCCCATCCTAAGGGCAAGGACACCTAAAAATGGATTAAAATTAAAGCATGTCAATAAAAGGGAGTCATTTTGCAGGAATGCCCACCTCTGTATAATGCATGATGTAATACTTTTACTAACGCACTGCGACGGGAGAGCATTTTTTGCCCACAATTTCATATGGGTGACAAATGCCCCCATGTGTCAATTCCCTTATAATGAATACTTTTGCAAAACAAAGGGAATCAATTATGAAAGCAGGGCTTCTACTTATAGTGCATTCAGTATGCCAAACCTATAGTCACAGCCCACTACAGACTAGTAGCTGCAGCTTAACTTATCAGACTGTGCGGAAGACCTTTCCAGAGAAACTAAGTAGCGAGACAACCATAAGAGAAGCAGAATGGGTTTTAAGATCACTGCTAAAACAGTAACAATTCACCCAAGCATGACCTTATGTTGTGACAACTTGTATACTGGTATTCTTTTGAAGAAAATAGCCGAGGCAAAGACCTCCTCTCATCTAGGCCTCTGAATGTGACATTGTTTAATGGCATCATTTACATGAGTAAAGTGAAAATATACATAGAACTCTCAAGAAGCATATTATATTGGTTAACTATTGTCTCTAAACTCCAGCATACACAAGATGGTGGCATAATCAATAAAGTAGTATGCTTCAACTGGAATTATTGGGAGAGAATTCTGGGTATTTGCTCCTGTAAAGTTTGCAGTGTAATTCTCTCCATATGACAACTCAAGAATACTGATGATGATAATTCTTTAGCTGGTAGCACATATTTTAGGGTAGATCAGTTGTTTGATAGAGGTGGCAAAGAAGCGGACATGTCTTGATGAGTGTCGGAGATGCCTGAGCATGTGTATTTGGTGGAAGCATTCTTTGTATGTCAGCACTGGAAACTCAGTGTGGGTGTTTAAGGAAGGCAACATGGGTTTTTACAGAAGCATCAAGCAAAAGCAAAGCAGGCAAGATATCTGACCAGAAAAGAAATAAAATAGTAAACGGATAAAACAAAATGTGAAAGAATGGGTGAATATAAAAAGCATGCAAATCAAAGATACATAACATCCACCATAACTTCAAGAAAGTATTATTAATCACCACTTTAGAGGCTGCTGGAATGTGTCTAATGGCACTCAAGAAATGGCAGAGAGAAGCTGCACAAGCCTCGAGTTGCTCCATCTCCTGACTGCCATATCACACACAGAAAATAAATCCGAATAAACGCTCATCCCATCTCTGTGATTTCACCTTTCATTGTCAGACACCAGGATCACCGTGCAAGCCTACTGCAAGGGGCGATTTTCTGTACAATGGTAAAACCAAGGTGAGCAAGTCCACTTTAAAACTGATAAAAGGTAGAGACAAAAAAAAAAGGAACGCTGGCATTTCAGGTACATCCGGCATGGTTGCAAAATAGGTTATTCGACACATGCAGCCAAAGTCCGTCTAACTGGGAATGTTCGGGATCCCATACTTGGGCAGCTCAAAAGAGAAACGAAAGGGATTATATCCCCCCAAACCCTATATGGTAAGCACATTCTCAATAACTAACATCTGCAGAAATGTTACTTCTTATGACAAATGAACACAAGTTGAAGAGCGGTGTTTCCTCTAACAGTTGACTGGCAAAACCTTGATTCTGCTCAATGAGGAGTGTGTGGCATGTGCCTGGAAATGTTCCTCAGGCATAAATGACAGTAACAATTTACATCATGTTTGGAAATTTGTAGAATGGTCCCAGAACTTCTTTGTCCATGCTTCAAGGCATACCAGAACAAGCATATGCTTACCAGGTTCATTTTTCCTGACCAAACAATACACAAATGCTTTATGCTTCATTAGAAATCCAAAATGGACCTCCATAGGATGGCCAGGGAAAAGGGAAAATCAAAATTCCATAATGAACATTTTTAAAATAAAAAGGGGAAAAAAGGGCTAAAACTTTTTGGGGCATTTTTATGTAATACGCTTCAAATAACAGAGAGGACATATAAAATCATAAAAAATAAACTATGGGATAAATCACAAAAAGCAGTCAACAAGATGGACAGAGTGAATGATGCCCCACATACAAAAATGACATTTTTACACTGTTAAAACACAAATGTTTTTTTTTTTTATTATTAACAATAATATTATTATAACAAACAATTATGGAAAAAAAAAAGTTAAAAGAAAAACATTTCTTACATCAGACAAAATAAGGGACTAGGAACCTCTGCATTGTCTGGCAGGGTGGGCATTTCATATATAGGTGTATATATTTATATATATATATATATATATATTTATATATATATATATATATATATATATATTTATATGTGTATATATATATATGTATATGTATATATATATATTTATATGTGTATATATGTATGTATATATATATATATATATGTATATATATATATATATATATATTTATATTATATGTGTATATATATATATACATATATATATATATATACATACATACACACACACACACAAATATATACATCCTAATATATTTGTGTTAGGGATGCACCGAATTCACGATTTCTTTCCTTCAGGAATGATTAGCGAACTGAATCATTATTTGCATATGCAAATTAGGGGTAGGAAGAGCTTTTTTTTTACTATTTTTACAAAAAGTCATGCAATTTCCCCCCCGCCTTGATTTGTATATGCAAATTAGGATTTGGTCTGGCAAAAGTATTCGGCCGAATCCTACTGAAAAAGGCAGAATCTTGGCCGAATCCCGAACCGAATCCTGGATTCGGTGAATCCCTAGTAAGGAGAGGCTTCAGGGGCCAGGACTGAAATGAGGTGAGGAGTGCAGGGACAGACACACACAAACATTCACTGTGTATATAAAGACTTAAGGCTGACCTGCGCACACCTATTTTGATGGCTAATCAGTAAGCAATTACCAACAGTCTGAAACTGCTACTGACATGTCTCAGCTAACATATCAAAGGGCAGCTCTTGACCAGAGTGCAAAACTTCTGACTTGATTTTTTGAAAGGGGTAAGAGAATGAATATGAATCATATGAGAGAAAAACAGGGGGCACTGAAAGAGATTCAGGGTGCTGGGAATGTATGATCAACAGTTTAGCTGACTGGGTAAGTAGGGAGCAAGCAGTAATGTGGGAGATGAATAGTCAGGGTTAACAAGTGCAGCAAACTGTATAAAGACCGAAGGGAAATGGTAGATCAGCAAATGAGAGCCTCGATCTACACGTGCCCCCTCCCACGTAAAACTGCCAGTACCAGTGGTAACAGACTATGGACGGCAGGCATTTCTCAAATACCATAAAATATGCTCAAGAGTAGACACAACTGAGTAAGTTGTATCTGTAAAAAAAATGTTAAAGAAGGAAAGTCCTGTTATACTTGGGGGGGGCAAAAGTTAGGCACCCCGCAGTAAACACAAGTAAAAAAGACTTTCCTTCTCCTTTAAGTGCTATTTTACTGTAATTAAGGCTGTTCGTTGTGCATAATATGTTTTTCTTGCAGTCATTGGAATGAAATTCAAAGTATCACAGATTTACCATGGACTGACAAATCTCCAGGTCTGCCATCACCCTTTAGAGAAAATATATCCTCCACCCCCATTTTTTTTTTATAAATTAGCTAGCTATAAATTAACAGATATAGTAGATTCTTGAAAGAACAAACCATTTTTCAACCAGCCTTAGCCTACGAGCCTTAGCCACTATGAAGTGATGGATGCAGGAACTTGAAGGGGGTTGAGGCACAGATTCTCCTGAAAGGAGAGGAATTTAAAGTCCCAGAGCCCATTACTTCACCACAGAACAAGGTGAGGCTGGGTTGGGCAATGGTCTGTTCACGATAGAAATAGAATGGTCTGCCTTGCACACTCTGGCCTTCCGGACTAGGAATTCCCTGGTGTACAGTGAGAGAGGGATCGGTGACCTCTAATCAACATGTAGATATGGAAGAAACACCGGCACAGAAGGATACTGCTGGCAGGGCAAAACCCTTGCTGTTTATTGCGTGATGCAACGTTTCAGGGAGGTCCCCTTTGTCAAGCATGACATTGGGCAATGGTCTGTATCAAGAGATAGATCAAGCTTTCCTTTCAATATGTGGAGTCATGTATGCCTTTGTTAAAATAAAAACCATGAACAAAATATTTATATGAATTTTTAAAAGTTCTGATATGTTTATGCACCTTTTTACATAAGGGTCTCTTGGCTATCTGTATGAAACACAATGCATTATATGGGCTCTTTTAATTTGGTTTTAACTGAATCGACAGAATAGCATGTGTTTAGCACGCTTACATGACACACGGGATAGGACATTGTTTGGGTAAGCAAACACTACAGCTTATGAGAAAATGCAGTTAGAGCCTTAATTATGGGGGAAATCTAACAAAAAGTGTGTTTTTAAAGCAACAGAAAGAGCATACAGTAGAAAACGACAGTTTAAAAAATACAGGTTGGAATATAAGCATGAAAACACAGCTGTGAAAGGGAGAATGGGGAAGGGTGGGCAAACGTATTCAGAAAATACACAGTGCAGACATGGTCAACACTTTCAGCTATTTTTGAACTACAATTCCTTGCAATTCCTAACAGCCTTCAGCTGCTGGTGGATACTGGAGGTGTATTTCTTCCACCACTGGAGGACATACCTGTAAAGGTCAAATAAATCTCCTTTTTTCACAAAGTGGACTTTAAATGTCCCTTTGGCCTCAGATTTTAGAGTTACAGCCGTGGCTTAGGTTCCATTCAGCTGTTTATTATTGCAGATTTGCACATTATGCCTTAGTACACATGCACCCTTCCCACAGGCTAGTAACGAATCATGGGATTTAAAGTCTCTTGCCGATTTTTATAATGCCAAGGACAAAAGCTGTCCCTATTGTAACAGTTGAGTACAAAAAAACCTGATGACTGCTGCCTAAGCAGATAAATTGGCACGGAGCTTGGTGGGATCACTAGCAGCAGTGGCATCACACTACCGTTGCCAGAGCTAATAATAATCATGTATCATTGTATGGAGCACAGTCTTTATATACACACACAATCTCACTATATATACATACACACTTTTATATACACATACATATATACACAACCACCACTCATACTCCACACAACACTTGAAGATAGCACTTTAATCCTTCGCCATTCAGCTGGCACAAGGAGTTACACATAAATCATGATTAAAACAAAGAAAATAATAAAATTGTACTTAAAATAAGTAGCATATTGCACCAGGCCAAATATTTCCCAAGGGCCTCAAGGGCATGATGCAGGGTCTGTGCACCATGTGGGTAGCTGAACAGAAGCTGGCACCCTGAGAGTCCGTATCCTTTGTACAACCTCTTTAAAACGCTCCTAACTCCGCTAACTGGCAAGGCAAATGTTATAAACAGTAATGACCCAATTATAGGGCTAAATGTTACTGTTACAAAGGATCTACACAGATGCTTTGCTTTTCAGGCTACATCTGATCGCCCGAGGAGTTTCCATTTGCAAAGAGGCAGATTTACTAAAGCAACTACATTTTTCAATTCAGATGCTAGCAGAATTGGCAGTTTTGCACAGTTATATAAAAGTGAAATATCTTTTTAGATTTTTTATTTTTTATACAGATCAAAATATTTTTGCATTATTTTGACTATTTGACAAAGCATTTCTTTGCTGAAACTGTTAAACGGATCTGATGAGGGGAAATCATTCTGATGCTACATGACTATAGCAGAAATTCTTACAAGTATGCCAAAATGAATACGATTATTGATCTGAAAGCATGTTTGTGCCATGCAAAAATGTATGATTGTGGAAATCTACGAGAAACCCAAGGTCATGTATTACACACACATAGAAAGAGCAGGGAAACATTCTTTTTCTCCTTCTGGTGAGAAAAGTGCCTGTAAATTTATATCATCCGATAATGAAAATGACGGAGGGCTGAATAATAAGATCATTTCAATGTGGGTGGCAGTCAGACAATGATCTGCTTTTTTCCCCCCAAAGGTAATGTGGCATTATTTGTTTTAAAACAAACCTATTCTGAGCCAAATGGATTCTCTTGCACAGATTCCTCAGAAATTTAAGAAAATGATAAACACTGTGTAACAACCATGCCACAGAATGTACTTAGCTAATTTGGCTGTGCTGATCAGCGATTCCCCCATTTTAAAGTCACAAATGAAAGGGAAAAAAGTGCATATGAAAAACATCAATGGCAGCCTCAATATTTAATCTTTGGACTAGATAAGAAAAGTGCTAGAACTGTGAACCTGGGGAGCTGCTGCTTTGAAGTATAGTGTACAAATCCTGCTGAGCCCCGACCGACCCTGCAGAAATGATTTTCAATAAGTCTGTAGATGAGAACAAGTGGATTGAATCTTCCATTTCTAATTTTCCCTGTCTTTTTATTTATTATTTGGAAGGCAGTAACACATGGGGTGATTTTTGGGCATTCTACACCTCATGTTCCACTGCCTTTAGGACTAGTCAAACTTGTACATCCAACAAATTACAAACTTAAAGTCAGGTGTGCAATTTGGTACAAATATCTCCATATAAAGCTCTATTGACTTTATCCTAAAGTGCCACCAGCACATGCCATGGGCATTCAAGAGCTAATTCTGTTGTCTGCTTGGAAACCATATCTACTTTTGTTCTCTGGGTGCCAGCCTCTCCAAAAAGTCTCAGCAAATATACCAGCCTGCTCTTAGCAGTACCCTATGGAGAAAACTGCAACCTTTGCCCTTGCCTCCTTTGGTGCCAATCTCCTGTCTTTATTCATACAGCACTTTCTGCTGTACTTTTTCAATGGATTCTTTGCTGGTTTTACTATACTTAGGACAGTTAACTACCAAATTGTCTCTTCCCTTCTTCCCTGGTTCCCATGAGTAGAAGCACTGCCAAATGTCACTATCATTCCCCAAATGGGAAGCAGCACACTCTCTGATTCCAGCCTCCCAAAGATGAGAATGGTGAAGATTTCCCCACCACTCACTCCACACTCATCTCATTATGTTCCAAGCTCCAGATTGAATCTGTTAAAGTGAGCATATATGACAAGGAAATAAAATAAATAGGTGAATGGGAAAACTTTTAGAACCAGTTTAAGAGAGGCTGGTCGTTTGTTAGGGAAGGAATATTAGATGAAATTTGGCGCTAAAGCTGCAGATACTGTTGGTGTTCAGAAGATGGGACCCTCTGTTGTGGCAGAAAACCTAAGGGGTGAAAAGAAATTCAGCTATTAGCAATTTTGCACATAACTTAATTAGTTACAGTCTTATTTCACAGTAATTTATTGAAGCATTATATGAGGTTAACAGTGTCCTAAACGCATCACTTAAACATTGCATCCTTAGGCAGATATACTGTATTGCATTGTGGCAGAACTATGAAACATTGCTCACTTTGTATAGGTCAGATAACTTTAATGTAAATTGTATAATCCGTATGTTTTTGGCACAGGGGATTCAGTATGCCTAATATATGAGCTGTGTAGTTGTTTGGGAACATATCAATATGGAAGTGTAAAGAGATCAAATTAACTAGGTGAATTAAGGTGTAACTTACATATACTCAAACTCCTGCCTGTTCCATGCTGAAGTTCAGGTCTGTGTGCTTGTAACCCAATAACATTGTGGAAGGAAAGCAGGAGGTTGGCAGATGCTGACCACTGTCACCCAGTAAAGATAAATCGGTTTCTTCTGGATTTTCTGTATAGTCTGTAAAATGTAATCATAGAATAAGATGAAGCGTGTGTGTGGGGGGGGGGGGGGGCAATTTTTTACATGAGAAAATGTAATTAAGAAAGATGGCCTTATGACACTCAAAGTTTCCTAAATTACAAACTTAAATACATTTTGCAATCACCATGCACAATGTACATTGTTGTATAATAAGCAGCTTCTTTAATGAACATGCCATGGATAGTAAAGTCTATGAAATAAAACAAGAATGTGCAAAAGCAAGAACATTGGTTACAAACGGCTAAGGACTGCCAGCATGAGGCAAAGTAATATTGATTGTAAGAACTAATCTTGATATTGTACAAGTCATAAAAGAGACAATAAGTGTGATAGGGACTGTCGCATTCTAACATCAGACTGATGTTAGAAGGGGACTAATACAGTTATACTTGTATATAACTTCACATTTACCTTTGCAAGTTCCAGGCTGGCCCTAGTAAACACATCTTTATTTTAAAGGTTGTGCAAAGAAGAGTTAATATAAATGAAGACAATCGTAGAAGGAGAAGAGTTAGTGGAAAAAACTGAATGCTTACCCTCACTCTTTCCATCTTGGAGTTGCTGACTTCCCATAAGTGAAGATTGGCTCAAAACTGCATCAGACATGCGAGCAGAGCTTAGAGCTTTTCCAGCCACTAAACTCATCCCAGCCAGATTATCTAGCTGTACCTATGAAAATGCATTAGACTGCCATGATGAAATTAACCAGATTTATGGGAACATCCCTTAATGATTCCTAATCAAAATTGCATAGAATGGATATAATATGAATGTGTAATCCCACCTTCAAATAAAGGTCAGCATTTTCTGACATTTCCTATTCTGATAGCACAGTTTTACTTGTGGGCAGCTTTAAACACTGCCCTGATAATGTTTTCTTACATCTCCCTGCACATCCCTCTTGCCCAGTGTCTACCTCCACCTTCCCACGATAACCCTGGCAGACATACATAGGCATCATCACTTGTCTGGATGGTGTGGTGCCTTTGAAGCATCCTCGATCGGGCATGCTCACTGGAAGAGGGTCTTGAAGTATACGGAATACCATTGTGGTCGGGAACATCCATGACGTTGGGTGGGGAGACTCTGTCCATGCAATTTGTGGCAGGGCCTGGCTCTGTTAAAAATAAAAATATATATAATAAATATTTTCTTGCAATTCTGCAATTAATGGAAATGAAAAAACTACACTAACAATAACTGCCTACTGGCTGACCTAAATGTGCCTAAAGGATATCCAAACACAACCTAGCTGAAGCATAAGCCACTAAAATACAGTACTGCAACTACTTCATAAAGCTATTCATACATCACAGTATTTGTGAACAATTGATTTTTTTCTATTGAAGGCAGCATAACGATGGTAATAAGAAATGCACTGCAAAGAAATATGCAGCAATTATCCATAACTGGCGTGATTATCTAAGGGTAAGGGCACACCTGGAGATTCGGGGAGATTTAATCGCCCCAGCGACTAATCGCCTCTTCTTTGGGGTGACTAATCTCCCCGAACTGCTTCGGCCAGGCACAAGGATTTGGCTGGATCTGAATCCTGCTGAAAAAGGCCGAAATCTGGCTGAATCCCAAACCAAATCCTGGATTCAGTGCATCCCTGAAAATTACACACAAATTCTGATTGATGAAAAAAAGGAATACCTCATTTCAGCTTACAATCTAGCAATAACTAAAAGGGCAATGGCACAGTGTGTATGGATTTCTATATTATTCTTTTAGAAAATAATGGTGATCATAATGCCATGGAAAACCTTTAGCCAACTGCCAATATATAGTATGTAACAGCTTATTTTTGCCCATACAAATTCACATTTGCACAAGATGAGTGGAAATTATTTTCAAACTGTCTTTCCTCCTACAGGTGGAAGCTACACCCACAGTTCTGTGTTCTGCCAAGAAAGAAATTTTAATTATCAAAGTAATACTGACATGCTTCTATGAAAATTATCAGGAATGCATCAGTATCACCAGATAAGTAGAGTTATGATATTCTATCTATACTCCAAAGCTGTCCCCTAGCCCATCAATGACTGAACATACTAGCCAGAGAAAACTGCAGTGAGCGAACGTGGCTTACTTCATCACAAATAAAACGGTTCTGTTCTGGGTTACTTTCCCCCAGTAAACTGGGGGGAAGGGTTTTATTTTTGGATCTTTGGGTTTGTGACTCAAGACAAAGGCATGGTTTAGTTCCCAAGACTTTTATTCACAGGGACATGTGGGAGATAAAATGCTGTAAAATGATATTGAGGATGCTTTCACTTTAGCTAACTTTAGCAATGCTTTAAAATTTAGTAGAAAGCCATTTATCCATTTTATTAGTCAGAATGTCAACTTAATGTTGTGGGCATTTAATACCATAATAATCGGGTCATGTGTTTAAAAATGTGTTTACGTAATACAAATATCTATACATTAATTTTGAGATCTCTACATAGAAATTACCTTGGACTGAAGAAGATCTGACATGGCATGTTTGAAAATGTCATCTTCTGATGTGCCGTGTCAGCAAGTTCCAGGCATTTTGGCTGATAATAGGAAGGAGGCACACAAATGCATGGCCACTTTTATGGTCTCCATCGGCATACTCCTACCTGTTACTAGCTCCTCCACTGTTGCTGGTCCAAGTCCTACACTAATAAACACACTAAACAGCAAATGCCAGCCCAAGGAATGAATTTGCAGTACAATTTTTCTTTTGCCGATATTTTTTCTGGGTCTTTGTGTCAAGTGAAAACTGTTTAAAGGAGGAATTATTTTTTACAATTACTGAATGCAGCATGCTAAATTGCCATGGTTTGAATAAAGCCACTGTACACCAATCCCTTTTTAGTAACTATAGAGTATAGAGCAGGGGTCCTCAACCTTTTTTCACTGTGAGCCACATTCAAATGTTAAAAGAGTTGGGAAGCAATACAAGGATGAAAAAAGTTCCCTGGGGGAGCCAAAAAGGGCGGAGATTGGCTATTAAGTTGCCCAATGTGAATTGGCAGTCTACAGGAGGTTTGGCTGGGTTTTATGCAACCAAAAATTGCCTCCAAGCCATGAATTCAAAAATAAGCACCTTTGAAGCTACTGAGAGCAACATGTTGCTTGTAAACCACTGGTTGGGGATGACTAGTAAAATTATAGTCAGTGTAGTTGCAGTGGAATAACCATTGAAATCCATAAAAAAATCAGGGGCAGTTTGCTGCAACGGAGATTTGGGACGGTACAACAGCCAAATAGTGATATGCAGGTCAAGAAAAACTCAATGAACATAAAGTAACTCCAGCACACGTAGCATGCTCAAGGGATTGCTCCCGTGTTTAATGTCAATCCAACAATACAACGTTTCGGGGGCGTGCCCCTTCGTCAGGCACGCCCCCGAAACGTTGTATTGTTGGATTGACATTAAACACGGGAGCAATCGCTTGAGCATGCTACGTGTGCTGGAGTTACTTTATGTTCACTGATGTTGGAGGGTCCGTCCTCCTATACCCCAGGCACCGTACTTAATTGTTGGGAGAGGCCAGGTGTGCGTGTGCGACTCTTTTGCCTAATCAAGAAAAACTCAACCCACAATTGACCCTATCCTGCAAAACCTTAACCCGCAAAATGTTGATATTGTACAACACACATCTGACCATACCCTCGTCTTCTTGCGCTATATGCTACTACTGTGCATGCCTTTAGCTAGAAGACAGGGAGCAGAGGAGGAGTAAATTTCCCCAGTCTGACCCGTACCCAAGCCTAACCAGCATCGGTTGGCCAAATTTCAGCAGGAACCCACCCAGCCGATGGTCATTCGGGTCATGCCATACACCACTAGAGCCAAATGATTACAACAGTGCAGACCAGTTTTTTCTACTCTTAAGATTTAAACATATCTTATCAAAACAGCATGCAGTATTGCAAGAACTGCTTACAATAACCTCTTATACTCATTCATATCATGAACTGACAGGAGTCAGCAGGATGCCTCTGTTTGTCAGGAAAGCTGATATCATAGGCTGAACGATAAGTAGGATAGACTTCCTTCATTTAATTCTACTTGGTCCAGGTGTCGCAATTATGCAAGAATCAGACAGTTTATAAGGGGCCACAACAGACAAAAGGTTGATAATAGAGGTACAAATTACTGCCCATGATCCCAGATTCAGCAAAAAAAAAAAAAAAATCTTTGCACAGATAAATCAGTTAATAGTATTGTCAGCTTTCAGATAAAATAACTAGTCAACAGAAATATTTTGTAACTATTCATTTTTTGGTATACAAGATTCCTCTTTTCCCTTTTTACAATCCTTACCTCTGCTGGCAGACTTGGTCCGTTTATACGAGGTCTGTGTCTGGTACGGCTGTACCCCCAGTTCCTGCTCTTTAAGCTCCAGAGTACCAAGAAAAGACTCTGTGTCCCCATGTCTAGTCTCCTGGCAAGGTTTGCACAGGCTTCTTATAGTCTCTCCCTCAGATTCCTTTTGTCCTTCTCCAGAGTAGTCCTCCTCCATGCTCTCTGAATGGAGCACGGATGGGTGATACCGGGTCACAGAGGTAGCCGTCGATGCTGGATGGATCTGAAGAAGGTGATGGTAAGGCTCAGAAGCACTTTGATAGGGAAGGGAACCTGGGTCACCTTGGCTCAGCTTCTGGCTAAAGAGTTCATTGAGCTCCTGCTGCTGTTGCTGGTGCTGTTTAATCAGCTGCATAAAATCAGCTGGGGGTAGACGTACATCTGTGTGGCCTGTGAGGGAATGGCGAGGGGAGAGAAGACCCTGCAGCATGTGGGGCAGCTGCTGGTGATGCCTCGTGTAAGTGCCTGGTGTGGGGGAGAGCAAGGCCTGCTGCAGGGACGAGGCTGGATAGTTCTGATGAGAAGCCGTGGAGAATCCTTGGTACTGCTCCACCTGAGGAACCTTTAAAGCCTGTGTATACGCTGCGGTGCCCCCAGATGGGCCGTATCCAGATCCTGTGGATGTGTAACCAGCTTGAGAAGGCCTCGGCTGCTCAGCAAACACATGAGGGTGCAGGTGAGTCTGGTCATAGTTTGTAGATGAAGAGAAGTGGGCCATATTCAAACTGTAAAGCAAATAATTGATTTTAATAATATAAAGCATAAAACAATAGGACAATAAAAGCAAACATCTAACTGGTTGCCAGGTGCAAATTTGTTCAATGTTTATAAAATACAACAATCACCACCTGTGGTAGTAGAGTCCTGCACGGATACAGTTGAGCAGATCTGTGCTCGAACCTGACCCTCAACCCAACCCAGACCCACTGACCCTTCAAGCAATTTGTTATTTTTTAACTGGACCTGGGACCCGTGAAACTTGGAAGGGATTTAAATGTTGGCCGGAAATGAAGTCACTCTGGAGGCAGATCAACCAGGTCAGGGGGGAAAATGTATCTTTTAACTGGGGCATGAGAGCCTGCAACTGACCCAGGTATCCATGTAGGGTACCCACAGAATGGCCACACAGAAAATTGCATGTTTACTCAACCTTATACAGGACTGTAACCTGTGGCAAGTGACAACAAGAAATGGCAGGTGGTAAACCGCACTTCACAGTATTAGTGATATATGATAGTTTGTAAGCCAATTTATTTAAACCACACAATCTGGCAAACCAAACTATATTACCAAATTAGTACAAGCAGACTAAATGGGAATTGTTCAGTTAGTTGCCAAATGTATATGCCATAGGAACAAATGTATTTGTATAATTGTCATTTTGTAACTTGTATTTAATAGATTATGTTGAACAGTCAGCGTGCCGTTGAGCAATATCCACCTTTTACCAATAGAGGCATTTCTGTTCCTTATGGAGGATGTTAAAGGGATACTGTCATGGGGAAAAAATATTTTTTCAAAATTAATCAGTTAATAGTGCTGTTCCAGCAGAATTATGCACTGAAATCCATTTCTCAAAAGAGCAAACAGTTTTTTTTATATTCAATTTTGAAATCTGACATGGGGCTAGACATATTGTCCATTTCCCAGCTGCCCCAAGTCATGTGACTTGTGCTGTGATAAACTTCAATCACTCTTTACTGCTGTACTGCAAGTTGGAGTGATATCAACCCCTCCCTTTTTCCCCCCCCCAGCAGCCTAACAACAGAACAATGGGAAGGTAACCAGATAGCAGCTCCCTAACACAAGATAACAGCTTCCTCGTAGATCTAAGAACAGCACTCAATAGTAAAAACCCATGTCCCACTGAGACACATTCAGTTACATTGAGAAGGAAAATCAGCAGCCTGCCAGAAAGCATTTCTCTCCTAAAGTGCAGGCACAAGTCACATGACTGGGGGCAGCTGGGAAATTGACAAAATGTCTAGCCCCATGTCAGATTTCAAAATTGAATATAAAAAAAATCTGTTTGCTCTTTTGAGAAATAGATTTCAGTGCAGAATTCTGCTGGAGTAGCACTATTAACTGATGTGTTTTGAAAAAAACATGTTTTCTGATGACAGTATCCCTTTAAATGTTAAGTGCACAAAATTAATGGAAGAAAAGTTTGAGAGTAGGTATAGAGGATACACCTTCAAATAGATTTTATGCCACCAAACTGGAGCCGTGCGGTGCTGTCTAGTAATAAGAGTGCATGGAACACAGAACCACATTTTGCATAGATGGAAGGTTAGAGTCAAGTTTAGTAAATTACACACTGGTTTCAAAACACAAAAAATAACCCTGTTATTCCTGAGAAAGAGAGAGAGACATTTTTATTTTTACAGAATAGTATGAGATAATGAGACATTCTGCACCTGTGCACCTCAGCACTGTCTGCACTCAGCTGCTTGGAAAGGGGTCTGTGGCTGTAGTTGCCCATAGAAGACATCAACGATGCCCTCTGCTGAATCTGAATGTGGTTGGCACAGGGATTTATTGGCATGCCACGAGAGGCTCCTGGTAGGTCTGATGCTTCTTGCACCTGAATGGTGACTTGTTGTGGTGACTGCTGCTGGCTTTGCTGTTGCTGGATACTCATGCGTGGTAATGCCATGCTGGGAGGGGGGCATCCAGTGCTAGGAGGCTGGTAGATTGAACTGTGTGTTGGCATTCCTGGATACTGAGATGAGGAAGAGGCCCCTGAAGAGAGAGAGAGACATTAAAAGGGGGTGCGCATAAGGGTAAACTAGTATAGTATATACTCAAGCATGCCAAAGTACATACCATGTGTCTGGAGCATGGCACTCGAGGATGGAGGGGGACTACTGTTTGGCTGTCGGAATAGGTGGTTGCTGGCTGGGTTTGGGGGTGGACTAGAAGGCTGAATTCGTAACCTGAATGGGACAAGACATAGTGTTGTAAAACTAATCTTCTAGTCAAAAATAAAGGAGACCATTAAATAGAACTGCACACAGCAAGCAAATCCTCCTATGTCTCCTTTCACTATCTGACACTCCCTCACCTTTAAATAAACACTTTTATTAATATAACAACCCTCTTCCCCACGGCCACTTCCCACAATCAAAGCTACTCAGGGCCACTGGTACCTCTGTAGTTGGTGTGTAAGTAGGGCTGGCTGATTTTCAGAGGCTGGGGCCATCGAAGATGACTGAAGAGGAGGGGATGGCTGTGCAGGTCGTATACAATCCTGAATAAAGAAAACAAAAGGGATTAATAAACAGGGAAAATACTCTTATTCTTCTATGGGGAGTCATTGCAACTTTTCAGTCAGAACAAATACTTGAGTCTTCCCTCATTCTAACAGCCCTGCTCACAAGGACCATATAAGAAGTAGCTGCAAATCCAAATGTAGAGTAGAGCTGCAGTTAGAAGTTGAATGTGCTGTACCTGAATCTGATGCTGTAGGAGATGTTGATGATGCTCGTGTTGGTACATGACATGCTGCTGTTGTGTATGCTCCAGAGTTCTCTCATCCATGTGCACACCATACATCTTTTGAAGCTGCTCACATTCCTGGCAATATGAAAAAGTAACTGCATGTACACAGCACAGCAAATCCCTCAGCATACCCATAAAAAAGGATTAAATCTTAAGCATGAATCATTTAGAAATAATTACACAAATATCACATACTGAAAAAAAACACTGTACATGTACTTCTGACAAACAAATGTTGTGCACTCTGGTACATCCCAGGTACACATTGTGATTGAGGGTTAACCACTTTCTCAGATGAATGGTGGTTCCTCCCATATATGATATTCTTATAGGTTAATAGTTTACAGTAGTATTTTCTTCAACAGCAATAAGTATGGAGTTGCAAGTGGTTAACTCATCTGCATATACAATATGAATCAAGTGCACTGCATTGCAACTTTTCACTCAGAAATAGGACAGAGATTCTGTGTTGATCATAAAGGGACCACTCACCTGCTGCAGCTGTTTGATGCTGCTGTTCTGGTTTCCCATCCTCTCCAGGTGAGCTTTGAAAGCTTGGATTGTGGCTGCTCCATCAGAGAATCTCCGAACTGGAGAGAAACGCTCAGCGGGAAGATGAAGGGTGTTTGAGTCTTTGTACATGGAGCTGAAAGAAATAGATAATCCTTTATTAAGATGACACAGGGAATAACACTACATTTAAAAAAACTGTAATAGTACGTTCTTTTGTTGAAAACCAATATATTTTCTGCAGCAGCAGGGAAAATTCAATCCATTACGTTTTCACGGGCTCATTTATAAACACTGGACAAATTTGCACCTGGGCCGTAACCCATGGCCAATCAAATGTTTGCTTTCATTGTTTCACCTGCAGCTGGCTGAAAAAAGTCTGTCTCGGATAGGTTGCTATGGGTTACTGCCGTGAGCAAATTTGCCCAGTGTTTATAAATGAGCGACACTGTTTGATTATATTACCTGCACATAATGAATCCTGCTAACAAAAACAGTCATGACGGGGGCTTTATACTTACAATCTAATCATCTACCTTACAAGGACCAAACAAGGTGAAGCTTCAATCTCCCTGTTTGCCCTGGATACCTTAAGAAATAACAGATATATATATATCTATATCTATATATATATATATCTATATCTATATCTATATCTATATATCTATATATATCTATATCTATATATCTATATATATCTATATCTATATATCTATATCTATCTATATATATATATCTATATCTATATCTATATATATATATATATATCTATATATATATATCTATATCTATATATCTATATCTATATCTATATCTATATCTATATCTATATCTATATCTATATCTATATCTATATCTATATCTATATCTATCTATCTATCTATCTATCTATCTATCTATCTATCTATCTATCTATCTATCTATCTATCTATATATACACACATACACACACATTTTTTTGAATAAAACACAATGTATGTATGTTTATCCCCCAGAGGTGAAGGTTTGCTATACAACACTCATGATATGCCATTAGCCTGAAGAAATTATAGTATGGTAAAAATGTTTCATATTTTACCCAATGAATTTTACTTAAAGGGGAACTATCCAGAAAATAAAAATTGCATATAAGCTTTTTCATACTGAATTAAGAAACTTTCTAAATACAATCACTTGAAAATACACTATTACTCTCTCAGCATGTGTTTCTCTTCATTGTTTCTTTATGCAGCAGTTGGGTGTCAGATAATCATTGACAGTTAGATCCAATATATCCTATAGCGGGAATTCCTTTGCTAGCAGATGTATTAGAGCTCACTCAACTGATTCCAGTACAAACAAAATCTAACAAAATAAACTGCCTTTTGCACAAATTCTGCATGTAGAGAGACATGATGTCTGGTGATTTTAATAGAGTGATAGCTAATACGTCTTCTAGGCAAAAGAACCCCCCCCCCCCCCATAAGATATATTTTATCATTCATCTGACACCCAACAAGATGCTGTAAGAGAAATAGTGAAGATAAACTTGATTATTTCAGAAACGGTACAGAATATTTAATTGATTGTATTTAGAAAGTTTCTTATTTCAGTGTGCTGAAGCTAATGTTAAATTTTCATTTGTCGATAGTTCTTTAATGAAATACCGCACCGGGCATCAATACACCCACTAACCATTGGTGATTGTTTCTCACCAATATGGATAGCAAAGTGTCACAGGTAAACATGTACCCCCTGCAGTCATAATCCACCATTTAGATTGCTTCGGAAACACGTCAATGAAAAGCAAAAGATGTTAGTGTGCTAAAATTTCAAATAAACCCACAACTTTACAGACAAAACATCCGAGAAGCAGACACAAACCACTGGCAGTGACACTGTGTACAAATGGGCAAGCACTGTCCTGAAAGGGAAAGTCTTGCCCAGTTTAGTTGGTATTTTATCCACCTGCCATCTCTTGCCAGGTTGTCCTATGGGAATCGTATCCCTGAGATGCCCTGGTGATGGGTGAACCAGCCCAAATATGCTGATGCATGCATTTCTTAGTGAATATATATATGTCACAGCTATGCCAGCTCTGGGCCGTGTATTGTCAACATAAATCTATGGGAAGCAGAGATAAGTAGATAGGGGCACAGCGGTTTTCCATTTGAATGTCAAAATACCAAATGGCAGTCTTTGGAAAAAGGCAAGCAAGGATGATTTTAGGAGTCACCCAGACCTTTTATATCTTCATGAGTGGTGCCTGAAACCATAGCAAGAAACAATTATCTACTGATGGATGGGTGAGTCGGGAGGAAAATCAAAAGAGACTACAACAAATAAAAGTAAACACAAGGTACAGGACCGGATGGGAGTTACCCCAGGGTATTAAAATAGCTTATCTCTTTACTTCATTTTCCAGGATTCTTTGATGTCTGGCATGGTGCAAAGAGGGGAATTACTGCAAATAATAATATCTGAAGGGATTGTTTGTATGACATAGTGAGTGATATTCTGAGACAATTTGCAATTGGTTTTTGGTTAATTTTTTTATTATTATTTATGGTTTTTCAGTTATTTTAATTTTTTGAACAGCTCTCCAGTTTGCAATTTCAGCAGTCTGGCTGCTAGGCTGCAAATTACCCTAGCAACCATGCATTGATCTGAATAAAGGCCATAGATGCAAAGATTCGCTCGTTTGACATCGCCAAACGAACTGATCTTTCCCCGATAAGCCATTGACGAGCATGGCTATATCGGGGGTAATCTGATTGTTCGGCCATATGGCCGAACGATCTGATTACGATGTGCAATAGGCTCCGGCGGGATCAGTTGGGTCAAAATCAACCCTGACCAATCTCCGCCGGACGAAAGATCCTCGATTCGTACAATAGGATCTGTGTGTCTATGGCCACCTTTTAAGACACTGGAATATGAATAGGAGAGGTCTTATAGTGGGACACTAAATATACACATACCTATGCCAACATAACTATACACATATCTATACACTCACTTATATAATCTATATATACCAATACCTAAACTAATTGTAGCCTTTAGCATCACAATAACTTAAGCACTTTAATGTACTTGTAAATAGTAATCATGTCCCCTCACAAGAGTTTTTTCTCCAGAGAAAACACCCCCAAAAATGACTGGTTCAACCTAACAATATTATATTAAGAAGGGTCTATTTTTACCCTGCAAGGTGACAAATTGCTCAAAGTTCCCCAGTATAGCACCGTGGTTTTCACCTGCTCTTTTTTGTATAGGGTACATATGTTTCAAAACTCAGCAAATCTTTTTACAGACCAGGATATTATCTAAAGGAAAAAGCAACTGAAGCAACTAATCCCTCCAATACCCATTTAGGTTGAGTACGCTAACAATAAAACTGCTATTTGCCAAGTAGCTAACAGACACAAATTACTATTTAAACAACCGACAAAGCAAACAAGCACAAGGACAAAGGTGAGCAACAGGATTTGTCTGAGAATAAACAGATGGGATTACCTGCTATAAGGTACTGTGAATCCAGTGACTGACAGACAAGGGTTCAAGAGTGCACTGGTTTAAAACCAAAGCCACACACAATTATAGTCCGCACCCAGACCTCATCCATTTAAAAGATCGCTATGAAAATTTTGATTAATGTGACAGTGAAGTGGTTTTCTAACTTATCAGTTATAACCCCCCTTATGTCCGAAGGCCTGCTTATCTCATAAGAAATGTATAGCTATATGAAAACACGGTTGTAAAAGTATCAAGGCAAGCAAATAAAGTCCATTTTGAGAGATATTTCTGTGGACATGTAAGTTGGGTTTCCAAGAAAAGCAAATAAGCAATGTGTTGTTTAAATTTCACAATAATGTCCTTGCAGTTAAGCCCTGCCACCATCAATCTCGACAAGGGAAGGCAAAAGTGGCATGTGCCTTGGCGCAATTCAAGGGGTGCGAGTGTCAGCCTTCTGGGCCAAGCAGGAGAGGATTAGGATAGAGGGAAGGCGTTCCAACAGAACGTTATGACATGCTGGCAACTTGTGCCCTATTCATGTGTATTCATGCGATTTACATTTTAGCCCGGTCGGAAGGCAGATCAGGGAGATTTGTCGCCTGGCGATTAATCTCCCCGAATCTGCCCGTGTGGCCAGACCCTTAGTCGACTAGAAAATCATGTAAACATGAAAAAAACAGTCTGGTTTTGCCTGCAGTAAGGATTAATTATATCTTAGTTTGGATCAAGTACAAGGTAATGGTTTATTATTACAGAGAAAAAGGAAATAATTTTTAAAAAATGAATTATATGATTAAAAAGGAGTGTACGGGAGACAGCCTTTCTGTAAATTAAGAGTTTGATACCAACTAAGATAAAATGAATCCTTATTGGAGGCAAAACAATGCCTATTGGGTTTAAATGATTTATTATGAGACAAAGTATGGTGATGCCCTTATCCCGAAAACCCCAGGTCCCAAACATTCTGGAAAACAAGTCCCATACCTGTACTACACTTCATAAGAATCAGCTGCTGTGTTGCCATGGGAGTCACCACTCAATCTGAAATAGGGCTAATTGGCACAGGGTAAACAGTAAATAAACTGTGTAGAATAAAATGGGTTTAGTTCTTACACAGGAGTGTATTATACAGAACTAATCTGCTATGTAACCTGAGCCAATTAATTCATAAATGTGGGTGGTTTATCCTCAATCTTGCTCATTTTTTTCCCTTTCTTTCATTCGTCCTTAGAGGAAGGATTATGTAAACCAAGAAAAAAACTGGAGGGTCTCACACTCCAAGCCCTAAAGCAGAAACGCATATATTTGGGCTTATTCGTTTTATATTGGCACAATATAAATCCACGTAAAATCCAAATTACAAAATTTGCTTCCAGAACTACCATTTTTTATGGTGGGGTCTGCAGTATCAGAGAGACACTGAGAACACCTGATAACTTGAATCACAGCTCTTGTGTTGGGGTTAGTCTAGCTTTCATGTGAAAACAAAGTAAATGTTTTGTCAGCTCCAACGTGGCAATCAGTTTGCATAATTGTGTGTGCACTCATCGGTCAAAGGTTTCTAAGCACAATAGTTCACTCTGTTCCAAGAAAAAAAAAAAGGGGGGACTGTATGTTTTATTTCCAACAAAACAGAACTACAGATTATTAGCTGGTGACATGTGAGGACATAGGTGAAAGGAAGTTATCAAATTGGGGGGCCTTAATATAGGCGTTTGTCTTAGACCACAGCTCACACTATCAGTCACTAGTTATTGGGCCTACAGGGTGCTGCATAGACCTGTTTCCTTGAAATGCCAATGCCTATTTTGAATCACAGTCTGGGCCAAGTACTCTGTGTCTTTAGTTTATAGTTACTTACCGGTATAGATCAGGAGTAAGGTGAGGGGGCCAGGCCCGGTTCCGGAAAGATTGCTGTTGCCCTAACTGACGTTGGAGATCAGGTGGAACCTCAGCAGTGGGATTGGTCATAGCCAAGGTGTGACGCTTTGTTCGATTAGCAAGGTACCTGTAGTGAGAATATATATATATATATATATATCTCAATTCCATTGATCAAATAATACAAAATTGTAAAACCACAAAAAAAAAAAATTAAGTTGTTTTCTTCATTTATACATTATTCAAGTTTCTATGGTAAATAAAATTGCATAGCTCACAACATAGATCTTTCATTTTATATACAGAAAGGAAAATACTGGTTGCTATATATAGGTAAGACAGGGACATCAAATAGAGGCCCATGGGCAAGATATCCAAGGGACTTATAGCACCCAGTCTGCTTAAGGCCTCAACAGACTTCTTTGTATGACATCCTCATTTTAAAACCAGCCTTCAAACATGGGGTATGAACAAGAATTATCTCACTAAATGTAAGGAGTTGCAAAGCACTAAGCAAAGGCCTTTCCCCTGAAGGAGAACTAAACCCTAAAAATGAATATTGCTAAAATGCCATATTTTATATACTGAACTTATTGCACCAGCCTAAAGTTTCAGTTCTCAATAACAGCAATGATCCAGGACTTCCAACTTGTCACAGGGGGTCACCATCTTGGAAAGTGTCTGCAACACTCACATGCTCAGAGGGCTTTGAGCAGCTGTTGAGAAGCTAAGCTTAGGGGTCGTCACAATTGATCAAGCAGAAAATGAGGTTGGCCTGTAATACAAGATGATGCTACAGGGCTGATTATTACATTCTGGTGCTAATTGCACTGGTTTCTGTGCTGCCAAGTAGTAACTATTTATATTAATTACTAATCAGTTTTCTATTGTGACATATATATTCTATGTGTACTATATATTGTGAGTGGGTCCCTAAGCTCAGTAATGACAGCAGCACAGAGCATGTGCAATTAATCAGCAGAAAAGAAGATGGGGAGCTAATAGGGCATCTATGGAGGCACAGATCTTTAGTGATAAAGGGCTGTGGTTGCCTTGGGCTGGTACAAAAGCCCAAAACAAATGTACAATATTTCTAGCCAACTTCTTTAGTTAAGCTTTAGTTCTCCTTTAAGACACCAAAAAGGACCATCAGAGGCTTTAAACAGTTAGTTAAGTGTTCTTTGTAGAACACCTGTTGGCAGCTCCTACGTGGTGAGTATATTAGAAAGAGATTTAATGAAACCTTGTGTCTGTCCCTGGTTTTCCTAATAGTAGCAGAATGAGCATTTGGGCTGATATATACAATATGAACGTGGTATGTTGGCTGACAGTGACCAAACTGCCCAACTGTCTAGCCACGTATGTCACCCAGGGAAGGCAGCTTAAAGACATACGAGCGCCAGAAATTAAACACTTTAATATTGCCTTTGAAAGCTATTTATAACTTTATCGCTGTGCTGACAGTGAAATGCGTAGGGCAGCATAGGTGGACGGAGGGGGACAAGCTCCCATCCATTCCCAACATAGATAGGCAGAATTTGCTACTGGAGAATTGGGAACAGAAGGGCGGGGGAGCAGATAATTTTAACAGCACTACTTTGAGCTGTTCTCTCCTGGTAATCTAGAATACGTAGTGGTGATTGAAGCCCCCTATCCACCACCTATATGCTATTTTTAGATAAATGTTTTTTAAGGCTAAAGTCCTGCGCTGTTGATACTTGTAAACAGCAGTGAGTCCACTGATTTGTTGTCTGGTTTGCTGTGTGGGCATTGCCTGGTGTACCATTTGGTTTCTAATGGAGGTAATTAAAAGTGAAGCTTTATTGGTTTTAACTACATAGTTTAATTTTGTTGTCCACCTGAACTGGTTTGCTGGAGTTTGGGGGGAAGCGGGCTTGGACTTATTGGGGCCATGTTTTTCCTACACCTCAGTATCTTGTGGTTGTACTACTAGTTATTTCAAACCTGTGGGCATTAAACAACTCATTTACTCTACTTACCAGCTCTACCTCATAGCTATTTATAACTTTGCCATAAAGTATTTGCACAATGCTTTTGAAAAATACTATACAAGTGAATTAACTGTAAGGATCAATGATGAACTGCGGAGAAGTGTCTGATAAATATGCAGTCAGCTGCCTCTGATAAGAGATACTTTTTAAGTGAGAGGAATATGATTTCTTTCATTAAATAATTACATCATCAACTATGCATCCTTTATTATTTCATATGTAGAATTAGCCTTCACATTTGTGGAATTATAATGAAATTGGCTGAGGCAAACCAAATATCAGCTCTCTATTAAAAATATAAAATAAATATGCACAGAATTCAAGAGTCTGCAAAATAACAATACACTTGATATCAATAGATTATACCTACTCATTACTAATTTTTCACTAGTACTGACACAATAACTAACTTCAAGAGTAAAATATAATATATACTTATAGTTCATATAGTTCACATTTCTTTTCCCTTCAATACACCATAAACTGAGTCATATTTTATATATGATATATATAATATGGAATTGCAATAGCACCCTCAAGTGGTCAAAGCACTTATTGTCTAGGCCACAGATGATAAAGATCCAGATAATATTAAAGAAGGGGTGGAGGGTGCTTTGGAATAGATGTGCTATTTCTTGGAGATAGTCTTTTTAAAAAGACTGTTTAAATTTTAAACTTGAATGTTTGATCTGCAACATAAATTAGAACTGGGTGTTTATCAGCAATCCACAAGCACATATCAGGTCAGTTTTGATTTAAATAAAAGTCAATAACTATAACTGGTTTGTATAAAGTCTGCTCAAAGTGTAAAGAAAAAAAAATCCAAAAAGTAATAAGTAACAAATAGTCTCACTATGTAAACCCCAGTGTAAGGGTTGCCTGTAATAACCATAAACTACTGTGAGGACCATCACAAGTGAAAACAGTAGTAGTGATTGAAAAATTAAAACATATTTAGGGTATATGTCCTAATCACATTTTAATTTATCAATAACTTCAACAAGTATGGGATTGGTTATCCGGAAACCTGTTATACAGAAAGCTCAGAATTACAGGAAAGCAAGAGGTAGGGTTACAGTTATTTTTGTTATTGTAATTTCAGTATCACAAAATACAGGGCCCTAATATGTCTTACTGCATGTGGAATAATTTTAGTTACCAAACTATGTGGCATATCCCCAAACAAAATGTTTCATAGTGAATGGCTTCCTATTATGTGCTGAAATGAGTGTTTGGTTTACTTAACAGAGCTGTAATGTTCCATACTAAGACATCCTGGCATCAGTTAACACTTAGACTGACAAGCTTGACAAGCGAGAGATCTCTGAATGCTTATGTGTGTGTGTTCTTTCCACTTTCTGCACCAACTAAATGTTGCTAATGCAACGGAGAATGTTGGGATCTGGATGATATATTAGCCATAATAGGGAATAGTATAATGGACAGATTGGCAGATGTGGGGTCTCTGTTCTGCTAGTTTTCGTTTCTGAATCTTACTGCTTAAGCTGTACAAGGAAACAGTCATATGTACTTACAGTTGCAGTGCTGTCCATCGATTTTTTTTTAATCAGTTTTATTGTTTTTAATTCAGAAAAAAAAGAAACAAACAATACAAAAAAAATAATTAAACATTACATAAAACCAACAGACTTGTTTTGCCTCCAATAATGATAAACTGTATCCCAGTACAAGGTATGTTTTATTACCACAGAGAAAAAGGAAATCATTTTTTTTAAAAATCTGAATAATTTGAATTAGGGGTTTCCAAATAACAGATCCCATATCTGTATAAACAAAACTGAAGAAAGTCCTAGTTTGTCCCATGAAGGAGCCATCTTTGCAGATGAATTATAATGAATCAGACCCATCGCAAATAAATGTATTAAATGTATACACCCAAATAACTCCTTTGTATTTCTGGTGTGGCCCCAACTACCTTGAAAGTAAATCCATTTTACTGGAGCTACTAGTAGCAGCTACATTTTGTGATACAAAAAATTTGATCTTTTGAAATTAATTGGGATAAGATTGTTTTATGAAATTTTTTAGGTTACTAGTTTTTGTGAGGTTTTTTCCACTGCAAGTAAATGAAGACTGCTATAATATAAGGCTCTTATCCTCCCCAGGGGTGAAAAATATTTTATGTTTATGCCGCACTGTGGTATTAACCAGTTTTGAGACAGTTGCCCTGGTCATCTTGCATATCACCATTCACATCAGTCCCTAGCCAAGTGATGCTTACAATCTAAGGTCCCTATAACATTCAGTAGGGTAAATTTTATCAGAAGACAAATAACCTACCTGCATGTTTTTGAGTGTGGGAGGAAACTGAAGTCGTCAGAGGAAACCCACACAGACATAGGGAGAGCATACAAATTCCCTTGCAAACGGTACCAAAGCATGTAATTACATACAAGGCTATTTTTCACTTACTTATCTTGAAATATGGGCACCTACCTCTGAACTGCCTCCTGATCAGGTTCTCCGTCTGAACTCTCCTCATCCACTGGTGTCACAGCGGTCACAGTCTATGCAAGAGAAATTCATTAACTCCACAACAGTAACACTTGTAACTAATGGTACTCAATTCAAAAACTCCACATTACAGTGTATTCTCTCAAACTGCTTTGACAGGGCACATCGTCCGGCTAATTTGCCCCATCGCATTTGTAAAAACATTGATTTTAGTGCAGGGGGAGGTTGGAGGTGCAAAACCTGGCTCGTTTTATTCCCACCTGGTGGTTTTTTTTTTTTTAATTACAGTGTTTATTAAAGACAACAGGTTACATAGCCAAAGTAGTTATCAGAAATATAAGCTTACATGTTTGCACATGGGATCAATAATACAACTTACTGTTATTACAACCTTTACATGTCCATTGTCTCATTCTTAAGGGCACAGGGAGGGTAAAAATACCATTAGCAGGGGTTTTTCTCTTATGGTTTTATTTTTCTGTGGAGAACACTGCATTGCTATTTTTTTTTAAAGGAGAAGGAAAGCTACGGAGGCATTTTATTGCCAATAGATTAGCTGCAATAGTGCAAGCTAGAATGCTATATTTAGTCTGTAGAATGTTTTACCATACCTGAGTAAAAAGCTCTAGAAACTCTCTATTTGTTTAGGATAGGAGCTGCAGTATTAACATGGTGTGACATCTCTCCCTGCTCTGGGTTCAGATTACAGCAGAGAAGGGAAGGAGGGGGGGAGCAAACTGAGCATGCTCTTGCCCAGGGCAATGAGGTTTAAGCTGAAGGCAGGAAGTCTGATACAGAAGCCCATGAGTACACAATAGAAGGAAAGAAATGCAGTGTTTCTTTTGAAGGGGACTCAGAGCAGCACTACTTTGGGGGTTTACTGGTATATTTAGATGGACCTTTCTGATAAGGCTTACTTAGTTTTAACCTTACCTTCTCCTTTAAGCATTATATCCACATTATTTCATACTTAGTATGCAGTGAACTCACAAGTACTGAGCTAACTGCTGTGTATAGCCCTGGCCTCTCCACTTGTATACAATCTTTGTCTCATATACAATATGTTCTTTTAGCCACTCAAAAAAAGGAGCATTCAAAATGGGTGTGTGTAGATGCTCACTGAATGCAGTCTGAAAGCCATTTGAGGACTAGATATGGATGTAAACATCTGGTTGCTGCATCTATATCAAATTGACGTTGATCACCAATATCTAAATAGGCAGAGTAGTACTCCTATTGCTTGAGTGGCTTACTAGAACAGAATCAACACTTACTGTAGCCATGGTGACTAGTGGAGACGGTCCACGTGGTCGTTTTAGAAGTAGCTGAGCATGCATTTGAATGTTTGCCCCTCCATCTGAGGCTCTGCGTCCAAGAGGCCCCATTCCATTCAGCAGCTGTAGGGTAGGGGGCTGAAGGAGAGACTGCTCCTACAATAAATATCAGAAAAAAGGAGGTTGGCTACTGCAAAACTTACTTGGTGGCAAATCATAGCAATACCTGGTGGAATCATCAGATTATGTGCAGTTACTTATATTGTTGCAGTCCAAAATGAGCCATTTAGTGCTACCAGTGTTGAATCAAGTCTCACTTTCTCATAACTGACACATACACACACATTATTGTCATAGCCATCACTGTTGCCCACATACATCTTATTTTACATGTTTTGGCTGTAGTTGGATCATGTTTCTTGTATGTTGTCATCAGCCAGATACACCAACAGTAATCATATCACTTTTCACTATCCCCCCTTGGCAATCTGTCTTTGTTTCCTATTTCCATGCACTAGCTCAGCTATAAATGGGACTGTATTTTAGTATGATTATGCTGGATTCTATTGTGCATTTAATTCAAATTAAGCCCTGTAGTTTTCCCATTTTATTCTAAAGGGTCATTAACAACATTAGTAGTGTTATGCTCAATTTTTTATTGTGGAGAAGAAATCACAGGCAGCACATGGCAAACAGTAATCCCCCCTGTATTGTTCACACTTCTGACACCTCTATTGTTCCCATCCTAAAGCTCCTGTACTGTTCACACCTGAGACCCAGACAAACTGTCCACACTTTATACAAAATGCTAATGGGGCCCCAGCACTGTGTCACTGTATGTAGCACATATTAGTGTGGTCCTGATTTTCCTGTCTCCTGCTATGTTCTGTCTTCCCTATGCTCCCTGTGTGTGTCATACTTTGCCTGCTCTCTGCACCCTGTATGTGCCATACTCTGCCTGACCTATGATGCCTATGGAACATAAGCCTGGTGTTTGTTCTGGGGGTTTGTTAGCATTTGAAAATTATTGTTAGTGCCCCCTAAGGTGTTTAATCATATGCTGGGGTACTGTTTTATACACAGGGGAGGATGAGGCATATGGATTTACGGGTGTCTTAATATGACTAAACATTTTTCACATGAGTGGCATCCTTGCCAGTGCCGGGCCAAGGTAGCTTGGCACCCTAGGCAAGAGCTTCAATCAGTGCCCCCTGTCCTGCATTACCATTTCCCTCCGTACCATGATGGTTTTTAAATAAAGAAACCAAGAAAATGTACAACACTTTTTCATTTATATTACTGCCCCTGTGCCTGTACCAGCAAGCCCAGCAGCCATCCATCATACTGCCCCCCATACCTGTACCAGCAAGCTCAGCAGCCATCCATCATACAGCCCTCCAGCAGCCATCATATTGCCCCCAATCTTTACCTGTGCCAGCAGCAGCCAAAAATAAATCTGATCACATCATATTGCCCCCAAGTATTTATGTATCTGTGCCCAGCCCAGCAGCAACAGCAAACATATGGCCCCAGGCCCAAATCTGTACCTGGCTGTGCCAGCAGGAAGCTTCACACTTTCACAGTAATAGACAGAATGTCTTCAGTTCAGTGCAACAGTGCAAGCCTGAGAGCAGCAAGCGCAAGCCACACCAAGCAGACCCCCAGCTCTCTTCCTCTCTCTGTCAACCAATCGCATCAGTGAAGCCATTGACTCGTATACGCACGACGCGCTGCACTGCCACACCGAGGGAGCTATTACTTGCTGGCAAGAGGGAGAAGGTGAAGGAAGGGGATTCCACCCCGACTGAGTGACCATGATTACTGAAACAAATTATTAAATAAACTCTTGAAAAAAAAAAAAAAAAAGAAAAAATTAAAAGTGCGCCCTCAATGATGGCGTCCTACACAGCCGTCTACTCTGCCTACCCCTAGTTCTGGCCCTGATCCCTGCAGTGAGCACCAAGCATCTGTTTTTTTGGTGTGCTATTAATGTGGGCATGGTCTTGTGGTAACATGGGTGTGGTTTCAAGTGGGTGTGGTTTAAAGTGGGTGTGGTCTAAAAACAGGGAGTGGCTAACACTGGCTTCAATTATCGGCCCTCCACCATGTAGATTAGAAAAATTCCGGCCCTCTGTACCATATAAATTGGACAGAACTGCACTAGAACATTACCTGCCCAGTCTTTGCACAATTTGCCCTCCTCTTTGTGCCTGATGTTATCCACACACGTAGACTAAGTTCTACAGGGCAGAGATTTCCTTCTGACTGTTTTTCGCAGCACAAGGCAGTTAATCTCTGCATATTTACTTATCATAATGTTTGTCTTCCCTATGTGTACTTTTCTGTATTGTAAATCTGTTCAATGTTGCGTATCCTAATATAGCTTTAGAAATAAAGTTAGACATACATACAACATGTTGGACAACTGAGCAGGGACATATACAGAATTCTGAATTCATTCTGGTATAGTAACCATTTGGACAGAAACCTTATTAATGAGCTCTTGAACAAAAATGATATATTATGATTAGCTGCTATAGTGCAAGCTAGAACGCTATATTTATTCTGTAGAATGTTTTACCGTACCCGAGTAAAAAGTTCTAGAAGCTCTCTCCGTTTGTTTAGGATAGCAGCTGCAGTATTAGCTTGGTGTGACAACACTTCCTGCTTAGGAAGAGAAGCAAACTGGGCATGCTTACGCCCGGGGCAAGGAGGTTTAAGCTGAAGGCAGGAAGTCTGATACAAAAGCACATGTGTACACAAGAAATGCGGTGTTTCTTTTGACTGAGGACTCAGAGCAGCACTACTTTGAGGGTTTACTGGTATATTTCGGTAGGCTTAATTCGTTTTAACCTTTCCTTCTCTGTTGTTTCAATCTGTGAGCTCAGTAGTTCAGATGTAGATATTACAATATTGCAACATTTAGTTGATACATTTTTAGCAACATCCCCAGAATATCGAAAACTTTTTTTTTTGGCGAATCCGATCGGGTGAGGGGACTGTCCCGGCCTGTCCTACACTGTATCCATTAGAACGGCTGCATTTCATAAAACTCAGGGATTATGCTCAGGAGTAGTGATGTGTGGAACCTGCGGCTTCAGTAAGACATCGCTGCACCTTTTGCGGGTGTGTGGGTTTGGGTTGAACCTGTCTACCTGCTCTCCCTGCCCTGATCTTAGACTTCCAGTTTTATCGTTGCATGCCTGCACCTTTCGTGATTTCATCGGTGGGCCGGGTCTATTAATGGAGGAGGGAAGCGGGTCGAGCTTTTCTAAATCCGCAAATCACTACTCAGCGGTGCCAAAAACAAGAAATGTATTCATTTAAACTGGCCATACATGGAAAGATCCACTCATTTGGCAAGGTTGGTGACATCGGGCTGATCTGATCAGATCATAATGACAGGGATACAGGCCATCAGGGGGAAGTACTACATCAATGAGTCAATGCAGGATTGTTAAACCAGCCCAATTGACATTGGACAGATATCAGGAAGGCCCTTCAGAGAACCCCATACAGACTTGGTCTGAATGGGCCATCGGCAGCTTAAATCTGTCCGTGCATGTTCACTTTAATGTAGCAAAACAGTTAAAGAGTCTGTGAATCCCCCTCCGAGAGCTGCTCTAGGGCGACACAAGAAAATTAAACATTCAGCCTAATTATTAGAAAACAGTAAAAGATTAAAAATGGAAAGCAATTGAAAAAAATAAATAATTTGTGTACTATCTAAAAAAACTGAAATCATTTTTTGGAAGGTGAACAACCCTGTTAATATGTCACATGCTTCAGACTAAAGTAATACTGAAAGGTAAATCATAAAAGCTAACCACTACTAATAATACACTAATGCAAAACAAAATATGTATTTTATCTGTAATAAAATAATTTAGTTCCCAAATATACCTTGTACTCGAGATGTGCGCTAGGTGGCATGGGCAGTAGGGTATGCAGGACATTGGCATTCTGTGTCACTGGAAGGAATGGAATCTGCTGAGTGACCCTTGGATATCCAGGAAATATCTTCTGCAGCTCATCTGTGCCAGCTTCATTGCTAAAATACAAAGTAAATATGTTTCAGAATAAGTGACAGCAATTAAATAATTAATGTCAATTGTTATTCATGGAGTGACAAAAAGACACAGTAATCAGTGATTGGTCTAAAGGGCAACTAACAACAAGAAATTAAACAATGTCTCTTCAAACAAAACCAAGTGACATTTTTATGTTAAAATACACATCATTGCCTAATAAAAATTTATAAAGGCTTTTTGAGGAAGGGTGTGACATGTTACATATAATAATACAACAGATAGGGCAGGGTTTTGAACAAGTTAACAGGAAAGATGAGTTAAAGGAGACATTTGTAAAAAAACAAGAATCTGCCAGTGTATTAAACAGTTTTAGATATAGAAGATTTGTGATTTTTTAAACAGTTGTTGTTTCTGGTTACTTTATTGAAAATTTATGCAAAAAGCCTACTAGTCCCCCCCCCATCTGTTCCACTTCCTGCCTGCTTAAATGTCTGGCTGTGCAGGGGACCCGGCGGCACTCAGCCGGGTCCCCTGATAGAACCAATCCGCAGCTAGGCTGAGCTGATAGGGAACTGAAGCCTGTCTTTGCTTGTGTGACTACAGGGCTGTTACCGCCTGTTCCCCTCCTACTGAGCTTCTGGCAGGAACTGATAGGACATGCCCAACCTTCATTTGAATAAAGGGTGCATATTTGAAGACAATATTCATTTACAGCCAAAAGTAAAACCAGCACCATATAGTTTACATTATTGCCTTCAGAATTAGGGGGTTTCATGTATCCTACATGTCTCCTTTAAAATGAGCAATAAAACAGCCTCCTTAACTAAAATGCAGGACATAATAATTAATAATAATATATAACCCACAAAAGTACTATTTTGGGGCTTAATAGAGAAGTAAAGCTACGAAGCAGTTTATTGCCAATAGATTAGCCACAATAGTACAAACTATAAGACTATATTTATTCTGCAGAATGCTTTACCATGATTAAACAGCTGTAGAAGCGGTTTGTTTAGGATAGCAACTGCCATATTAGCTTGGTGTGACCACTTCCTGCCTGAGTTTCACCCTGTTCACTCATAGCTCTGGGCTCAGATAACAGCAGAGAGGGGAGGAGGGAAGGAAGAGCAAACTGAGCATGTTCTTGCCCAGGGCAATGAGGTTTAAGCTGAAAACAGGAAGTCTGATACAGAAGCCCATGTGTACACAACAGAAGGAAAGAAATGTGGTGTTTCTTTTGAAAGAGGACTCGTAGCAAAATTACTTTGAGGGTTTACTGGGGTATTTATATAGACCTTTTTGACAAAGCTTACTTAGTTTTAAACCTTCCTTCTCCTTTAACCCCAAGAAGCATTCCAATAAATAACCAAAACATTTTTTTAAAAACTAAAAGAAAAATTTGAAAAATTAAGCAAAACACAATTAAAGGACATCAAAATAAACTACATCTAGCCTACACAACAAAGATACTTGGGCTAATTTACTGAAACTTGACAAACATTCACCTGATCAGTAATCAACAGCTACCAATCAGTGATTATATAATACCATTAGTGCAAATTTGTTCACAGTCAAAAGAAGCCCACTGTGTGCTTCATTAAATGGTTTGTGGTTTTTGGGTTAGCCATTAATTCAGCAGCTCTCCAGTTTGCAGTTTCCTGGTTTCTGGGTTCAAATAACCCTAGCAACCATCCATTGATTTGAATAAGTAACTGGAATATAAATAGGAGTGGGCCTCAATAGAAAGATTGGTAATACAAAGTACCGATAATCATTAATTGTAGCCTTACAGAGCATTTGTTTTTTGGATGGGGCCAGTGACCCCTGTTTAAAGCTTGAAAGCGTCAATAGAAAGCCAATAATTAAAAAAACTATACAAAATACAGGCCAATTAAAAGGTTGAATATGTGGCAATTCTAGAACATACTAAAAGTTAATTTAAATGTGAACCACCCCTTAATGACAATGCCAGACAGTTTCAGGATCAGGCTCTGTAAAAATTCAAAAAAGGAAACATCATGCTAAATTCATGCCATTTTTGTTTCTTAAAATAAATGTTTTGTTCAAATGTGCCTGCGTCACTTCATACCATTATAACAAATATAAATCAATATAAATAAAGGTGTCATGTCTACTTAGTCCATGGCCATATTTTAATTTTTTACAAAATGTTTACAGGACTGTTAGTAATGATTCCCCACTGCACAGGAAATAGAGGCAGAACTAACTGATGATATTGTTTAACTCTATAAGATTTCTCAGGAGTTACAAGAATTTGGAGCCCTCCCCTATCTCTCCCGACTCCCGTCATGATAGGCCTACGCAACAGCTAGGCCCTGCCCCCGCAACAGCTAGGCCCTGCCCCCGCAACAGCTAGGCCCTGCCCCCGCAACAGCTAGGCCCTGCCCCCGCAACAGCTAGGCCCTGCCCCCGCAACAGCTAGGCCTTGCCCCCGCAACAGCTAGGCCTTGCCCCCGCAACAGCTAGGCCAAAGCCAGACTTCCTTCCAGTAGTATTCCAACATAATGATCACCCTGCTTCACACTGCAGCAAACTGATATCACTGTCCACGTAAGCATGCAGGTACAATCTTGTAAAAAATATTGTTGGATTTACACTTCTTAAGTAGACGTGTTATCTGCAGGTTTTCCCCAAACTGTAACGTTTTACTGTGTGCCCAATACCATCCTCTACTGTGTATAACAGTATCTTTTTTTAAAAAATTGGTGTTGCTGTCAACAACTCCCTTAAAGAGATACGGACACCAGAAAATAACATAACACTCTCTTTGAATGCTATGTTTCATTTTGCCATAAATGTATTTGCTTGATGCTTTTACATTACCTTTCTTACCCCCATGTTTCTCTATGAGGTGGCTGCCATATTTGTGCAGCAGCAGTCTGTTAGCATTAGAAACTCTGTCAGGTTAAGATGGGACAGTCAGGTTGACAAAACAGTCAGGTTTAGGAACAATTAACAATTACTTACAAAAGCATAATTATCAGCGAAAAACGGTCAGCACGACCTATAGGTAACTTTTAATGTAGATTAATACTTTTGTATTAATAAATACTTTTAGTGTCAGTATCACTTTAACCTTAGAATGAGCAAATTGTCATTTAATCACAGCTGGACAATTGCCACCTGTACTATCATAACTAGTGGCCCACCAGCTGTCACAGAACTGACAAGCTTTGAAGAGAAGCAGCTGTACTTTTGACAAAGATTGTTAGGTACAGGAGATGTAGAAATAAAAGTGCTGAGAATAAGACAGCTGATAATGGGACACAATAGAATTTTTTGTGAAAAGATGCTGCTTCTCTAGCTGAGAAAAAAGATTGGCATATTTAATGAAATAAAGCAGATCATGGGTAAGGCGAGAAGGGCTAAAAAGAAGGAATATGAATAAAGACACAGGGCAGCTGGAAGCAGAGAGAGAGGGACTTGGATTGCTACTGCAGAGTTCTGCTTGTCACTCACTGACTTCACCATGTTCTACTAGTGACAGCCAGTGGCCCTCCTGACTCTGCTAGACTTGCATATGGGTCAGTGGTGGAGAAACTGGATCCGAAAAGGTTTTTTTTGCAGTTTTTTTTGCAGAATCACTTTAGTCTGAACACTGTAAATGTTAGTGCATCTAGACAGGCAAATGCACAGAGGGCAGATAAGTAATTAAACTTTAACTTATTACTCAAGTTTAAACTCACTGTGTGTCTGGCACTCCCACTGTGTGTCTCCTCATAGACAGGTACCGGGCCAGTGCCTCAGGTGATGGTTCCTCCCCTTCATCACTATCCAGATTCATGGTTCCATTTGTCTGGAGACAATATATGAAGACATAAAATATTGCATTCCAGTAGTAAATTCCCAATTTTCACAGTACAACAAACTGAGAGATGCACCATTTATTTTACTAAGGTAAAGGGAAAACTTGAATACTTCTCATACATTGGCAAATAAAATATCGACCTGATAATAACCAAGACATGGACACCTGGATTCTCCACAAAAAGCACCTTGACTGGGGGACTGCACATAATATGGCATATGTATAGAAAGGAAACATGAATGTAGCTAGATGGAGACAATGTAGAACTATGGGACCCAGAGAGCATAAGATGCCAATGTCATACTGTATTTTAGTTCTATTCCTAATTTTCTTTTTCAATATGTAAAACTTGTAATAAATATACATAAGATAGGATCAGAAAATCGTTAGGATCATGGAGAAATTGGTTGTCTTTAAACTGAAAACAAACACTTTGGTCATGATCCATGAAGAAAGACAGCATTTCACCAGAAGAACCTAATTGCTCCAGAGAAGCATGGTGGTGGAAATGTTGTGTTTTGGGGCTGCTTTGTTGCATCAGGGCCTGGGCAGCAAACCATTACAGAATCCATCAATAATTTGTCATTGTACCAGAGGGTGCTCAATGGAGAACAGAGCTAGGAATATGACAATGATCCTAAACATTCAGGTAGATTCACCAAGGGATGGAATAACAACTCAGGGGGCAAAAGCCTCAGCTTTACTTACTTTTTCCACAGAAGGAAATTGCATATATGTTAGACTTAAGCCAGCCTGGGCTGAAAACCAGCCTCCAGAAATACGCAGTCTGGGAATCAGCCCCTATGCTGGCATTAGCTTCCTGTCTGCACACAGAACAATTGTGTCAGCCTGGGTACAGGCGCATGCAGTGTATTCCAGAGCAATAATGCAAACACTCGCATTTCTTCTACAAAACCAGTCGTGTGTGTCTTCACCCAGGCCGCAAGGCTGCAGTTAGAACAGAAGGCTAACGCCAGCATAGGCATATGAAGGGATTTATTCCCGAAACACGTAAGGTGCCTGTAATCCACAGGAGCTTGCAATAAACCTGCCTTTCTATCCGGAGTGCCGTCCTCTCTCCTTGTTTGGTTACTGAATTAATGCCGGCATAGGGCCAATTCTTGGTCTGTATATTGCAGCAGCCAGATTTTCAGCACCGTCTGGCATTAGCCTAATTATTTTTTAATTATTTCCATGAGTTATACTACAACTCTCTTATTCAAAGTGTGACACAAGGTTCAGAGTGCTTAATTTCACAACACTATCTCACAACACTGACGTAGTCCCTACTGAATCAGTCAAAATAAGTTTTATGAAATAAATCTGTCTGTGAGCTATTGAATGAAAGTGTGTGCTTGAGTAGTTGTTCAGCAACTGAAACACTGAAAAATAAGGCTATTCATTGAAAGATAACTTGAAATGTATTGGTGCTAATTAAGTTGTGATAGTAAAGCCCATAGGAAAACAACAACTGATCAAGTGAAGGCTGACTTGTGTGAGATCATCAATGTCCTCCTACTGATCATCTTTTGGAGATTTTGGCCTTTGCACAATTGACAACAATTGGGGAAAATGTTTTGGCTCTTGTATTATTTTTGTGAGTGCATTTAGAAAAGGTACTGAGGTTTGTCACGTAAATGCCAATATTCCTTTTAAAAGGGGTTGTGCACCAGTTTGCAATTTCAGCAATCTGGTAGCTACGGTACAGCAACCATGGACTGATTTGAATAAGAGACTGGAATATGAATAAGAGAGGACCTGAATAGAAAGATGAGTAATAAAAAGCAATAACAATAAATTTGTAGCATTACAGAACATTTGTTTTTACATGGGGTCAGTAACCCCAAATTGAAAGCTTGATAGAGACTGAAGTAAAAGGCAAGTAATTAAAGAACTATAAAAAAATAAATAATCAAAACCAATTAAATAGTTGCTTAGAATTGGTCATTCTATAATTTACTAAAAGTTATCTTGAAGGTGAACCACCCCTTCAAGACAGCTGTATAAAATAAATCTTAGCGGTTTTTGTATTTGAAGTTAAAATGCAGTTCACACATTGGTTTCTTTTCATAAGATGAGGTCTCCCTTAAGGAGTGAAACCAAGCAATGCCTACTAACAAGCTCTCACATTCTTTAAAGCATTAGGGTCAATAACACTTGCTGGAAAAAGTTACATACGGTATGTGTTCCTACATAGATTCACATGGGCTTTCTTACAACAAATTACTCATTTGAACTTTTTTGTCCGTGCAATTATCACTACAAATGAAATTCTCACCTCAACTATCTGGTTGTCAGGGTTGATGAGCTGAACCTGAGGGACATTTATACTGACTGTATTACTCGCAGCATCGGCCTGTAGGAGTGAAAAGGCAAAGAATCAGCCAAATGTATTGGCAGGTACACAGGTATATTTTTAGAGAATGGAAGATAAAGATATAATGTTGTTATAATATTGAGAATAACACAAAACTTTCCATTGACTGCTTTCCATTAACAAACAATGGAAAGTACAGTCAAGTTCTCACATAATAATCGAGGGCCTGGAATCCTTCTCATTGTTTACTTTTCCCCCCAATGGGATGCAATCTATGGCGGTTCACTGCATTTTCATTGCTGTTCTTTGTAGTGCTGAGCAAAATGTAAAGTATTCCATAGCTATTACAGAGAAAGAAATACCTCACTTTTTAACAAAAGCTCATTCTGTCAGAGTTGGCTAAAAAAGGTGCACAAACTTCCAAAATTAAATACAAATGTATTTTTATTTAAACTGACATGCATCGTTTTACAGGAAACCATGATAATCCATTTCTGACTCATAGAAACCATTCCCCAAATCCCCACAAGTTCGCTCATTTACTCAGCACCATTTATTCAATTCATAGAATGTGTTGCATATATTCTCTGGAAAACAGAGAGACATCAAGTTCCAGAATCCACCATTTCACAATAGAAAAAGGTGAGGGAGGGACTAAGCCTAAGGGTGGGGTGGGGTGGGTTGGAATAAGGTTCCTATGATTAATCACAAATCGCAAAGCAGGACACAAAGTAGACTCAAAACTCTTTCAAGCAAAATAACCAAACTTTATTAGATACTTTAAAAACATGCATTTTGCAAGTCAGATTGAAGAACTTGTAAATTTTTAAAGTGTTCTATAAAGTTGATTAACATTGTTTGAAAGAATTTTTTTTAATCCGTTTGAGCCCACATTGTGTCCTGCTTTACCAAAGCGGTGATTAAGCATTTTTTGTCCTGTGCCAAAACAATATAGTGGTTTGCCAGTGGACTGGCAAAATAGTGGCTGGGTTAAGCTCCTCTATGTCACGTTCATTTTTGTAAACAGTTCCTATGAGTTAGGGTTTCCTTTCAATCTGTGGTATCATGTATACCCGAGTTAAAAATAAAAATAAATATTTTTCAAGTTCAAATAGTTTTTATGCTCCTTTATTACATAAGCCCAACTTAATGAGATTATTAACAAGAGGATATTATGTACATTTTACAACCACTGCACAGTTTGCAAGCTGTTCTGCAAACTCACCTGGACAGAAGGAGTGGAATAAGAAACAGTTCTAGGTGCACTTGGCTGAGTTGGGAGCCGAAGTGTTTTATGCCTCTTCAGACGTTCACAGAGTAAACTGTAGATAGCACTATAGTGATCATAGGCATCTGTCCTAAGCGACTGAACAAATTAAAGAGACAGAGATAAGTAGTGGACACAAGTTAAAAGAGAATTCGGAAAAGTTGCTAGCATAAACAAAGCAGAACATCAGACAGTAAAAGACATAGGGTGCAGAACTCACCTGTAGGGTACGTTCTCTGTCCAAACCCATTTCAGCCATGGTCAACAAAACCTGTTCATTGAGGGGCTCCCTCTGTCGTTCTAACTTCACATGCTGGCACTCTGCTATCAGCTACGGAAAATGGAAGAGTCAGCAACAAGTACCATGAAAAGTTACAAAGAGTTACAGATCTGTTTATGATAGTTGAGATAGTTGAGAAAAAGGGATAAGTCCAGGTTACCAAGAAGACAGGAAAAATGTGGTGCAGCAAACAAAGCATAACTACAAAAAGCAGGTGAGCTGAGAGAAAAGGGTGATGCAATTAACGATGGTTATGGAAAGGAAAAAAAAATTCGCAAAAAAGCAGGGCAGCAAAAAAAGTTGCGGACAACGTATTTCTGCAAGAAGCTAAGCGAAAACAAAAGAGGGCAGAAAGTTAGGAGTGAGGGGTGCAAAAAGGAAATAAGTAGTTAGTCAAAACATTCTTATATGGGCTTGTGACTGACCCTTTCAAATTCCAGATCCTGCTCTCCTTGGCACATCCACTTGTGTTTGCAAATCTGCTCCATAGAAAGCCGTTTACTGGGCTCCAGAACCAGCATGTGTCTTATCAGATGTTCACATTCTAAAGAGGAATAAATCGCCAAGAAGGCATTACTAAAACTAGTTTGCTATATAAATCTCCAATTTTTTTTTTCTTTTCTCTTGAATATTTTTGTTTTACATTGATTTTTCACCTCAGTACATCAGTTGCTGAATACAAAATTCTACGAGTGCAAAGCACAAAGAAATCTAGGGTCAAATATTACCAAATAAAAAAAGAAAAACAGAGCTGAAAAACGTTTTAACTTTAAAGATTTATTTGGCCATTTTCTACTAAATCCTGTACAATCAACCCCTACATTATCTAGGTTCAGAGGCACACAATATTATGATAAAATATTTTTTAGACACCATATATATAATTTGAGAATTCAAATATTCATTACTCATTTAGCTAGACGAAGGATAATGTTAAAACAAAAAGAAGAATTGGTGCAAAAATGGAAAATAATGCAAGGGACTTTAGTGCTTCAAGTTCACATTACAGCAGTACAACGATCCCAATAAAGAAAAAGATATTTATTGCTTGCAGGTGCAAATAATCAGGATAACGTAGCTGTTTAAACCACATCCCATTCTTTGTCTTTAAAAGTTACAGCCCATAGGATGTTTTTTCATCCCTGATAACTCTACCATGTAATGTAGAAATGCAGGAAAATACAGATGGCAATTTTCACCACTTACAGAAACAAATGTTTGCTGTATTTGAATCACAAATACCAATCAATACAGTATCTTAGTCATGTTGCCCATGCTGGAGGAGATTTAGTGCAGGCAACAAAATATCCCATGTGTAGTTGCCCTTCAACAGGGGTCCCCAACCTTTTTCACTCATGAGCCACATTCAGAGACGGGTTGGAAAGCATACAGAAAGCTTTGTTTGGCAGTACACGTGGTTTTTATGCAACAAAAACTTGCCTTCAAGACACGTTCAATGATTTGGTGAGCAACGTGTTGCTCATGAGCCACTGGTTGGGGACCACTGATCTAAGGAACAAATTTAGTTACCCACAATGGCTTTATCTCATGTAGCTGGCTCTAGGAAGTAACTAATTTTGCAATTCAAGCAACAAATGTAACTGCTAGGGATAGGCAAGAAGCTGGGATGATGCTGTCAGTAGACTTCTATAAACCAATATTCTTTAAGTGGTCTATTTATCATGTAAATTGTGGAGTGAAACATTATTGGTGATGTTGCTCATAGCAAACAGATATTTGAATTTATCTATTATGTTATCTTGGCTTTTATCTATTGTTATATATCGATATATTTTTTTTACAACTGTTAAAAATCGAATTGCCGATTGGTTGCTCTGGGCAACATCACTGGTAATGCTTAATTCCACTTTTTACACAGAATGATAAATAGGCCCTAAGTGTTTATGAACAGTCTTTGTTGATCTGATGTGCAATGCTAATTATGTGCCAGGCATGTCTATGAATATTACTTTTTCTTTTAAATACTTACTTTTTCTTTCATGGTTGGGTATTCTTTACTTTCTATATTAATATGACAACACAGTTACCCATAATGTGTATATTACCTGTGGACATAAAGAAGGGTATACGGAACTTCCCACTAAGGACACGTGCCCGCAGGTTCTGTAAAGTACTTCCATCAAATGGGAGAGCTCCACAAACTAGAACATAAAGTACAACTCCCAGGCTCTAAAGAGAGAGAGCAGAAGGAACCTGAGACATGTAAAAAAAACTCTGAGGAGACTATTAAGAAACTACTTAACTGGACAAAATGCATAGAACTTGATACAATATGGAAAAAATAAATAAAGTGATATATGGTATTCAGAACTTTTTATCCATCCTAGAACATCCATAAAAGAAATGGCTCAAACAGCTTATTGTTAGAGAAGTTCTAAGCCATGTAAAAACTCTGTACAGGGCTGCGCTGGAGGTCATGCATGGCTCCCTTTTGCATTTGTTGGAAGCTAGGGGCAGTGCTCTCTCTATGTCCTTTTTGCCTGTCGGCATAAATATTCTCTTTTGTATGCAGTTTTAATTAACTGAGTGGATTCAAGTGATTAGTAAATAATGTATTTTCATGCAAAAATGTCTTGCACATCCTATTTATTTGTGTGTTCTGGACCCTACAATTATGGTGTGTGCTTTAAGCACTCTCCAAAGGACAAAACTGAAGGACAAAGAATATGTTAGGACCGGTGTTCCTCTGTGAAATATTTTTATTACCCTAGCGAAAATCTTCAACCAAAATGCTGCAACTTACCCAAATGTCAACCTTTGGTCCATCATACTCCTTGCCTTCAAATAATTCTGGGGCTGCATATGGAGGACTCCCACACCAAGTCTTAAGCAGTTGTCCGGGAGTGAAACGGTTACTGAACCCAAAATCTAACAAAGAAACATGAAACATACTTTGTGTATTGCTGCCACCAGTTCAACTTGTAGGATTTCTATACAAATTTAGAGCATGCTACACAGAGCTATTAATCTCTGCAGTGGTGAAAGACCAAGGCATGAATGGTATTGGTTATGTCTCAACACCTTCATAAAAAGGAAAGTAACAGAGACAATCTGTTCAGATATGAAACACCAATTTTATCTTTATTTCTGGTAAACACAGTGTTAAAGGTCACTTTCCTGCCTCTCAAGCAGGGATGCACCAAATCCATTATTTTGCATTCGGCCGAACCCCTGAATCCTTTGTGAAAGAATCGGCCAAATACCGAACCCAAACAGTCGACAGAATACAAATGAATGGGATTGCAATGGTCTATCAAAAGTAACCCCAGATGAAGCCATCATATTAGCGTATACATTTCATGATATATTTACCTTTTATATTTTTAGCCTTGAACTACCATACTGTGATGTTCTGTGTGCTTCATCACTGAACAAAATAGGAAAAACCAAACAATATCTAACTGTAACAGACGAAGTGTGGGAGTAAAACACTCATTTCTTCCTATTAGTTGGCTAATGTAACCTAGCATGTATGCATGCCCTTGGCTAGTGTGTGAACACAGTGCCTCATACAAGCCAGAAGGATGAACTTCCATTTTTTTTTAAAATGTCAATGTTTCAGTTAGGAAGATACTATTAGAAAAATGTATTATTCATGATAAGGCTTGCAACAAATTAAAGGAGAACAAAACTTGCCTCCCATCCTTAAGCACCCATTAATGTCACAGCAGAGTTGACAGGCACCATCTTTAAATTTTTTGGATCATCTTTTGTTGAAGCTTGTCAGCTGAAGTGTGCACAGTTGAAGTGGTCACTCTCTTGAATGCCTCATTTTTTTTTCCAGTTTCGTTTCTCCAGCCTGATGTCTAAAAAGGACTTGGCATGTGCCTTAGCTATGATCAAGACCTCTAAATATGGCACTAGTTCATTTTTCAAGGATTTAATGAAATGGTAAACAGAGTTTAGGATATGGATATATTTTAAGTTACTGTACTAGAAGCATGGCAGCACTTTATAACGAGAATTTGCATCTTAGATATATTCCCTGTAGCTAAATATATTTTCTTATGCTATGGCACAGAATATATTCAGTCTGATCTGGGCTGCTATTGGTCAGCTGAGCTTAAGGATTCACAAAATACAGAGAGCAGATAGTAAGGTTATATTTAAAAAAAAAAAAAAAATTACAGTATAGAGTTAAAGTTTCTAATCCAAAGCTTATCAATTAAGAAGGAATCATGTAAAATAATATGTATAATTACAAGACCCTCACCCCTCTTGAACTGTGCTACAGAGGGCTCCAAATATGGTCTAATTTGCTGGACCTGTTGATTAAATTAAGTATGGTTGCCAGGCACGACCTTGAATCACTTTATATCCTTTTTCCCGCTGACCAGGAGCTTGCACAGTTAAAGTCCGGTCCAGATTGGCAAAAAGGCCACAAGAACATTAAACATTGCTAAATGGTTTTCGCTAAGCTAGTTCAGTTATGGAGGCTTCTTTTCATCTTCTTGCTACTAAGATTTTGCCAATCTGTGATCGCCCTAACCTCAAATTCTCTACTGCAGCACAGATGAGACAGACACTATAGTCATGTGAAAAATTAAGTATACCCCATAGCAAGTTTTGACTCAACGTACAAATATTTAATCTGTATTTCAACCCTACTGATAAATACAAGTGAAATAAAGTGTACTATTCCAATGTGTAATTGAAATAATCATAAATGAACTTGCACATGTAGAAAAAATACATTCAACCATACGTTTATCACTAGCTATCATACGGAAAATTAAAATTGCATGCTGAAAAAATTCTCCACAAATCCCAGAATTGACACAAGACCTACAGGTAGCTCTTGCTGCTATTGATGTCAAAGTGCATGAGTCTACCATAAGATAAATTTGACCTGCATGGGAGGTAAGACAGGAGGAAACCTTTGCTGTCCAGAAGAATGAGTCCATTAACACCTAGGCATAAACCTGGACTTCTAGAACAATATGCTCTATACAGATGAGGCACAAGTTATTTGGAGAAATGACAATGAAAAATAAATTGATAGTCGGAACTAGAGATCACAGAGATGCTGTAGGGACTTTAAAAAAGGCTGTGAAGGCAAGAAACTGCCCAACATCAAAAAGCTAAAAACAATATAAATGGAGCACAAAAGGGAAACATTCTTTCCAGTCGATATCAGGGACAGAGAAATTGGTCAGAAATGCCTACTTTTTGCCAAAAGGAGCACTACCATGTATTTAAGCCATGGGGGTGCTCACTTTTTCCACAAGGAAATACCATATATGTAAAGTTTGTGTTGAATAAAAGTTTTCAAAGTCAAAATAACCTTTATATTAAACACCTGGGGTGTAGGTGTACTTTTTCACATATAATACCTTCTAGCCTAATGCTTTTTTGAGCTTTTATTATACCGTAACTAAAATTAAAAACAAGAGGTTGAGAATGAAATAGAAGATCACAGGGCTCTACTTCTCATAAAAAGCAAAATAAGTCAAACATCTTTGGAAGAAATTATTCTGTTCTACCCACATTCTCAAACTCTCCCATAACAACACATTTTCTGTTTCTAATTTTCAATCTGCTGCTAGAAGCTCCGTGGTCAAAATCAGGCCTATTTCACCAATAAGCAACTTGCAGGTATGAGGCAGGGAAAATGCAGGGCAATTGCAGTCCCCATTTTAAATGGGGTTGCAGTAAAGTTCCTCTTAATTGCTTCAGTGTGTTCTCTAAATTCAGGGATAAAAAAAAATACATAAAAAAACAAAATAAGCAAGAAACTGAGTGGGACTGACAGCAAATCAGAATTTCCATCCTACTCATCAGATGACTGAACTGTGCATCTGTCAAAGCAATCAGCAATTGGGAGGATCTAGAGCCCTAGCAAATCGCTCCCAACCAGAAGGATTCCAAGGAAAAGCTTACCCCTTCACTTACCATACACTACAGCAGATAAAAAAGTATTGAAATCCAGATTTACATACATAGAAACCAGGATCAATGTTTGGGTTTTGTGTATCCGCTAAGAGGTAAATTTGCTTTTCCAGTAATTGATATTCTAAGGCTATGTGCACACAGGCTGTTGCCAGCCTGTATATTTTTGCAGGCTGAGAGAAGCAGATCTGCTCAGTGCCCCATCTCCATTGATTTGAATTCTATTAACTCAAATACTGACCCTCAGCTTCAGCTCCACTGTATGTGACCGCACACTGGCTGATTGAATTCAAATCAATGGAGCAGGGGCACTGATCTGCTTCTCTCAGTCTGCAAAAATATGCAGGCTGACAAAAGCTGCAAACAACAGCCTGTGTGCCCATAGCCTTACAGAAAACCAAAAACCTGCATATTAGCACTTGTGCTGTTCTGTGCTGTTTTATATTTTTACACATCAGAAAGTGGGAGGAATGCGGACTCCTCCGGAACAACAAACTAAAAGTGTATGTATGTATTTCTCTGCTTGTCACTGACTTCTAAAGCTGTTTGGGCAAAGAAAGAAGAATCACCGGAAGCGGGTCTTCATACAACTCATTTGTTTTGTGGCCTTCTGATCTTTTTATTTTTTCTCCCTGTAAAATTCCTATGTTACGCACACTGCCAGCAAGCTCTATATAAAGCAAACAGAGCTGGTGGGTTAAAGGCTGCATTTCAGGCTTCCACCTATGCAGCTGGTGCCCCTTCCTGAAGGGATGTGATCCTCCCCCTCTTTCCTTGGTACAAGACTGGGTGGAGGTATAGCCACTTTATATTTAACTTCTCATCATTTCTGGAAATAAGGAAGCAGTTATGTAACATGGTAACAAACGGGACAAAATGGCACAGTCTAAACGGTGATAAAACAATTAAGTGTAGCTCTCCTTTGTACAAGCAGTAAACTCGCCCATTGCACATAAAACTACTTTTATTGAAAAAGGACTGGCACCCAATATTAAGTGGGGTGCTGTGTTAGTGCTGGAAAAGTAAATTCCTATTAAAACAGCTCTCACCTGCAATTTTTATGTTGAGGTTTGCATCCAGGAGCAGGTTTTCAGCCTTCAGGTCTCGATGCACAATATTCCTACAGTGACAAAAATGGACAGCAGCCATGATCTGCTTAAACTTTTTGCGGGCTTCCTTCTCTGCCATGCGTCCATGAGCCACCAAGTGGTCTGTTAGGTACAAAGAACGAGAACATCATGACAGGCAGAAAGTACAGTTCTTGGGGTAAAAAAGGGAAAGGTTTGTGTTGTGAACAATGTAAAGAAGAAAGGAATAGTGGTTAAATGAATAGGCATGATGTAGGAAAGGAAGGGAGATAAGGTGCACAGTGAATAAGCAAATTGCTGGAAGACTCATGGGATAAAACTGGGTAAAGAAGAAGAATTAGAGACTATGTAGTTAAGGGAGTGAGGAAGAAAAAATTGACCTTAGCAACCAAATGGGAAAAAGAAACATAAAAATATTATCTCGGTATTAGCAACTCTACATCACATTTTTCATGTTGAAGATGGTCACACTACAAACTGCACACAGATACTATTTTTTATGATCTTTAGAGCAGACAACTCCTAAAAGTGCTTGGATATTTCTTGGACAGTGGAGAGACTGTAAGGAGATCGGCAAGAAATAAGTACCTAACGGACTAAATTTCCCTATTTTTTTGTGTGCATTTCCTAAAAGTTCTACCAGCCACAAACTATTTGCAAATCTTCTACTGCAAGATAGTTAACCTTATCAATTTGCTCCATGTATTCACATGGATCTATAGATAAAAAGGTATTCACAAAGAAATAAATATACATAACACACACCATAACAAAGCAGTGTCTTCATACACACCCTCTGTGTGTCTAAAGAAAGAAAACATCCCGAAGGCTGAAAAATATCAGGTGCTCCTTACTCTGGAGAAATGCCTAATTACAAATCCCAAGACTAAATGGTCACGCACTTCATATAAAGAAACTACAGAAGAACCATGATATGCTACATTCTCTTTAGTATTATTTACAGAACCACCATATCTGAATTACTAGGCATTGTGGCTTTTGAATTATTTACATTTTGTTCAGCAGCTCTCCAGTCTGGAATATCAACAGCTGTCTTTATGGTTGGATCCAATTTACCTTTGCTATAAGGCTGAACAACAGAAGATTAATGGCAGAGAGATAATCAGTGCAAACTAACAATAACAATATTATTGAAATCTGTAAAGTAGAAGGCAAATATTAAACAAAAAAAAAACAAAGACCAAATGAAAATTGCTAAGAATAGGCAATTATATAATACACTACAAGTTAACTTAAAGGTGAACTACCCTTCAAACATTACAAATATTGATGTGGGGAACACTTCTCATGAATGCCTGGGACCTGTGGTTTTCCAGATCAGACATTTTCATAATTTGGAGCACCACACCTTAAGGCTTCTAAAAATAGCTTTAAAACACTGAAAATAGATTTGCTACCAACATGGATCTAGGCTATTTTAGGTACCATCAAAAACAAGCCTCGATATTATTATTACAGAGTAATATTATGAAAGATCCTTACTATCATTGGTTTACATTATTATTTTGGAATATTTTTGCTAGTGAAGTTCTTTGTAAAACTAGAAGAGACTTAGAGGACAATATTATTCATAGCCCTGCCAAATAGGACACATTAATCCAATTGTAACAACCCAGATTTTTGCCTTGCCAAGTTTTCAGGCTCAGCTATTCCCATGTCATGATCAGAGAAATGGGTCTAATACTTTACTAAGTTTTCCCACTTTCCCTTTCCCAAGCCCCCTACTCATTAGCAACTATGGGAAGGAATGCCGACTGTCTGACTGAAGATGGCTGTCCTATTTATAGGAGTGGCTGCTAAAGGAATGCATGAAAACCACACAGTTTCTCTCAATCGGGAATATATTTGGATAGTGTGTGTGTGGGGGGGATGTAACGTAGGAGAGCTGCTCAGCAGAGAATGCTTAGTCAAAGAGGGAGAAAAGGAGATCTCTAAATCTACAAAAAATAAGAACTTTGTCAGTATAGGAGTGTTGCCTTTTAAATCTTTCCATTTGTAATCTCGAGTAAAAAGAATCAGTCTCACAGAAGAAATCCAATTATAACCACGCAAAAAACATGGTAATCTATTTAAAATGAATACTTGGAATTATATAAACAAGTCTACAAAAGAGTCATCTGTTTGCTCCAGTTTTTTCAGCAACAGCAAGGGGTTTACTGAAGATATGACTCCCACACACATGATGCATCCTGTTTACATTGTTGGGCTGCTGCACATACAACAGGTCCATATCTCATTAGCAGTCACAAGTCATAACACATTTTCTGCTGCAAAAGCCAGCAACCAATTGCACAAAAATCTAGTTTCCTGGGAATAAAAATGGCCTTCCCATATTCAGCACAGAGGTTCTCTATGTTTACATGGGTGGTTCACCTTTAAGGTAACTTTTATTATGTTATAGAACTGCCAATTCAAGCAACTTTTCAATTGGTTTTCATTATTTATTTTTTATATTTTTATAATTATTTGCCCTTTTCTTCTGACTCTTTGCAGCTTTCAAATGGGCGTCACAGACTTTCTTTTACAAAATGAATGCTCTGTAAGGCTACAAATTTATTGTTATTGTTACTTTTTATTACTGATCCTTCTATTCATGCCCTCTCCTATTCATATTCCAGTCTCTTATTCAAATCAATGCATGGTTGCTAGGGTAATTTGGACCCTATTTACCAGACTGCTTCAGCTGCAAATTGAAGAGCTGCTGAATAAAAAGCAAAAACCTTCAATAACAAAAATAACCAATTGCAAATTGTTTCAGAATACATCATACATCTCTTCATCATACTAAAAGTTATCTCAAAGGTGAACAAATTCCTTTAAATCAATTCCCCAGCCTCACCCATCTGAATAATTGCCAATATTAGAATTAGCGTTCAAGGGGAAAATTACCTTCAGTAAAGTTCTTTCAAAATTATACTACTTAAAATAATAATTTTTCCCAACATGGGATTTTGTTTTGTTTTTAATTCCCTCAAAGCTTACCTGATCATTGAGTTCAGCATTGAACAGTGTCAACTGCTGCAAATATCATTAATGCTATGCAAATGGAAAAGACAGGGAATGCACAGTAGTAACTGAAGCAATGCGGGCAGGACTCCTCCGGAAGTCATGATGCATCAATGCATCAATGTTGCTGAACACAACTGTACGGATTGCACAGGTATGTCCCTTACTCTGAGTGCAGCTTCAGTATTATTAAAATATAAATTAGGGATGCACCAAGCCCACTATTTTGGATTCTGCCAAATCCCAGTTTGAATACAGAACAGAATTCTAATTTGTATATTGAAATAAGGGACAGGAAGGGAAAAAGTGGAAAAAAACGTCCTTGTTTTGTGACAAAAAGTTACGTGATTTCCCTTCCTGAACATAATTTGCATATGCAAATTAGAATTTGGTCCGTCCAGAATAGTAAAAAAAGTAAAAAAATAAAAAAGGTCCCCTTAATCCTACCTCCAGGAAGCAGGATGAAATGGGTTGGGTTAATACAAGGAAGAAGGGGCTCCTGGCAGGAAACGTGTGCTGCCTAGGGATGCAACAAAAAAATTTAATTTTAAAAATTAGCCCATAACATGAAAATGCTTGTTTTGGCAGGTATCACCGCACTGGAAGCACTTCAATGAGAAGTGAACTTTCCCTTTAAAGGTGGAAAGTCATTTTACACAAAAATAAAGTTCCCTTAGACTAGTGTATGACTGAAGCCATCAGCTGCTATTCTATGTTATGAGTTATGCTCTTTGATTCACAGATAATTATTTATGATTAGAAACAAACTGATATCTATCCATGTTTGAACACAAGACTTCCTACAATTCAACAATAATTCTATTAAAAGACCTAAACGGCCACAGAGGAACCCTAACCTTATACAGGTCAAACTAGTAGAGACACAACCATATACAACTACTGCTCTGGCTGCCTATGGGTAACAGGTATAGAATCATAAATCACATTTAGAATTAGGAAAATAGCTGCATATACTGTATGTAGAGTGTACTATTATACGGGAACTCATAATGCATATGTTGTACTGAGACTATTATACTGATTTTGTAACCATAAATGTTTTAGTTTAAAAATGCAAAATAAAAACTTTTTTAAAAAAAAGACAGCGACGGCTGAAGGTAATGGGGTGGGGGGTGCCATTGGTTAGTCACTAGTGAGCCAAAACTCTAGCCGCCTTCTGCCCCATTCCGGTTTGCCATTTCCATAAAAACTACAGCTAAGGTATATGACTGGGGCAGTACTACAACACCTATTTTCTTCAATCTCCTAGGTTAGTGACCCCCAACATGTTGCTCCCCAACCCCTTAGATGTTGCTCCCAGTGGCCTCAAAGCAGGTGCTATTTTTTGAAATCCTGGCTTAGGGGCTAGTTTTGGTTCAATAATACCAGATAAACAGCCAAACAGAGCCTCATGTAGGCTGTCAGTCTACAAAGGGGCTACCAAGTCAATCTCAGCCCATAATTGGCACCCTCGGTAACTGTTTTCATGCTTGTGTTGTGGTTCTTTTTTACATTTGAATGTGGCTTACAGGTAAGAAAAAAAAGTTTGGGGACCCCTGTCATAGGTAGTCCATGGCATGCTTTGGGGGGGGGACAAGCACAGTTGTATAAGGCAGCTGTCCCCAACTTTTTTTGCCCCACAGACTGCTGTAAAGCCAGAATTTTTTGAAAGGACCCGGGGGGGCCTTCAACTGTGCACTCTGCGCCAGCTAAAAATTTTGTGCATGCTGCGTGAAATTCAGGCGCGCCAGCATAAAATTCGCTACTTCCGCGTCAAATTCAGACTCTGCTCGTCGGTCCAGTTCAGGTATGTCCGCGGCCCACTGCCAAAGGTTGGGAACCCCTGGTGTAAGGAACACATTTATCAAAATTCATTTTTCCCTCAATTGTATACTTGTTTAAAAAAGGTTTTAAGTGGTTTTACATTGTCAATTTGTTTTTTTCCAAACAAATGAATGAATGAATGAATATTAGACAATGGCATATTTTTACTAAATTTTGTATGAATCATGACAAAAATGTCTTCACAAATATATAACCTCTTGTTTAGACTTGCTGTATTACTTTTTTTGCTTATTGTTAAACCACAATTTGCCAAGATTATACAGATGTGGGTATAGGAATGGATAACCTTGTCTTGGTAGAATAATAAAAATATCTTGAGTAATTATTAGATTTCAGATGTCTCAGACACGTAACAATTATTTTCTGACTTAAAATCATGCTGGTGGGAGGGGGGTATAGGGCCCAGGACCCTACTCTGTTTGCTGAATTACAGTGGTAGAAGAAAGGACCAGAGTGTCAGCAAAATACTTTTTTTTTTTTTTTATAACAGAGTATTTCTATTCCCCAAGTAAAAACACTGCAGCAACAAGAGAAGATGAGACATCTCCCCCATCTCAAAAAATCCTCTGTTTACAAAGGACACTACTCAGTGGTACCTCATTCATCATGTCTAAACAAAAAGGAAAAAAAAGGAAAAAAAGAAAAAAAAAGAAAGCTGCTTTCACATTCCAACTTTAATAATTCAATATAGCCAAGACCTCTAAACAAAGCATATTAGACAGATTTGTAACAGAAATGTAAAAACAACAACAAACTGAACGTTTTGGATAAATATTCAGTATATTTAAGAACACACTCACTTCTGTTTTGCTTTTAACTGACAGAGCAGGAAACCATACATTAAACAAACTAAATCAGCCCAAATCTCTTCCTCCATAAAGAAACCTTTATATTATTTGCTTTTAAATGACTGATGGAAAGAGTAACTTTTGGGAAATTATTTTGCGACACTCACCAAATATCTCGCCTCCGCTTGCATACTCAGTAACCAAGTAGATCATTCGTTCTGTCTCCATTACCTGTGGGGAAATGGTGTGACAAAGCATGTATTATGGAGAAGAGCACAGGGAAACTATTTGTCAGTCTAGAGAGATCATTAGATATAATAAATATATATATATATATCTATATATATATCTATCTATATACGGAGTGGGAACCACACTGTACCTAAAAAGACCTACCCATGTACTGTATAAAAATATATATCGACATACTTATTTATCACTGTAACCTTGGATACTTTGGTTGTCTTAAGGTGGTCATACACATACAGGGAGATCCACTCGTTTCGCGATGTCGCCAAACAAACTGATCTCTCCCCTGTATGCCCACATTGAGGTAGGCGATATCGGGTCCGATCGTTGGTCCCTAGAATGGAGGCAATATGGGTGGTCGGATCACGGGACCACATCAACGCACAGATGCGGACGTGATTCAATGACATTTTTTTACCCTGCCCGATCAGCATAGATATAGATGGGGGACACCCGTCGGATGACCGCACACACGGGCTAATAAGCTGCTGACTGTCTGTCTGCAGCTTTTATCGGCCCATGCATGGGGGCCTTAAGAAGTCATCCAAGCCACCAACCATTAAAAAATTCTGCCATCAAATCATCACCTGGACAGCTTCACTGCCGTCACTGAGTAAAGACTGCTAACATCATTAAAGGGGTCGGTCATCTTTAGGTTAACTTTTAGTATGTTAAATAATTTCTAATTGTTTCCAATTTTTTATTTTGTAGTTTTTTTTTATTATTTGCCTTCCTCTTCTGCCTCTTTCCAGCCTTCAAATAGGGGTCACTGACCCCGGCAGTCAAAAACTATTGCTCGTTGAGGCTACAATTTTTGTTATTGTTGCGTATTACTTATCTTATCTTTCAATGCAGATGCTCTCCTATTCATATTCCCATCTGTCATTCAACCCACTGCCTGGTCACTAGTGTAAACAAAACCACAGCAACCTGACAGCTGCTAAGTAACTGAAAAACCATAAAAATGAAGACCAATTGCTAATTTCCTGAGAATACCAACGTCTACATCATAATAAAAGTTAATTTTAAGATGTACTACCCCTTTAATTATTAAAATAATTATTCTGGCTGACATAAAATGTTTGCACATAGGGCTTTATGATCAGCACTAGTTTATTTTATAGCACAAGTAGGGTAACAATGAGGACCACAACTTACCTGCTACTACTATACATGTTTTTATGCATTTTCCAAACTTCTCTATAAAAAAGTGGTAACAGGTAGATAGGAGATGCTCCTCTAATCAGGCAAAAACAGCAGTGGCTGAAATTTCCCATGTGCAATAGTTTTTAAAAAGGCAAATTAATAGTCCCTTCAATAAATAATGAAAGCTAATTGCAAATTACCTCAATTTCCAAATCAATAGAGAAAAAATAAGGAATAAAAACTAAAAAGCAAGGCTAAAATGCAGATTAATGCAAAGATGGTATGATATACCTGGTAAAGGCGGATAATATGGGGATGACATAGCATCTTCATAATCTGGACCTCCCGGAAAATTTTCTTTAGGTTCTCATCATCCAGCTTAGTTTTGTCGATGATCTTTATTGCAACCTGATTGTAAAAACACAGCGAGAAAAAGGCATTAGAAAAAGCGAGTATACTGCATGTGGTTTAGTAAATACAGTTTTCATCCATGCTGACTTGTTACGGGCTAATTTAAATCACTTTAGGATTTACAGTATTCTGTGCTTCGTAGGTGCCTCGTAATCTTTATAGGTGCCTCATAAAAACATATTTACTGAAAGGTGATGCTTTCACTATAAACCTTAAAGCAACAGCAAGGGATCAATCATAGATAATGTTATGATTCAAGTACAGGTATAGGACCTGTTATCCAGAATGCTCGGGACCTGGGTTTTTCTGGATAACGGATCTTTCCGTAATTTTGGTCTTCATGCCTTAAGTCTACTAGAAATTCATTTAAACATTAAATAAACCCAATAAGCTGGTTTTGCTCCCAATAAGGATTAATTATATCTCAGTTGGGATCAAGTTCCAGCTACTGTTTTATTATTACAGAGAAAAAGAAAATCATTTTTAAAAATTTGGATTATTTGGATAAAATGGAGTCTATGGGAGGCAGCCATTCCGTAATTCGGAGCTTTCTGGATATTGGGTTTCCGGATAAGGGATCCTATACCTGTATCTCTAAATGCTACCTGCTTCTGGAAGCCAAAATTGTCTTTAAACTACTGCTTTATAAAATATTTCACACTAATCTCTGAATTTGGGGGGAGTCCAACCAATGTACAGTTATTTCAAGAGGCTACATTTTAACAAAGAAGAGCTAAAGTTTAACAAAAAAGTTGGCATGAAAGGCTTCTTCTGTAGCCAAAGGACCCAGCACTTAAAGCTTGTTGCATACAGGTTGGTTTCTCTTGTGACATACATATATAGGTATGGGATCCATATCAGAAACCCCTTATGTGTATGTATATATATATATATATATATATATATATATATATATATATATATATATATATATATATATATATATATATATATACACACACACACACACACATATATATGTGCATTCCATAATTCGGAGCTTTCTGGAGAATGGATTTACGGATAATGGATCCCATACCTGTATTTAATCACCCAGATGGTACCTCTAGTTAAGTAACAGCAAGCACTTTCCAAAATATGATTTTTATAGCATGAATAAGAACCATATCACAACTACATTTGCTGCAAGGTAATGCATACTCAACCCTTTAAAAAAAAAAAAAAAGTCTACAGCTAGTACAGCACCTATAGGTTTAATGCATTTGAAAATATATAATAATACTCTTGCACTTCAATATAGAGATAAAGTGAATGAGTACAAAGAAATTAACCTGGGAGGTTTGCGATCTCTGTACTTGAGCAGTATAATTAGAAACCTAAGTAAATCTCAAAGGGCTTTTTGTCTGCAGTACCACATTCACTTAAGGAGGACAATGTCATGTGAGTTCTTGTGACAGAGAAGCAAAACTAATTTGTAGGCAGTTATCTTCCCCATGATCAACATAAACAAAATATTACGGTCTGCTGGCCTTTTGTACATGGGAAAATATGTGAATAATTTACTGTATCCTTCAACACCTTGCCTTTCTGATAAGTGAATATCTGTACCCAATGTTCATGGAGTATTCAACACACACCCCTCTTCTCACACCTCCTGGCTTCATGTTTACAAAGCAGATGAATTGAGTGCTTGTCTTGGGAGGGGGGGCGGTCTCTAAACGTATCAGGAGAGGGGGAACACTGGCGTCTGCTCCTACTTCCCCCCACCTATATACGGCCGTGCAAAGTCTACTTAATTCCTGCAAGCAGCAAATAAACTTCACTTGGAATTTCGTAATAGTTGCATTCAAAGTAATTTGCACACTCATCTACCTTGTCACACTTGCAAAAGCTTTTCTGGAATGGGACGACCCCATTCCCAGTTTGCGCGAATATCAATTCCATGATGCACAAAATGTGACATGCAACAATTAAGGAAAAGGTCAAATCTTTTTCAGACCGGTTGGATGGGGGGGGGGGGGGTCCCATGACCAAGGAACCCTTTCAACTCTTTTTGGCTAAATAATAAAGATTTATCCAGATGAGATTCCAAGGCAAATAAGTAAGGATACTTAGGTTGTTTTGTTGACAATCTGGAATGAAATCACACATTTGCTTGAAGGCTTGATTTATTTTAATTCCTGCAAAGAAGATGCTAATGTGACATTAGCTTTTGGCAGTTTTATTTGGCTTACATGAAAAGAATTGGCATCAAATTATGTATTTTAAAGGTGCCACTTTTTTTTTTAAACTCAGGCTCAATATTCTCCTCAGGAGTATAAAAAAGTATATTAAAGGGGTTGTTCACCTTTGCGTTAATTTTTAGTATGATGTAGAGAGTGATATTCTGAGACAATTTGCAATTGGTTTTCATTTTTTATTATTTGTGGTTTTTGAGTTATTTAGCTTTTTATTCAGCAGCTCTCCAGTTTGCAATTCAGCATCTGGTTGCTGGGGTTCAAATTACCCTAGCAACCATGTATCTATTTGAATAAGAGACAGGAATATAAATATGAGGGCTTGGAATGAAAGATCAATAATAAAAAGTAGCAATAACAAATTTGTAGTCTTACAGAGCATTTGTTTTTAGATGGGGTCAGTGTAATCCCCCCCCCCCATTTGAAAACTAGAAAGAGTCAGAAGAAGAAGCCAAATAATTAAAAAACTATATATTAAATAAATAACAGACCAATTGAAAAGTTGCTTCAGATAAAAAATGATGCGTATTGTATATATGGGACAACTGTTTCCGGCAACCGTTGCATGTGGGTCTGAAGTACCAGTTTTCCATAATCTATAATGACATGCAATTTTACTTTATTCCTGGGATTTTTTTCTCAGGGAACAAAAATGTGACTAAATATTATCATGTGAGCAATTGCCCTTAAATGGAATAGTTCATTCAGCTGTTTGCATGCTGTGGTGAATGCGTACAGTCTTATTAAAATAAAAAAATAAATCTAAAACATGATGTATGCAGAAGTATTCAGCACTTTTTCAATAAAAGTGGATGTATATCCATTTGTTAAACATACATTTAAAAAGTAGGACTTGTGCGGAATATACTTTTTGCCCACTGTAATCTTAGCATCATTGCAATAGGTTTTCTTTGTATTATCTTTCTATGCAGGCCCTCCACTATTGATGTTTTTCTCTCATTCAACCCACTGCCTGGTTGCTAGGGTAAACTAGCAACCAGATAACTGCTGAAATACAATAGTTCCACTGGAGACAACTTTGGATGACTTCAGAAAAACAAAGGAACACATATTTTACCACCACCAATTCAATTTAACACCGGTAGGAAAGCATTTGGAGATTAGTTGCCCTTGTGTGTCGTGCCCTTAAGGGTAAGGCAACACGAGGAGACTCGGGGAGATTTTGTCGCCTGGCGACTAATCGCCTCGTCTTTTGAGCGACTATCTCCCTGAACTGCCTCAGCATTTTTCCCCATAGGCTACAATGAAAAGTCGCCTGCGCTAATGCACACGCAGTGATGCTTTTTCAATAGTTGCCCAAAGTTGCCTCAGTGAGGCAATTTTAGGCGACTATAGAAAACGCATCGCCGCGTGTGCATTAGCGCAGGCGACTTTTCATTGTAGCCTATGGGGAAAAACGTTGAGGCAGTTCAGGGAGATAGTTGCTCAAAAGACGAGGCGATTAGTCGCCAGGCGACAAAATCTCCCTGAATCTCCTCGTGTGGACTAGCCCTGAAGGGGTTGATCACCTTTAAATTAGCTTTTAATATGATGCAGAGAGTGATATTCTGAGACAATTTGTAATTGATTTTCATTTATTATTATTTAAGGTTTTTGAGTTATTTAGCTTTTTATTCAGCAGTTCTTAAATTTGCATTTAAGCAATCTGGTAACTAGGGTCCAAATTACCCAAGCAACCATGCATTGATTTGAATAAGAAACTGGAATATGAATAGGAGATTGTCTGAATAGAAAGCTCAGTAATAAAAATTAGCAATAACAATACATTTGTAGCCTTACAGAGCATTTGCTTTAGAGAAGGGGTCAGCGACACCCATTTTAAAGCTGCAAAGAGTCAGAAGAAAAAGGCAAATAACTATAAAAAAATAAATAATGAAAACCATCTGAAAAGTATCTTAGAATTGACTGTTCTGTAACATACTAAAAGTTAACTTTAAGGTGAACCACCCCTTTAAAAGGGGTGGTTCACCTTCCAAACACTTTTTTTCAGTTCAGGTGTTTTCAGATTGTTCCCCAGAAATAAAGACTTTTTTTAAATTACTTTCCATTATTTATTTTTTTACTGTTTTTCCAAAATCAGTCCCATGCCCCCATCTCTGGTGTTACAGTCTGGAAGCTCAGTAATTCAGGTGAAGACTCTTAGCTGTTTCAATTTTGCAACATTTAGTTGATAAATTTCTCAGCAGCATTTGTAGTATTAGCAACTATTGTATCAATTCTAACAGCTGCCTGTAATGAAACACTGGGATTCTGCTCAGCAGGCACAAAGATAAGAAATGTATCAACTAAATGTATCAATTTAGAACAGTTTACAAGGTCGGTGACCCCCCCACCCCCTCCCAGAGCTGCTTTAGAAGGTGAAAATCTCCCACATACTTCATTTTATCCAAATAATCATATTTTTAAATTTTTCTCTGTGACAATAAAACAGTACTTTATACTTGATCCAAACTAAGATATAATTAATCCTTATTGAATGCAAAGCCAGCCTATTTGGTTTATTTAATGTTTACATGATTTTAGTAGACTTAAGGTATGAAGATCCAAATTACGGAAAAATCTATTATCTGGAAAATTCTGGGTAACAGGTCACATACCTGTACCAAGAACAGGATATTGAAAACTTGCAAAAAGCAGCTAAACACAAAATAAGGGAAGCATGAGTGACCAAGTCAAATAGTGTATGGCTAAAAAGTATTGATTGGCCAGGAAACACGACAAGAATTAAAAACATTTATGAATATGGTTAAAAAAATGAGACAAAAAATGAGCACAAAGTAGTAAACATTATTATTATTATTATTATTATTATCATCATGTACTTACACTGGAAAAAAAAAAAAGACTGGGAATGTAACATTTTATTTTTAATTGCTTTATCTATCTTTTCTGGCCCTCTCCTATTGATATTCCATCCTGACTTGAAAACTGCTGCCTAGCTGCTAATTAATCCATAACAGCCTGATAGCAGTTCAAAGAACAACAAATCTAAAATATTTGAGAACCACTACATTTTAAGGGGAAATACCCATTTAAAGGGAGAGTTAAATTTTTGTGCAGGTATAGGACCTGTTATCCAGAATGCTCGGGATCTGGGGTTTTCTGGTAACAAATCTTTCCGTAATATGGATCTTCATATCTGAAGTCTACTTAAAAATCATGTAAAAGTTAAATAAACCAATAGGCTGCTTTTGCTTCCAATAAGGTAATGTTTTATTATTACAGAGAAAAAGGAAATAATTTTTAAAAATTTTGATTATTTGGATAAAATGGAGTCTATGGGAGACTGCCTTGCCGTAATTCAGAGCTTTATGGATAATGAGTTTCCGGATATCGGATCCCATACCAGTACAATGTATCAGTTGGAGGAGGGGTAAGGACTAGGAGATATTTTATTATTTGGGGATAATGTGACAGTACATATTAATTCTTAATAGAGTAACAATTTCCAAGAGAGAAGAAACATACACAGTTCATTACAGAGAACCCTAACTGTATGAATGTATTCACACAACACATAATGCAGATGTACTTGTGTGTTTCACAAAATATTTTGGTTAGAGCCAACCAAGAGGGAAAAAATTATCTTCGAAAATTGTAAATCCAAGCTCATGCATTTTAATTCAAGTTGTAGGTTAAGTTAATGTCACAAACAGCTAGTAAAACAGTCTAATACAAAAGAGCCATGACTAGCCTGTAAATTATATCCTTATAAACGGTGCTTAGTGATGTCAATGGTTATAATGGGAGCTTAGTGATGTAATTTCTGTCACGACTCAAAGAAACTTGTGTATTTTAATAAATATGGTACCCCTTGTTGCAAAATATGAGGACATTAAAAGTCACCACTTCTTGCTGCCTCCTTTCCCAGGCTGTAGGATAGGAACCAATCAGCAGCTAGGCTGACCCAATAGGGAACTGAAGTCTGTCTTTGCTTGTGTGACTGCAGGGCTTATGATTGGCTATCTCCCTACTACTGTGCTTCTGGCACTGTCCTTTTAGGACACACCCGCCCCTAATTTAAAACACTGACAGGGACCATAGGGAGCTACAATATAGGGACCCTTTTTAAGGATAATATTAATTTTTAGCCGAAAGTGAAACCAGCAACATATATTATTCATTACTGACTACAATATTAGGGCGGTTTCACTTGTCATAGATGTCTTTGTTAAGATAATTGAAAACTATACCGTTGATTATCACTCATTATTTAAAGAAAAGTAGAAGTATTATAACGTTAAAACCATCAAGTTAATAAATACAGAGAAACCTTAATTTTGCATCCCCTAATTTTACATTTTCCAACAATTTTTAATTTTTTTTTTTTTTTCTGGTCCCATATCACAAAATACTTTTCCCTGATTTTACAACATTTTTTTCTGGCACTCAGAAAAATGTAAAATGGGGCTTTACTATATATAATAAATACATGTTCTGGTTCTTTACACTCTGCAGGCAACTACAGGACGAACGAGTCTGTCTTTCCAGTGTGTACCGGTCTGCAATTACAAGTTCCTACAGTTCTGGATATACTCCAAGCCCATGACATCAGACCAAACCCCCGCATCTTCTTCTCACTGATGATCACACAGTTGGAAATCATTAAATTATATGTGATCTGGTCACATATATCAATGGACAAATGCCAATAAATTCTAATTGCACTGAGCTGTACTACACATATGTTAAACCACAGGCACCAGGCCAGTCCAAACAAAGCACATTACATTAGAGATGTGCAGAAGAGTCAGGACCTTCACAGTTTATATGAAATAGGAAAAAGTAATACAAAACAGGGAATATATGTCTATATCTATCTCTCTATCTATTTCTCTCTCTCTTTCTCTCTCTCTCTCTCTCTTTCTCTATCTATCTATATCTAGCTCTATCTATCTCTATATATGGATCTATCTATATCTCTGTCTCTATCACTATCTATATCTCTATCTATCTCTATATGGCTCTATCTCTAATCTCTATCTATGTATCTATGTATCTATGTATCTATGTATCTATGTATCTATGTATCTATGTATCTATGTATCTATGTATCTATCTATAGCTCTATCTATAGCTCTATCTATATCTGTCTATCTATACCTATATCTCTATCTATAGCTCTATCTATATCTCTGTCTATCTATAGCTCTGTCTATCTATAGCTCTGTCTATCTATAGCTCTATCCGTGTCTATCTATAGCTCTATCTCTGTCTATCTATAGCTATCTCTGTCTATCTATAGCTCTATCTATCTCCCAATAGCTCTATCTATCTCCCTATAGCTCTGTCTATCTCTATATCTATCTATCTATCTATCTATCTATCTATCTATCTATCTATCTATTGTTCTGTATTCTCCTGACGAAGATCCCTGTGGGGAATCGAAACGTTGAGTCTCCAATAAAGTATCACATTTGTTAAGCTTCAGAAGAGTCCAGTGGGTGTCGCTATTCCTGCAGAGAGAGATATATATATATATATATATATATATATATATATATATATATATATATATATATATATATATATATATATATATATATATATATATATATATTATGATCTTTACAAAATTGCTCATGCTTTAAACACGGTAAGTGCGCATTACACTGAACAGTCAAAAACAACAACCCCTAAAATCATATTCCAAAAAAGGGCAATATATGATATAGAAGTGGAAACGTGATCTACAAGCTAATCGCACAGATGAAATACAGCAGCTGAGCAAGGATCAAGGGGTGGTAAGCATGAAAAAGCGCCAGTTGAAGACTGGGGGCAGGGAGTGGGTACAGCAGGTGGTTGAATATCATGGGCAGAGTGTAGACACAGTAGCTGGTTACAGATCAAGGGCAGTTCAGTATCTCAGTCACTCAAATGAGGAATGCAGTTTCCTGGAAGAGACACTGCATCTGAGCCATATGTTGCCTGGAAACGAAAATACACATTTCACTAGCCTACTGACTGACACCATGCATCACAAAAACATACATGTGAAATTTTAGTAGCTAGGCAATCCAGGCTTATAATAAAAATTAATACCTTAGAGTTTGGGGGGGGTTAAAATGCTCATCATCTGCAGTATGCTTTTAGTATATGCAGATGGTCAAACCAAAGGGCTAAATGGAACAATGAAGCATATGAGAAGAACAGCGCTCAAAGATGACCTCTTGGAGCACTCGCACCTAGCAATTCTGACACTTAGGGGCACATTTACTTAGGGTCGAATATCAAGGGTTAATTAACCCTCGATATTCGACCGTCAAAGTAAAATCCTTCGACTTCGAGTATCGAAGTCGAAGGATTTACCTCATTTCCTACGATCGAATGAAAATCATTTTAATCCATCGATCAAAAGATTTTCCTTCGATCAGAAAATTTTTAGGAAGTCTATGGGGACCTTCCAAATAGGCTAACATTGCACCTCGGTAGGTTTTAGGTGGCGAAGTAGGGGGTCGAAGTTTTTTTTTTTAAAGAGACAGTACTTAGACTATCGAATGGTTGAATAGTCGAAAGATTTTTAGTACGATTGGAAGTCGAAGGTCGAAGTAGTAAAAAAATACTTTGAAATTCGTAGTATTTTTTATTCTATTCCTTCACTCGAGCTAAGTAAATGTGCCCCTTATAGTAAAGTGCCAAACACTGTACCCTGCAGCACCTAATTTGTGGCTGGACCATATACAGTATGTTCTAATGCAGGATCTCCATTTTTTTATGTGAGTCTTATGGATGAATTCCGAAATGAAGATTCAGAGAATGAGCAGCAACAGAATAAGGTTTAAAATGAGAGATTATACAGTAAATGCAATAATATCTAAAGTGTTACAAGAGGGGGCCCTCACATATATTGAGGAATAGGCTCAAATGTTCAAAGGCAGTGGCTTATTCTTTTTCATGCAATAAGATGACTCGAAGAGCAACTCAATACATCTACAAATGGTTATGGTATCATCAAATGTGTGAAAAGAATACTCAATATTAGGAGGTAACTACCATATTATCACCTAATAAGATATTGCACAAATCAGACTGTGCATTAGGTTTGATCCAAAGATCACAAACAGTTCAACCATAATAATATAAGATGTGAAAAGTATCAAGGCACAAACAATACTCAGTCATGTCCCATTGTACATTTTGCCATATCCCTTGTCCATGGAGGGTGTCGCTTCCCTGTTAACATTAAGATGAGAGATGGTAGAGGATGCGGATGGTGGAAAAGACAATGGTTGTGAGAAGAACACAAAATATGCGCAAAATTTTGTAGGAGTGTAGCTTTAATTAAAAATTATGTATTTCTGAGAAATATACCGTTACTTATTGAGCTAGTAAATCTATTTTGCATCACTTGTGTCTCTAGTTCTGTTGCTTTTCTGGCACACAACAGCAGTGCTATCTTGCTTTATGGCAGGAAGCCTTGATAAACTCTCAGGATCAAAGCCATTGTCCCACAAGGCAAACCAGATTTAAATAGCTTTTATTTAAAAGCTCATTAACATTTGCTACACTGTTGCTTCAATGTCCCTGTGCCTGGCTTCAGTTACTATTAACAGGAACAATTAAAATTGGCAGTTTGATTTTGGATACTTTGAACTTCTAGGCTGTACATGTGAAAAATCTTGAATTTTACTGCAGCGTGTTTGCTATAATCTCTGCTGTGTGCAGCCATTTTTCTAGTCTATATTGTTGGTGGCAGAAAAGCACCACAAACTCTTGCTGTGGTGAATGGAAACACAGAGGCACGTTGCAATACTTTACAGCCTTTGTCTAATATTGCATGAGGCATTTTCTCTGCCACTGGAAAAACAAAGGAAGAAACGTCAATCTGCTCTGCTCCCCAAGTGTTTATTTTCAGGCAGAAATCCAGGGCAAATTGGATTGTGAGAAATTAGCTTAAATAAAGAAGAAATAAATGTTAACAACACATAAATAAGGTATTTAAAATATAAGTGAAACACCCCATTGAATTAAGGTATTTGCATCAAAATTATTCCATACAGCTGCATTTGGCAGCTCTTTATCTTTCCCATCTCCATGTCCCAATAGGGTTCCAAGCACCTGTTGACGCAGACAATATCTGGAGTTACGGTCATAACTCAAGGGTTCCCACAAAGGGCTGCTTCAACTGGAAAAGCAAATCAATGGATATAAAGGATTGGGAGCACCTGTCAGCGAGTGCCTGAAGTAACACCATTGAGACTTAAAAAATTGTCAGAGCAATTACCACTAATTTAGTTTAAAACACCAGCACAATTGTGAACATTTTGATGCATCGGCCACAACTGTGTTGGCGCAGCGCACCTTTGCCGCTGCTATTTTACTGAAATTATGGTGAATATTCTTACACTAAACACTGAATAACCTTCTTATGTGATGACAATACACCTTAAACTAGGGATGGTTTACCTTTAAGTTAAGTATGCTATAGAATGCCCTATTCCTAGTTAGGTTGTAATTGGTTTTCATTTTTTAGGCTATAGTTTTTTTTTTTTTTAATTACTTGCCTTCCTCTTCAACACCTTTTCAGCTTAAAAAATGGGAGGCGGGGCATTGGCCCCAGCAGCCAAAAATCTGTTGTGAGGCCTCAATTTTATAATTTTTGACAATTTTAATTTCTTATCTTTCTGTTCAGTTGCTCTCCTATGCTATGCATTGTGGGTTATGTAGTTCCTGCATGCCGTCTGCAAACTGTGGAGAAGTTGCTACAATTTGTTACATCTGTGTTTAGTCCCTCCTTCCCTGCCAGGATTGCAAATGATGCAGAAGAAAAGAGCTGTTAAACAGCTGAATTTCAGCACGGAACAATGGCATTTATTCATACTTTTTGAAGATTACAGTGATATTAGGGTTTTCTGTGTTATGTGGGCCTCTTCATTCAATTTTGGTTTGGAAGCCGGAGTTCCCCTTTAAGGTGAACAACGCCTATAAAATACAGAAATACAGTTGCAGAAAATAGAAATATAGTTTATAAACAAATTGCAAAATATGCTACTTTCAAAGTGGGCTATGTAGCGATTGAATAGAGAAGAATAAAGAAAAAAATGCATTTCTGCATAAAGCCTCAATTGCACCTTAAAGGAACAGTTCAGTGTGAAAATAAAAAGAACTGTGTAAACAGATAGGCTGTGCAAAATAAAACGTTTCTAATACAGTTATATACAATATAGTTTGTTAGCCAAAAATGTAATGTTTAAAGGCTGGAGTCACTGGATGTCTAACATAATAGCCAGAACACTACTTTCTGCTTTTCAGCTCTATAACTATGAGCTAGTCAGTGACTTGAAGGGGGGGGCCACATGGTACATCTGTTCAGTGAGCTGGCAACTGATCCTCGGCATTCAGCTCAGATTCAAAAGCAACAGATGACCCATGTGGCCCTCCCTCAAGTCTCTGATTGGTTACTGCTTGGTAACCAGGGTAAACAGTCAGTATAAACCAAGAGAGCTGAAATGCAGGAAGTAGTGTTCTGGCTATTATGTTACACACCCAGTCACTCCAGCCTTTATACATTATATTTTTGGCTAACAAACTATATTATAAACATTTATTATTTTGCCAGCCATCTATTTAACCAGTTTTTATTTTTACACTGAACAATTCCTTTAACTTAAGGCTGGTTTTAATAACAAGATAATTACTGCAATAAAGACGCAATCACCTTACACAGTGACCTGGTGGCAGGACCCGGCTATGAGGATCAAACCTGTCAGTGACAGGAAATTAAATTTAATATTTTGCAAAACAAGAAATTTTACCTTTCAAAATTGGGCCAATGGCATACCAGTTGACTGGTAAAGTCATAGAAATAGGCTCAATTTTATATGTTTTAGAGATTGCAGGCAAAGCTGCTGGAACACAGTTAAAAACTCTGTTAGGCAGTACAAACAGACAATGTTCCAATGGGGCTGGAAATGAGAAAGTAATTTACAAACAAGAGAATGGTTCAGGGCAACTTCCTTCAGATAAATTAAATGATGTAAGGAAAAAAAAGTTGCTGTAATGAACATTTGGGGTTTAACCCAGTCTGACATCACCTACTCCCTTTCTGTAATTAGTAGCACAATACCATACAATACACACTACATAGCTTACACCAACACGGTTTCACACTGTGGGCCTTAAATCAGACAATTTATGCTCTAAATGTGGAGCGAGCCCTGGTATATTCTTGCATACATTCTGGTCTTGCCCTCTGATAGCTAGGTTTTGGGGCAAAGTGGTAAACATTCTAGTACAGGTATGGGAACTGTTATCCTGAATGCTTGCGACCTGGGGTTTTCTGGATAACTGATCTTTCCGTAATTAGGATCTTCATACTTTAAGTTTACTAGAAAATTATGTAAACATTAAATAAACCCAATAACTGGTTCTGCTTCCAATAAGGATTAATTATATCTTAGTTTGGATCAAATACAAGCTACTTTTATTATTACAGAGAAAAAGGGAATCTTAATTTTTAAGGATTTGGATAATTTGATTATAATGGAGTCTATGAGACATGTTCATTCTGTAATTCTGAACTTTCTGGATAACAGGTTTCCGGATAACAGATCCCAAAACTGTACTGACCTTTAACAAACCTAATGTAAAGTCCCCGGAGGCATGCCCCCTGTGACAGGTTGAGAAAATTTTCCCTGATGGGTACCAGCACATCTTCCTGAGACTCTTGTATTTCTATGATAGGAAAAGAAAATTCTATTCTAGAATCTACCTAGAGCACCCACCTTTTTATACACTGAAAATCTTTGATAAACGAGGCCCTCCCTCTGTATAAGTAACTTATATAAGCAGATATATATATATCTGATATATACAGTAGATCATGTTATATTTTTGAATTTGAAAGATTATTTGTAAATCATTTAAATTGATTTTATTATTTTGTAATCATATAGTCAAATATATGCTCATTTTGAATTTGATGAAGAATTAGACCCTGAGATGTTAAGTAGCTAAAATCCCATATAAGCAAAAATAGGACTACACTTCACTTTCAAAACTACAGCGATTGGTCTTCTCAGTTGCCAAGTGGTTAAAAAGTGTTGTTAAAAGAGGATATTAAGTGGTGAACATTCCCTTAAAACGTGTTGGCATCAAATTCAAAATGAGCATGTATTCCTTTTTTCAAATAACAATAACATTAAACATAGTGTTACAAGATTCGCAAATCATTTCATTCTGTTTTATTTATATTTTACACAGGGTCCCGACTTTTTTTGGAAACAGGGTTGTACTTTATGTGGTTGTTAGATCTCCTGTTTAAGGAAATATTAAATACTGTATATATGAAATATTTCTTATTTAAAAAAAAAATATGCGGTTATTTAAAATCGTGTATAGATTTAATTTGGGACAGCACAGTAGCTCAGAATGGACATCTCAAAGCTGACAAAGTAGATCAGTGATCCCCAACCAGTAGCTCGTGAGCAACACGTTGCTCTCCAACCCCTTGTATGTTGCTCTCTGGGTCCTCAAAGAAGGGGCTTATTTTTGAATTTCAAGCTTGAAATCAAGTTATAATTGCATAAAAACTAACTATAGTCCCAAGCAGAGCCTCTTGTAGGCTGCCAGTCCACATAGGGCTACCAAATAGCCAATCATAGTCCTTAGTTGGCACCCCAAGGAACTTTGAATGTGGCTCATGGGTTAAAAAGGTTGGGGACCCCTGCAGTAGATAAAGGTATGCACTCCTTCATATTAGCCAAGACACTCCCATGGTTTTAGTACGAGACTCCAAAGCTGCTGTAAAAACTGCCACCCAGAGCATATTTTTGGTCATCAGATCGACCAATAGATGTCAAAACTAACCTAGACCAGCTGATTCTTCAGATAAACCAATAAATCCATATGATTGTCAATAGGGGCACACCAAATAAACTTATATTCAGCTACCAATGAGTTAGTCTCAAGAGTGTGATTTTTCTACCAATTAGGTCAAAAAGGGAGAAATGAACATCCTGCTTGGTGTAGGCAGGTAATAATAAACAGCTCAAGGGTTGATTTGCCAAACCTCAATAAACAGTCACCACCACTACTTAAAGCTGGCCATAGACGCAGAGATTCGATCGTAAGAATCGAGGATTTGTACTATATTCTGACCATGTGTGGAGAGTCCCAACATTTTTCGTCCGGTGGAGATCGGTCGTTTGGTCGATCGGACAGGTTAGAAAATTTCTGTCGGCTGCGGGTAATATCTCTGCATGTCCCATGCCGATCGTACGATTTTCAGAGGGAGACTGTCACTAGCTTTAACTATAGTACGATTGCTGTCAGGGGCAGAACATCGGCTGATCTGTTCTTACAACTTTATATTTGATCTGAATGGTAAGACTTTGATCTTTATGGTTAGTGGCAGGTCGGGAGATGGGGAAGTCTGATCGTTCATTGTTTCGTACGATCGGATCTCTTCGTCTATGGCCAGCTTAAGGGCAATGACAGATGCAGCACTTGTGGGAAATCATCGCAAAATAACTTTACAATGCTGCAGTCCCCATACCTGCAAATATAAAGAAACTGACATTTTCCCATTATCGGATCACAGAATGTCAAGTGTCTTATAATGAGACCCATACTTGCAAATGTAAGAGGTATTTAAAGTGCACCCGTCACCCAGACATAAAAATCTGTATAATAAAAGTCCTTTTTAAATTAAATATGAAATCCAATTTCTTTTTTTTATTAAAGCATTCATAGCTGTTGTAAACTCATTTAAAAATATCAGCTGCCAATCAAATATTGTCTGCCCCTCCTCTATGCCAGTGGCATAGAGGCGGGGCAGACAATTACTTTCACTTTCCATTCAGCACTTCCTAGATGTCACTGCTCTCCCTGCATTCCCCCAGCTCTCTTAACGATTTAATTGTGTAACCAGTGCATGGGGATGGACATTGGGTCCCTGTCCCCTGGTGCACAAACAAGATTCTGAGATGATACAAGGCTTGTCTTAATAACAATGTCCACAAAATGGCTCCTTCCTGGTTGCTATAATTATGAGTTCCCAGACTGATGGAAACAATATTCAAATAATTTATACAGTGTAATTAAAATTCATTTTGCTTGACTAACATGATAAAATAGGATTTGGAATAATTTGGTTTGGGCGACGGGTACCCTTTAACAGCACTTGTTGTCTGATGGGCCAGCAGCGTCCCATGTGCAACAGATTGGAACCTCGCCACAGCCCAAAACATTGCCAGTAACATGGTAATGACTATAAGAACATTTAGTGCAGTTTAATGCATTTTTATACAATGTGTTCATGCTTACCTTGTATGAATGTATTCATTACATTATTTTTTCTCTTACAGTACAACAAAATTATAAAAGTAATATAGAGCAGAATGTTGGTGAAAATAGTAGCTTGTTTTGGCCATAGAAATCCCATCTTCATATTTACATTTCTATTCACTTTCAAACAGAACAAATGGTTTAAAATTCTATGCACCAGTTTACTGTGCCCCAGGTTATGGCACTTGGGCTGAACTGCAAGAGTCATTCAGTTGCATTTTTACTCTATGAAAAACCCTAAAATTCCCCCTGCATTGGCACTGGCGCTCTTCAGGCAAGAGAAATACCCACTTAATACACAGTAGCCCTTAGGCAGAGTAAAGTAAATAGATTTAAAGCAACCATAACTTTTAAAGCAATAGATTTGTGCCATAAGTACACACAGTTCACTGTCTGCAAGTGATCCTACAAAATAGGATTCAAACTCTGACTGTGTGGGTGTGGGTAGGCAGCATTCTTTTGAATGTAAGTATTAGCAATTTCATCTAAGGTGGCTGGCAAAGCAATACAAAAAGACAATTTCTGTAAGAATACTCTCCAAAGAAAAGTCAGCCACACAGGTTAGGGAGTATCAGAATACCCATTTCAGAACTTTTATTGATTGTATAGAATTTTTAAGACATTCTATGCTTGATTGACATTTCAAAATTACAATCATTAGAGAGTGGTTTTGAAAACACACGTCAGGTAAACTGCTGGAGGGGCACCAGCATTGTGTCACTGTATGTTGCACAGTATGAACTGTTCGTCTTAGAGTGGTCCTGATAATTTTCCCTGTCTCCTGCTGTATTCTGCCTTCCCTATGTTCCCTGTGTGTGCCATACTCTGCCTGCCCTATGCTCCCTGTGTGTGTGCCATACTCTGCCTGCCATATGCTCCATGTGTGTGCCATACTTTACTGCCCTACGCTCCCTGTGTTTGCCATACTCTGCTGTACTATGCTCCCTGTGTGCCATACTCTGCAGTCCTATGCTCCCTGTGTGCCATACTCTGCCTGCCCTATGCTCCCTGTGTGCCATAGTCTGCCTGCCCTATGCTCCCTGTGTGCCATAGTCTGCCTGCCCTATTCTCCCTGTGTGTGTCATACTCTACCTACTCTATGTTCCTTGTGTTTTACATACTCTGCCTGCCCAATGTTCCTTATGTCTACAAAATCTAACAATATAAAATGAAAGGCGCACTAAGTGAATTAAAATAGTTAATATAGTGAATACGATTTTTCTGGTCTATTTTTCATCAGTGGCGTGATATTTAACATAACTGTTAAAAATACATCAATGAGTAGTAAGAAGGTGTAAGATTCAATTGAGGCCTCAGGCAGATAAAGTAAATAATGGCAAACATTCTCTGGTGACAAAAACTAAACTATAAAAAAAAAAAATCCACATGAGGTTGCCAGTTCCAGGAACCAGTTTTTCTCTTGTTTACCACAGCCAGCCCCACACTTTATGAAGCTCATATTTCTGAATAAGCCTAGTGTACCACTGCAGCGATTTAGATAAACTAAGGCTATACGTGCCACACATTTCTTGCAGGGTTCCAGCATACCAGAACAGCACAATAGCCAGGCTGCCACTATAGCCTTGCTGTGCATTCACATTCTTTGTGGGCTTTACCGGCATTAACAGATGCAAGGAACAGGCATAGGGATGTAGAGCCAGAAATTTCTGCCAGCTTCTGCTGTATGTGATTCTTCTTTATTCTATTGAATAAAAATCAAAGCAAAATGCTTGGTTTCAAATTACCCTAGCAACCATGCATTGACTTACATAAGAGACTGGACTATAGTTAAAAGAGGACCTGCATAGATATACAAGTAATAAAAAGTAGCAATGATAATACATTTGTAGCTTTTCTATAGCATACTAAAAGTTAACTTAAAGGTGAACCACACAACCTGTGAAATGGAGCAAAACTGCAGGCAGATTAAATATTTTTATGATCTAGTGTCATAAGACAAATGTAAGTTCCATGAATTTTCTGATTGGTCATATGAATCATATTAGTGGAAGTAAAATGTAGTTAGAGTGCAGGCCAACTAATGCTTACAATGAGGCCCTTTAAATGGGACGTTCTCCTGTTGCCAAATCATTTGCAACAGATGATGCAGTGTCTCAGACACAGGAGAGTGTGGATGTAAGTGGATGTATTTCTTGGAGGAACCAGTGTAAAACAGAAATAAAATCCTAAACAGAGCAGTTAAAGACTGCTCAACTGAAATAAACTACATAATAGGACTCCATGTATTAATCTTAGAAACCCTAAACATTTCATCACCTGATAGGATGGCCTGCATTTTACCTTTGTTATGACCAGACTAATATCATCCAACTCAAAGTGGTCATATCAGGGAAAGACACAGAAAATCACTAAGAGAGATCCGCTTGTTTGGTGACATCGCCAAACGAGCAGTTCTCTCCATGTATGGCCACCTTTAGTCTGTCGGCAGCTTATCTCTGTCTGTGTATGGGGGCCTTAAAACAAGGCAGCTGATTAGCAGACCTGTCTTTGCCAGGGAACCAAGACTTTACCAACATTGTTTAAAATGTAACATGCACGAGTTAAGCAAATGCTGCTTACAATAGTAATTGTTTTTATAAGTAACTTCAGAAGCACTGAAAATTTCTAATAATTGTATATCAGAAAGTTGCTTAGAATTCTGGGGTTGACTTGCCCTTTAAGGTATAAGGATATTTTTTATTAATTATTTCTATTGAGGTCCTTACTATTTCGATTGCAGTCTCTTTTGCAAACCACTGCCTGGTTGCTAGGGTAAATTGGACTAGATAGATGATAGCAACTAGCTTCTGAATAAACTGCTTAATTCAAAATCCATGAAAAAAAAGACAAATTCTATCCAACAGGTTACATTTGAAAGTGGCATTGCCCATTTAAAGGGGTTGATCACCTTTATATTAACTTTTAGGGCTCTTACTGCGTTTCAATGGGGCTATACTCACACAGGCGTGTGTAGGCGCCGAATGCAGGTTGAGACGCAACATGCTGCATTTTTCCTGCGTTCGGCGCCTACACGCGACTGTGTGAGTAAAGCCCCATTGAAAAAGGGGAGCGCAGCTACAACCGCTCATCAGTAAGAGCCCTTAGTATGATGTAGAGTGTGATATTCTGAGAAAATTTGCAATTGGTTTTTTGAGTTGTATATTTTTTTATTCAGCAGCTCTCCAGTTTGCAGTTTCAGCAGGTTGCTAGGTTCCAAATTACCAGAGCTGTAGAGTCTAAAGCAATTTTGGGTATCTGAAGTAGGAGTTGCCAAAAATGTACCAACTCTGACTCTTAACTTTAAATACAAGCAATGAAAAGAATCAAATCAGATTTAAGAGCTTCTATGAAGCAGGATATGGTAGAAGCAATTCTGTTTCTAAGAACAATAATTTAGTTAATTTTGGATTGTATTTAGCAGATATCCTACACTACAGCTATATGCCAGGTTCAATTAATATAAGTTGTTTTAGGTTTTCTGGTTGTTTTTGGTTTATGTAGTTTAACTTTGATTTTGGTTCATAATTACCAAAGGATGCGGTTTATATGTTTGAGCTTTGGCAGTGATAAAATGCTTTGTATTTTGTGTGCTTAACTTCTTTCAATCAACATGGAAAATACATTAGTATATTAAAGGAACAGTAACACCAAAAATGTAAATTAACCCATTATATTCTGTTAGCATGCGCTGGTAAAGCTGTGTGTTTGCTTCAGAATGACTACTAAAGTTTATATAATCAAGCTGCTGTGTAGCCATGGGGGCAGCCATTCAAACTAAAAAAAATTAGGAAAGGCATGGGTTACATAGCACATAAGAGATAAGACATGTCCAATACAATGGTGTTTTATCTGTAATGTGCTATGCAGTACAACAGTACATTATATTTTAATTACTTTGCTACACTATCAGTTTTTGGTGGTACTGTTCCTTTAAAAACAGAGGAGTCAAGCATTTATGTACCGACTCCATGCATGAAGAAACTGGAATATGAATAGGAAAGGGCCTGCATAAAAGAATACTAAAAAGTGGCAGTAACAATAAATGTATACCCTTACAGAGCATTTGTTTTCAGATGGGGTCAGTGACAAATAAAAAAAAACAATAAAACAGGAAAAGTGAAGGGCAATTGAAAGGTTGCTTAGAATTAGTTACAACATACTAAAAGTTAAATTAAAGGAAAACTCCTAAACAATGTAGGTCTCTATAAAAAATATATTGCAAAAAACAGCTCATGTGTAAAACCCTGCTTTGTGTAAATAAACCATTTTCATAATAATATACTTTTTTAGTAGTATGTGCCACTGGGTAAACATAAATAGAAAACGGTCATTTTAAAAATTAAGGGCCGTCCCCTGGGATCATACGATTCACGTACACATACCAAACAAACTATACGTTAGGTCACATTAGCCAATAAACAGACAGAGTTCTGTATTTGTCAGAGGTATCTCAAAGACTCACAGACTGTTACAAAATGGTAGTTCAAGGCAAGAGAAGTAAAAGGGTAATATTTACTTAAATATATATACCAGTTTGAGAAGATTCTTTAATATGCCACTTAATTTGATATAAACTATCTGTTGCTTAAATATTAATTTGTGGGTATAGTTTTCCTTTAAAGACAAACCACCCCTTTAAAACGTTTTCTCAATGTTTATCTGTTTACTCCTTATTTAGTCTTGCTTGTGTACGATGCACCAATGGAACATTACAGATTTCTTATCATTATTCCTCCATCAATAGACTAGGCAACCAGTCACCAGTTTGTTTTGATCAATGTTTGTAAATGAGCTCTATAGAGTTTTACCTACCTTTGTTTCAGTCAAGTTTGGATTACTTTCCTAGGCAAAACTTGCTTTTGGTTGTTTTAGGGTAGGACTACACGGACATTTTCAGCGCGATCCAACACGTTGAGACAAAATGCCTGCGACTAATCGCATGCGACGGAAATAAGGTAAGTGAATGCATTGTCGGATGAAGTCGCATCGTTGATCAGATGCGACACGACTGTCGGATGCAGGCACTGCGCTGCATCTGCATCCGACAGTCGTGTAGCGTCGGATCAACGCACTTACCTTATTTCCGTCACAGGTGTTTTGTCGCATTGCGTCGGATCACGCTGAAAACATCCGTGTAGTCCTACCCTAAGTGCTGCAAGTGTGGGCTACCCAAAAAACTCTGGTGTAGAAATCAAAAAATTGCCCTTAAAGGGCATGTAAAGGCAAAAAATAAAATCCCATTTTTACTTTCTTTAATGAAAAAAAAACTGTAATTAAAAAATGTATAGTTTTTATAAGAAACCTGGCTGTATGCCGTGAAATTCTCCCTTCATTTACTGCTGTGGATAGGAATTGTTAGGTGGTCCCTAACTGCTGAGCAGGGAACCCATCATACTTATGAACAGCAGGGGGAGCCTTACTTCCCAGCCATACAGAACCCGAGCAGCTTTGTTTATGACGATCCCTAAGCAACCCAGACCACACTGAGCATGTGCACAGTCTTAGTCTTGATGTTTAACAAAGTTACAAGATGGTGACCCCCTGTAGCCAACTTTGAAAGCATAAATTATTTGTTTGATTAGGATTGTGGTGCAGTAAGTTCATGTTTATATTTAGTATACAAAATACAGCATTTCTAGCCTTATTCTATTTTAGACTTTATATGCCCTTTAAAACCATAGATCTTAAAATACTACGGGTAGGCCACACTGGGCCTTTTGGGAAGATTTGGTCGCCTGGCGACTGATAGCCTCGACTTTGCTGCGACCAATCTCCCCAAATGTCACCAGCGTTAATCACAGGCACCTTAGCCATAGAGGCGGGGCAGACGATTACTTTCACTTTGCATTCAGCACTTCCTAGATGTCACTGCTCCTGCTCTCTTCACCGTTTAATTGTGTAACCAGGGCATTGGGATGGACATTGGGTCCCCATTCTAGTGCATAAACAAGATTCTGAGATGATGCAAGGCTTGCCTTAAAGGGGACCCGTCACCCAAAAAAATTATTCAAAATCCTATTTTATCACATTAGTCAAGCAAAATGAACTTTAATTACACTATATAAATTATTTGAATCTTGCTTCCTTCAGTCTGGGATTTCAAAATTGTAGCAAGCAGGAAGCAGCCATTTTGTGGACACTGTTATTAAGACAAGCCTTGTATCATCTCAGAATCTTGTTTGTGCACCAGAATAGAGGACCTGATGTCCATTCCCATGCCCTGGCTGCACAATTAAATGGTAAAGAGAACGGGGGAATGTGGGGAGAGCAGTGACATCTAGGAAGTGCTGAATGGAAAGTGAAAGTAATTGTCTGCCCCGCCTCTATGCCACTTTGTTTGACTTATGTGATAAAAGAGGACTTTGAATAATTTTTTGGGTGACGGGTTCCCTTTAAAGCACAATTTGCATGCCATCTATTTTAAATAAACATCTCATTAGACATGATAAGATTTCAGTGAGTTATAATACCACCTAATGTGAAGAGGGCCTTGCCATCCCAATGTCCCATGCAAGTAGGGTTGCCACCTTTTCTGGAAAAAAATACCTGCCTTCCTATATATGTTTATCGTTTCTCCCTATTAATAACATTGGAATAAGCCATCATTTTTACCGGCCAGGCCGGTAAAATACCAGACAGGTGGCAACCCTACATGCAAGGTGCACAGTAAGCCAAGGAAAAATAAAACTAAAGGACAATTATAATACTGCCCAGAAATATGGCTAAATGGAAGTATTTTTGAAGCACCTCCAACAATAGGCAACATTTTGATTCAAATTAAAATAAGAATATATCATACAGCTGTATAGTTAGTATACACAATCCACCGACATTTACATTACACATGAATGGGCAAAATGGCTCATTATCATGAGCTAATACAGCTGCCACAGGTTATCTGAAATCCGCTAGACGGTGCTGTACCAATGCTTTTCAAAAGCCTTGAAAATCAAAGGATGGAAGTTATAACACATAGGCCCTGTAACAGTGTTTCTGCTACATTCCACATATGAGTGCAACAGCCACAAAACCACCACTACACAATCTGCCTTTATCCCATACCACACAATGCACCAAAACATACTTTAGGAATGCAGCTACTACAGTCAAATAAAATGTAATCTGGAAAGAAAGGGGTGTCTACCAAAAAAAAAAAAAAAAGCATTACTGTGCGCCTCTCCTTCACGAGGCATTCAGCAGAGATACATTCACAAAACCCTCTAATGGAAGTATCAATGCAGTCACGGATCACTGCAGAGTATAATCTCTTATATTACGCAACAGCTGCACATACAGTTAAAAATCAGTGTTACTACATAGACTGTATGCTGTTCTGAATAACATCTCTGAGCTAATTCAGCATCAAAGCACGATGGCAATTAGTTGCAAACCACAAGCAAAAAGAAACCTGTTAAATGGAAGGTTAGATATTTTGGCATGCTCGTTCATTATTTGATTCAGAGACAAATAACTAGGGATGCACAGAATCCAGGATTACGTTTTGGATTCGGCCTTTTTCAGCAGGATTCGGACGAATCCTTTTGCCTGGCCAAACGGAATCCTAATTTGCATATGCAAATTAGGAGCGGGGAGGGAAATTGCTTTGTGACTTTTTGTCACAAAACAAGGAAGTAAAAAATGTTTTCTCCTTCCCACCCCTAATTTGCATATGCAAATTAGGGTTTGGATTTGGTTCGGTATTCGGCCAAATCCAAAATAGTGGATTCGGTGCATCCCTACAAATAATGCAGAATAGCAGCAGAAGATTTCCTACATGTAACTCTGCTACAAAGGCAGCTTTGTAACACACAAGGGACTTTACTATAAAACCATTAGGAGAAATGACAAGGCATTGCAAATTTAAAACTGCTATTTGTAGGGGATGGTTACCCAGTACTGCAGCATAAACTAGGATGCATAACATAAGCAGAATAGTGGGCAGCAGCTGAAAACAGTGACACCTATTTCATAGGTTAGACAAGGGATAAAAGCAAGTGCAAAGCATAGGGATGCCCAATCTACACCCTCCAGCTGTTGCACAGTTATGATTCTTCCAAAATAAGGAAGGACTGGAGCTGGAAAAGCTTGCAAGAAAGCATAGCATCCCACACATATACACAGTGACTAATTTGTACTCCCACAACACGCACCCGAATTACTTAAATGGATGCTGTCATCGGAAAACATGTTTTTTTCAAAACGCATCAGTTAATAGTGCTACTCCAGCAGAATTCTGCACTGAAATCCATTTCTCAAAAGAGCACACAGATTTTTTTAGATTCAATTTTGAAATCTGACATGGGGCTAGACATTTTGTCAATTTCCCAGCTGCCCCTGGTCATGTGACTTGTGCCTGCACTTTAGGAGAGAAATGCTTTCTGGCAGGCTGCTGTTTTTCCTTCTCAATGTAACTGAATGTGTCTCAGTGGGACATGGGTTTTTACTATTGAGTGTTGTTCTTAGATCTACCAGGCTGCTGTTATCTTGTGTTAGGGAGCTGCTATCTGGTTACCTTCCCATTGTTCTTTTGTTTGGCTGCTGGGGGGAAAAGGGAGGGGGTGATATCACTCCAACTTGCAGTAAAGAGTGATTGAAGTTTATCAGAGCACAATTCACATGACTTGGGGGCAGCTGGGAAATTGACAATATGCCCAGCCCCATGTCAGATTTTAAAATTGAATATAAAAAAATCTGTTTGCTCTTTTGAGAAATGGATTTCAGTGCAGAATTCTGCTGGAGCAGCACTATTAACGTATTCATTTTGAAAATAAATTTCCCATGACAGTATCCCTTTAACCAAAATCTCTCCTCCCACTTCCTATGGTTGTATTTTCCAAGGTATTTATGATCCCCCAGAATAATGTTAAAGTGCTCAGCCAGTGAATTAAATAAAAGTTCATTTTAGTGAGAATCTCGCTAGGATTCTGTGCTCTCCCTAAGACCACATAAAACACTCATGGGTAGATGTAGTATATTAATGGATCCTTGAAAGCAAAATCCTGTAACACTGTGCAGCTGGGCCTATGTATGTATCAAGGCTTGCTGTAAGAGGGGACATTGTGTGTCATGCCCACCATATATATTGATTAAATGACCTTGTATGTAACATGCATGTGTTTTTAAATACAAACGCCTTATAAAGCCACCCTTCACCCATTAAGAACCTCTTTCTAGGTAGTGTTTCAGGATTACATTCAGGTAAATATATAGTAAGTTTGGAAATAATGAGCACTTGTTCCAGGAAGGTGCAACCTTCAAAGCTCACTGTAACCCAGGCCCATTAGCACAAGAGCTGGTGTGACAGTCACCTAGATAGAAGCATCATTCTGTCACACAAACACTCAATTCTCCCGAGCTGCCCATATTAATGAAGCAGTGGGGGCGTCAGGGCAAGAGACAAATAATGTACCAGTTGCTAGGAATGACGTAAATGAGTCCACGATATCGGGGAATCCTGGGAAATGTAGTTCAGGAACAGCTCAATAATTGGCTGCCGTGAGAAGCAGATAAAAATGCATTCCCGGTTATGTTTCCCTGATGGTGGTCTTTCAGCCCATTCTAGTCGTTGTAAAGCCATTCCCACTGCGCCTAGAATTTTCCATAGATGTTTTGGCAGCGTCCCTGTGCGTTTTCACATCTTCCCTTCCCCACTGCTGCAGTGGATTTCCCCGCATTTCCCTTCCCCCTTGGCCCCATATCTCTGTAGCTACAGGATTCAACTAGCAACTCAATAATATTCTTTGCCGCAGCAACACTATCACTGCCCCGGTCACTGTTATTTTTACCCCAGTTTCCATTACCTTTGCCCGGGTGACAATATGCGTGGCCAATTTTACAACCGCGAAGTTTCCTTTGCCAATGGTCCGGTCTATTTCGTAATATCCAATACGGGCCGGTGCCGTTCGGTGCGGCGGGAGTTGAGTCCCGGGACCCCCGGGAACAGTGGCCGCCATCTTGTGCTAGCGAGTCCCGGTCTGACCGGCGGACACCGCGGCCTGACGTCACGGAGGAGGGTACTGCTGACGACACTTGGGAGGGTTAAACCCATGACGCAGTAACAGGGGCGGGGAGTAACTGTGGCGGTGTGACGAGCCATTGCATTCGCCAGATAAAGGTAGCATCATCCTATGAGACAAACTGGTTAGTATAAGTGATCTCGAAATGATCGAAAGCTGCAGTGCTGTGTAGGACTAGACTGGGATTGAAAGTAGTCGCTGGCACGTCAAGAACAAGAGGCACGAACAGCCCTATCTCTCCTGCTGGCCTGCGAAATAGTGACTGTTTATGGCCCCTCACAGCAGCTCCACAATCCACATGTTGCCAGTCTGGACCTGAAACTTTGTAAATAAAATATATTGATGCGCAGCAATGTAACATCATTTTAGGATATATAAATATACATAATATAGTGAATAAAGTACCCCCTCTTGTAAAATATAAGGATATTATAAGTTACCGAGATGTTTCATGACCATATTTTATATACTCTGGAACTCTGAGGTAACTTATAATATCCTTATATTTTGCAACTGGGGGTACTTTATTTATTATAATACACAAGTTTCAGTGAGTCATGTGACAGAAATGACATCAGAACGCACAGTTTATAACTGATCTGACATCAGAACTCACCGTTTATAAGGATATAGTTTACAAGATATTCATGGCTTTTGTGTATTATATATAAATACACAGAGAAGGCTTAAAAATGCCCCACTGGGCTCCTACTATACTTCCTGGGCCCTCCAGCAGGCTGCAGCCTCTATAGTCAGTGTAAACTGAGAATGAAAATACAGTAGGTCAGGGCTGCCATTATAAATCACAGGGCCCATACAGCAAAATTTTCGGGGGCCCCCTTGGCCCTGCCCAAGCCTCACCCCAGATCCCGCCCACTCTACATCACATTTAAAAGACTACACAGACATCAGAATATTTTTTAAGAAAACATTGGTGGCAGGAGTATTAAAATAATACATTGGTGGCCAGGGGATTAAAAAAAAAAACACACACATTGGTGTTCAGAGGAATTGAACTCTTGGCTTAAGGACTTCAACTTCGCCTCCTTTCATGACTTTGGGTCTTTTCACCGCCTCGGGACTTAAATTTTGTCTGTTTTTCATGATTTCAGGTCTTTTCAGGACTTCGGCTTCGGCTATCTTCGTGGCTTCAGGTCTTTTCCTCGCTTTGGGACTTCGGCTGTTCAGCTTTTCAGCACTTCCGCATTCGAGACTTTGGCTTTTTGGCACTTCCCCATTCAGGACTTTGGAAGGAGGCATCATGGCTTTACCGCTGTCAAGGGGGGGCCTGGCTCTTTCAAAAGTTCAGCACTGCCAGGCCCCCCTTCAGGCCCGGACCCGGTACACTTGTACCCCCTGCACCCCCCTGATGGCGGCCCTGAAATAGACCCTTGCATTTCAGGTACACAGAGGCCCAAACAGCCCCCAGCAGCCTGATAATTAGTGACTGTTTATAGCAATTTACAGCAACCCCTCTGGCATATGCCAGAAACCACAGATTGCCTGTCCGGGCTTGTCTATATTTACACCTCTACATTTGCCTGAATAGCAAATTTTCTACAGTGTAATTGGCAAAATACCAGCGCAATAACTAGGGGTAGGAACGTGTTGGGGGGCACTAGTCATTTACCGCTTCTGTCTTCTTAAATCGGGAATCGGAGTGACGGGAGAACGGGGGACAGACCACAAATTCTGGTAACTATTGAAAAATTTGGGGGGTTGACCACTTAATAAATACCACACTCATTTCACCAAAACATAACCTTAGACGTGCCAGTTAATTTGTTACAGAAAATGGATAAACAACATGTAACACACAAGAGCCATGAATATCCTGTAAATTGTAAATGATATCCTTATAAACAGTGCTTCGTGATGTCATCAGTTATAATCAGTGCTTAGTGGTGTCATTTCTGTCAAATAACTCACTGAAACTTGTGTAATGTAATAAATAAAGTCCCCCCATTGCAAAATATGAGGATATTAGAACTCACCTTGGAGTTCCATGACCTGTATAAAAACACTCAGCTTTCGGCCTGGTGTTTTATTATGGTCATAATATAATAATATCCTTATATTTTACAAGAGGGGGGGTACTGTATTCACTATATTAACCCTAGACTTGCCAGTATAAATACTACAGAAATGGAAAAATCAGCATATTAACCCCAGACATGACAGTATATTAACTAAAGTAAATGTACAATCAGCATGATTAACCCCAGACATGCCAGTATATTTACTACAGAAAATGGATAATTAGCATATTAACCCCAGACATGCCAGTATTATCATTGTAGAAATGGCCAATGAACGAACACTCCATTATTCCCAGATAAGCCAGTAAGATCACTAAAAAATGGCCAATGAGAACTCCATTAATTTCAGATATGCCGGTAAGATCAATGCAGAAATAGATAGATGAAAGCATTACTTCACCTATCCCTGTACAAGCAGGCAAAATGACAACACCAAATATTTCTTCTTACCTGCTGCTCCCATGCTGATTGTCTTTTTCTCTGGCTCCTTTAAAAACCCAAGTGGAACGTAAGGCCCTATAGGATTTTTTGAAGAGCAGGGAGTTGAGGAGAATTGAAGGCAAGCAGTTATCATAAAACACAGTACCACAGTGAAACAAAAATGTAAATATTCCTAACTTTTGGCACCCCCAAGTAAATAGGTCTTTACATCTCCTTTAAGATGGGGTCAGTGCCTTAAAAAGTAAAAGCATACCAAAGTCCCTATCTAGTAATCTGTCTTCCCCATACAATTCAATCAAATATCCAAACTATTCTATTCTTAATGCTATTATTCACAAGTAAATTGTAGATTTAAATCTTTTCATTTATAGATTCACAGAAACACTCAAACTGTGTGTTATCTCCACGCCAGTTCAAAAGCAAATCATCAATATATCAACAATAATAATAAATATGGCTACTAAACATATTGTTGTTATATGTATATATCTGTTCCCACCATGCCATATAAAATTTTACATTTGATGGCACAAATTTTGCTGTCATGGCAGATCTGTGTTTCTGTAAATAATATTTATTTTCAAAAATGAAAAAATTATGTGAGTAAGAATTCAACAGCTTCCTATATGAAATATATCATAATTATATAATTATTTAATATCATAATTACTGTTGTAATCCAAGTGAAAAGCAATTGCTTTTAGACTTAAGTGATGTGGGATGCACAAATACAATTTAACATCAATAGTGGCCCTAAGTGCTACGCAATATGTTGGCACTATATAAATACATGTTAATAATAATAACTGAAATGGGATTGCCCAACCATAAGGCTCATCTCTTCAATAACTTGTCCCCCATCTTTGATGTACCTAGGGAGGCGTGTAACTAAGGGCTGATGATAAAAGCCAACAAAGTCTGAAGGGCAAATTCACTAAAGCGCAAAGTGCCTAACGCTAGTGCAAATTCGCCAGCGTGAAGTCATTTTGTAACTTTGCCGATTTACTAACGGGCGCTGGCGTAAATTTGCCAGCAAATTGGACGTACTCTAGCACTACTTCGCACCCTTACGCCAGGTGAAGTTGCGATATGGCGAAGGGACGACGTAACTACGCTAATTCACTAACTTGTGCATTTTACTGAACGTTATCTATGGCGCCAGACTTGCCTTTGCCACCTCAGACCAGGCGAAGTGCAATAGAGTAGATAGGGATTGCTTCAAAAAAAGTTTACATTTTTTCTAAGTCACAAAAAACGCTGGCGTCTTTTCCTTTTTTAAGGGTGATAGGCTGAAAAAGATTGTACATTTTTTTGGGGGCACCGTCCTTCCCCCCTACATTTTCTAACATATGGCACCTAAACTATACAGTGGGCATATGTATAGGGCAAAATAACAACTCTATTTTATTTAATGAAGCTTTCCCAGCCTTGTGTAGTGTAATGTATTTGCTGCTGTATATATGTCCATTCAAAATTATCTGGAAATGTTGTGGTACTGGGGATACTCAAAGTAGCTGTGAATATCTCTCCTGGTGCGGTTAATACAGCAAACAGAAACAAACACACATTTTCAGTTCAAAGTCAGCACGACTCTCGGATGCGAACGCCGCACGTTGCGTCTTCATCTGACATTCCTATAGCTTATATTATATTTGATGCCTCCGTCTCATCACATCCACTTCCTCTCATCGGATCGGAACAGGCCACACTGTGGAGTTCAGCCCTTAGACTATGCCACCTTGTAGCATCTTTTACTATATTACAGGGGACTATGGGGAATTGCAAGGAAGCTGCTTGTGTCCAGGAAGGGGTATATGGAGTGACTAGCGGACAGTAGGGAGTATGTAGCACTGGGATCATGAACAGGACTGAAGGGCCTGGACTAGGGGTAGGCAGACAACAATTACGTGCCACCACCCATGCCCTGCCCAAGTTCTATCTCTAATTGTATGATTTTGTTGTTCAGATGTTTGCATGAATGACAGCAGAAGACTTTCTAGCAAGCTTTACCTAGAAACAACTGGAAAGTTCCACAGTAAGTAAACATATTAATGTCCTTTATTGTCTAACTCAGATGATCTGAAGTTTTAGTTGCACTAAATGGCATCCTTGAAGGATTACTCACTTGTTGATGCCTCAAAAGATATCACTTCTGGCAGGAAAACATTAAACAAGGCAAAAGATTAATTCTTACAAATAAATTATAAAACTACTAGATTGATTTGTTCTGTTTCATATTTTGTTTCCCTTAAAAATCCATTGTCGAAACAAAATAAATTACATTTTACATGCACATTGTTATGTTATACACCAAAAACTTGTACAGTGCTTTACAAAAGGGTGCAAACATTACATGCAATAAAACATGCACATTTTATTCTGGATGTACAGTATGAGTTGTTCTAGTAGTTGACACACGGCATGATGTATGTGTTATTCAGTGTTGTACAGAATAAGACTTAAAGGAGAAGGAAAGTCATTTGGCACTTGGGGGTGCCAAATGTTAGGCATGCCCAACTGATTGTATTTAGTTACCTGACAACCCGGGCCGGTGCTCCTATCAGCAGAAAACTGCACCAGCCAGGGGTTCTTCCAGCGAGCACCACAGAGCAATCTTCTTCCAGCTTCTTCATTCTTCAATTTTCCAGGGGGCAGATGCCTGCGCAGTAAATCAAAATGTGCATGCGCATTAAAGGATATTGCGTATTTGCAGAAACAGATATTGTCTTATATATGGTATAATAAGAAACCTAGGGTATCAAGTCAGGTACTATATTGTAAACCAATACTTGGCCAGTTGGTCAAATGGCAGCTTTCGCCAACTACTACAGTATTGGTTGAGATGGAAGCACAGGATTGTCATCCCCTAACGACTAATAATCTTTTGTGGGCAGATCATAGGGACAGAAATAAGTTTGGGATTCATAATTTGGTTGTACAACACTCTCTGCGGATTTTTGCATGTTATTCATTATGTAAACTTAAATCTTTACAGTAATCTATTGTAGGTAATCCTTCCTTTGCATCAGGGCTGCAAGCACAACTTTTTGAAAAATGGACGCAAAATGGCTTAAGTACTGTACAATCTCTTTTGGGTCCTTATCATATGAAGTCTTTTCAACTTCTACAGTTTGCATATGACTTCCTGGATTCTGAAGTTTATGTTTATGCTCAAGTGCGACATTTTGTACAGGGTCTTCTACATAATATGACATCTCAGGACAACACCATTTTTGAAGCTTTATGCAAAATTTCTCCACTTACTAGAGGTATGATTTCAACAATTTATTATCAGATGCTCTCAACCACTTTTAAAGCTAGCCCAGCTTACTGCATCGCATGGGAACGAGATATATCGCTAATGCTTCCTAGCAATGGCTGGAATAAAATTTGGATGGGTACTAGAAAGCATCTGAGAACGTGGTGATAAAAGAACTTTCCTATAAGCTTATGACCAGATGGTATATGACACCTCAAAGAAAACATCGAATTTCGCAGATGCATTCGCGTCTTTGTTTTAGTGATTGTGACGATATTGGCTCATTAATTCATATCTGGTGGGATTGTCCCAAGGAGCAACATCATTGGCATAAAGTACATACTTTGATACAGGAACTCTGTTCAGTGACATTTCCGTTAAATCCATGGGAATTGATGCATAATCTTCCAATTACATTACTTAATAGATCAGCTAGGCATTTAACTAAGCATATTCTCTCGGCTGCTAAGTGGACCCTGGCAATCAGCTGGTTATCTCCAGAAATACCTTGGCAACAAACTTTGCACAAAATTAATGCTATTTGCGCAATGGAAGAGTTTACTGCTTGTATACAAGATAATATGGACAATTTTCTTGAAATTTGGTCACCCTGGAAGGACTATATAGTTACAAGACGGCTTGCCTTGCAGTAATATCATGGAGCTATAGTGGGTAATACTCTAAGCTATGTTTTGTGTACATAATGTGTGGAGTGGGGGATCCATCTTCTTTCCTATTTTTCTTTTTTCCTGCTTTTCTTCCCTTTTTTTCTGTTATTTTTTATTTGGTTCAGTAATCAATATATGAGTCATACCGCATTTCGATACATTGTATAATCATTTGAAACGGATATACTGTACAATTGTGAAAGTATGGTTTTCTTTATTGTGCGAACTGGAAGTAAAATAAAAAAAATTTTGGAGTGCAAAAAAAACAAAAAACACTAATGGTTTTGATAAAGGTCAAGAGGTGGACCGAAACGTCGGCCTATTTTTTAATTATCTGAATAAAATTATGATTTTAAAATAAACCTGTGGATGGGTTCCCAGTGTGCACTCATTTACCTTGGACTTATATTTAATATGCGCTCAGGCCCGGATTTGTGGATAGGCCACCTAGGCCCGGGCCTAGGGCGGCAGGATTTTAGGGGGGCGGCATGCTGCTCAACCAAACCCACATTGGTTCAAAAACACTGGGGATGCGCTGGAGATACAAGAATTTTTTAAATTTCCCATGTGCCAATCCCCATTGCTCTGGTCCAGATTTGAAAATTTGCATGAATAAAGGGGAGGGGACAGGGGCGACAAACAGCAGTGGGCCTAGGGGCATCTACAATGTAAATCCGGCCCTGTATGCGCTTTCTGAGTAGCACCTGGGTAGCTTTCTCATTACAGCGGAATCCGGATAACCAAGGACTCTTCTATATATATATATATATATATATATATATTTATATATATAGTCAAATACAAGAGTCCTCTGCACTCAACCCCTTATCAATATATTTAAGACAGAGACATTTTGTGCATACTGCTACTAAAAAATGCCTTACCCTTTAAACAAAACAGGGATTGTTTGTCCATATATTGCAATATATTTAAGCTGGCCAACTATGTCAAAGTCATCCCATATCTGGCCAGTCATATGCTCAATTTTATCTGATTCATTAAGAATTCTATTGCTTCATTATACATTTTACAAAGGGACTAGGTTTTAACTGCAACTTACTATATGTATTTTGTGGTCACACCCTCATTGCACCCCCGCCTAATGGTTTTAAAAAATAGTGGTGAGCACAACTTTCCCTTGTTTGTTATAGTTATACAGGAGCAGTGACCAGCTCCATGTTGTAGCTCCCACCCTTCCCAGCTATAGTCAGGTGATCCCACTGGTGTCTAATAAAAGGGCAGCCAAGTATGGGGGTTTACTTTGAAAGCAGCAAGTAAGTTGCAGGTAAAACCTAGTCCCTTTGTAAAATGTATAATGAAGCAATAGAATTCTTAATGAATCAGATAAAATTGAGCATAGGACTGGCCAGATATGGGATGACTTTGACGTAGTTGGCCAGCTTAAGTATATTGCAATATATGGACAAACAATCCCTGTTTTGTTTAAAGGGTAAGGCATTTTTTAGTAGCAGTATGCACAAAATGGCTCTGTCTTAAATATATAGGGGTTGAGTGCAGAGGACTCTTGTATTTGACTATATGTATTTTGTGGTCACACCCTCATTGCACCCCCGCCTAATGGTTTTAAAAAATAGTGGTTTCCCTTGTTATATATATATATATATATATATATATATATATATATAGATATATATAATTTTGGAAGTAAAAAGTAGTAAACAATAGTGATGTGCGTTTGGACTAAAAGTCCCACCCAAGAACACTGTGAGGAACTCGGCCCAAACCCCCCCCAACCCACGGATCCTGCGGACTTTGGAACAGCCCACGCTAGTAAACAACTACTGCAGTGTGTGAAAAAATTACATATTTGCAAATGTTAATGCACAGTTAACATCTTATTTCATCACTTTTAAAACATAGAAACAAAGAAAATATTAGTAATACTAGGGAGTCAGTACAGTACCCCATAGACTCCTTTTTATTCAAATAGTCGTCATTTTAAAAAAAAAATCCTTTTTCACTGTAATAACAAAACAGTACCTAAGATATAATTAATCCTTATTGGAAGCAAAAACAGCCTATTGGGGTTATTTTGGCACAGATCACAGTTTGTAAATGCTTTTTGTATTCAGCTAAGAGTCTTTCAGTTCTTGTAGGGATTTTTGCCCACTATTCCTTGTCAATACTTATAATTACCTGATCTTTTTGGGCCACTTGCATGTTTAAGTAGGGATGCACCGAATCCAGGATATGCTTCGGGAATTGGCCAGGATTCGGCCTTTTTCAGTAGGATTCGAATTCGGAATCCTTCTCCTTGCCGAACTGAATCCGAAACCTAATTTGCATATGCAAATTAGGGGTGGTGAGGGAACTCACATGACTTTTTGTCTCAAAACAAGGAAGTAAAAAATGTTTACCCTTCCCATCACTAATTTGCATATGCAAATTAAGGTTCGAATTATGGAAAGGCCATCTCCCATAGACTCCATTTTATCCAAATACAGTGTAATCCAAATTTTTAAAACCGGGTTGCTTTTCTCTGTAATAATAAAACAATATATTGTACTTGATTCAAACTAAGATATAATTAACCCTTATTAATAAGTGTTATATTCATGCTCCCTTGGCTGGTCATATTGCTATTAACACATGCCTCCCAAGGCTTTATTTAGAACTCCCAATAGTTTTCTTAGGATGATCATGGTAAAAGAGGAAAATGATTGGAAGGGAGTTTGTCAGTAGAATTGGGAGTGGGTCTGTGGAAAGAGACAAAAAAATCAAGATGACCCTTAATCATATTTAGACAGGTTAGGAAAAAAAAATATTCTGATATTCTTAGTAGATAAATATAAATGGCAAATGCAAAACAGAAGGTATTCTGACCCCTTTAATAGTGAAATACATTTTTGGGATTTTTACAATTTATGTGTGTAAGTTGTAATATTAATGGTAAAGAGCAATGTCAGTGTCACGTACAGCTCTCTCAGAAAAAGTGCTAAGCTCCCTGGTCACGGCTCAATCTTCCTGCAGCAGCCGCCTTTGGCCTCTGGAGGAGCCCTCAGCTACTTAGATGCCTCCGGGTCTTAACTTGAAAGGATCAAAGGGGCACGTGCATTTCCAAGGTTTTGGACGGAAGGCAACAGTTCAAGGAGTAAATGAAAGCTTAGTCAGGCAGGCCGGGGTTGGTACAGGTGGAGTTCAAGCAGGGTCAGACAGGCAGTTGTCGATACAGGCGGAGTTCAAGCAAGGTCAATCAGGCCGGGGTCGATACAGGCAGCGTTCAAAGAATAGTAAGGCAGGCAAGGGTCAGGATTGGCAGAATTCAGAATAGTCAGGCAGGCAAGGGTCAGGATTGGCAGAGTTCAGAATAGTCAGGCAGACAAGGATCATAACTGACCAAACTGAATCAAACAGACAGAAATCGCATCCAGATACATTGCCTTACAACAGGCAATGATTTCCAGCCCAAAATATAGTGTTCGCCATAGGAGAAACCAGCAACGAAGAGCAGTGTCGGACTGGGATACCAGGGGCCCACCAAAAACCTTAGACCAGGGGCCCACTCTCAGTACTATTATTCTTCCTTTCCTCACTCAACCTCTTAGTCTTCTAGTCTTTTTTCTTTACATAGTTTAATCTAATATTCCATCTATTTATTGTCATAGAAATAGGGAATTGACATGAAATAGGCCAAATGTTTAGAAGCATGAGGGCCCACTGACACCTGGGCCCACCGGGAGTTTTCCTGGTATCCCGGTAGGCCAGTCCGACACTGAGGAAGAGGAAGCAGCACCACATGGCAGGGAGCTGCAGCAGGCGTCCCCACCGGCCCAATAGACCACCAGGGTGAGTTATCATACTTAGGTTTTATGTAAGAATACTTACATTTTAAGACATTCTTTTCCAGCTGCTGCAGGAGATATGCAAGCATACTAGATTCATGCCACCTCAACCACTACTTCCCTTCCAGAAACTGAAACTGACCTCACCTGTTGCATTGTCCTGTCCAGCAACTAAAACAGATGACACACAGATTGACTACCATACATTTACATATGCAGAATCTAAAGCAAGAGCCATTATTCATGTCACTTCCAGCTTTATTCCTGGTTGTTTTATTTATTAATTTCTATTTATTTAATGTAACACCAGTTTTCTGGGGCTCCCAAACAGTTGTCATATTCACAGCTTAAGGTGGCCATAGATGCACAGATAATATCGTACAAAAAAAATTTCGTACAATATTCGGTTCGTGTATGGTGGGAAAAGAGCCGACCGATATTGGCAGAAGACCTGGCTATCGGTTTGCACTTCGATCGAGCTGGATGGAAAATTTTGATCAGGTGCCTTTGAAGGCATCCAAACATCGGCTATTGTTTGTGCTGAATCGTCAGATACAGGTAGAATTCTATTGTTTCTACCTGTATATCTGACGATTCAGCTCTACACGTGTGTGTTGAACCGAACGATCTTTCTTGGAAAGATCTTTTCCAAGAAAGATCATAATTGTTACGTCTATGGCCACCTTAAGCTTCCTTCCGATCTGTTATTTGCATTGCACCTTTGTGGTGAACTCCTTCTGCTGACATCTGCATCTTTCTAGGCCATATTTGATTCCTTAAAGCCACCATACTCTTAACACATAACCCAGCACAGAGCCTCATGGGAGTTCAGACTCCATTTTGTAGCACATGGTATGTTCAAGCCCATACCTTTCCACCCTCTCCTCTATGGTGTCATTGCTGATGTAAACATGCTCAAATTTACATCTAGACACCACTACAGCTGCCAGTAGCTTAGGACATTGCTACATCTATTGCTAAATATATGCCAGCATTTATGTGTTCATATTGTAGCTGTTTTCTGTGTTACTGCTTGATATGTGTTTTATAACAATATCATTCCTTATATTAATTGTATTTATTTCCATTTATGTTCCAGTTTCACTTCCTGATATTCCAGACTTCTACAGACTGCTCAATGCCTCCTTAATTGGAACAGCAGGTGAATTGAACTGTAACTTCACTTGAAGCAGAATGAAACAGTGGGAAGAAAAAGCTATACAGTGGGAAGAAAAAAACAGAAACTACACTGCAAGTACAGCTAAACAGTGGCTATACAGCAGTAGTGTGAACAGTAATCACATTGCAAGTGCAGCAAGAAAGCAGCTACACAAGTATAATGACCTGATAAACCACAAGTAAAGTTCTAAACACAGAATACGCAAAGGCTTGCTATCCTGTCAGTGCAGCTGGCCGCATACTACATAGCCAAATACCGGTAACAGCATAATGGCCCAGAAACGGACAACTTCACTGGTGACCAGGTCTCAAATTGGCTCTTCTGCCATTTATACTGCCGCCAAGGCCCAAGCCTGTGTTGCAGAAAAGGAAATGGAGATAAAAATAAAGAGAGATCGACCTAGAAGCAGAGGCAAAAATAGAGAGAGCATGCCTAGAACCAGAGACAAATGTGCTTAGAAGTGGAAAGGGGCCATCTAGAAGTAGAAATAAAGAGGCATTCATAGAGAAGTTCACCATAGAAGAAAGCTACAGCAGCCATAGCTGAAGCTTTAGATATAATATTATACCCCAGGGTCGGACTGGGGTGCCTGGGGCCCACCAGGGCTGCTTCAGGGCCTCATGCAGCGCAAGCCGGGGGCCCATTCCCGGTGTCCCCTCGGCCCAGTCCAACCCTGGTATACCCCGTACAGTAAAGGACACGGCATGGTATCTGATCTGGTGCCTGAAGCCCAAGATTTACTGCAATGCACCTCAGAGTATGTCCACAAACACTCCAAGCAGATAACAACAGACTCTTATCCAGGATGAAATTAGATCTCCACATTACTGGTGAGCTGAACCATGAACGCTATAACCCAATAACAAGCTGGTGATGAGTGCACAAAAGAGACAACCCTGAGCAAAGTGGCCCTTCTTACAGCAATACCGGTGCCAGCCAAGTACCAAAGTCAACCTACGACTGCTACCTCTACCATGCTTAAGTGTTATATTACGAACAAACCTAAAAGAGAGCCTCCAGACAGTTAAGATTACACACTACCTTCTCACTATTACACTCATCCACCTACCTATCCTGGGGCCAACCAGGCCACGATGAACTTTGCCAAGTTTTTTGCACGGTGTAAGTTAGTTACCTGACAAGCTACAGAGCCTGTTGGTCTTACTTTCAGATTCTTAGAGCGTACTTATCATAAACTTGGACCTTTCCAACAGTGAGGAGATATACCTCTTAATAAAATATCTAGGAACAGAGCATACCTAAGCAAAGCATGCTGAAAGGATCAACATAAACCACCCAGAGACTGGTCTAAAAATCTGGCACAGATTTATTGGATAGCTCAGCAGAGGTGATAGAAAGTGCACTTTTCAAAAGCATTGATGATTTCTCTAAAATATCTATTTGTCTGATCTGGCCAAATTAACTACAAGCAAACAAAAGAGAGGAGATTGATCAATGCACATCCTCTGATCTCCTGTTTCATAAGTAATGTCAGTATCTATGGAAGTACATGTATTTTCAAAAACAGGTTTTTTTGTTACAAAGTTATGATCATAAAATAGTTAAGCCACCTTACCACATCAAGGTAACCCCAATATGGTGGTCCTAACTACTGTATTTACCTCTGGTCATAAATGTTGGTCAGTCATATTCACTTGTACGGCCATCAGAGCTGTTTATATAGAGATCACTGAATATATAGACACTTCAAGTTTCATAAATGCCCTCAGACTCTTCCATGATATCTGTTATTTCCATTGCTCTTTTGTGATGAACTCCCTCTGCTGACCATTTGATGCATAGGCACAAAACACCTTTCAAGGCCATATTTGATTGCTTTCAAGGAAAGCATCCCCAAAATCAGGGATCCCCAACCTTTTGAACTTGTGAGCAACATTCAGAAGTAAAAGGCGTTGGAGAGCAACATAAGCATGAAAAATGTTCTTGGGGTGCCAAATAAGTGCTATGATTGGCCATTTAGTAGTCCCTATGTGGATTGTCAACCTACATTGAGACTCTGTTTGGCAGTGCACCTGGTTTTTATACAACCAAAACTTGCCTCCAAGCCTGGAATTCGAAAATAAGCACCTGCTTTGAGGCCACTGAGAGCAACATTCAAGGGGTCGGAGAGCAACATGTTGCTCACGAGCTACTGGTTGGGGATCACTGCCCAAAATACATAAGAAACATATACTTTATATATTTAGTGGCATATTAAAGGATCTTACCAAACCTGAATATTGCAGTTCTATATCTCTAACCTTGAACCACCATTTTGTGACTCTGAGCTGCCTCAGAGATCACCTGACCAGAAATAATGCAGCTCTAACTGTAATAGTAAGAAGTGTTGGAGCAAAAGACAGAACTTTGTTCATTAATTGGCTCATATGACATAACATGTATGTGTGCCCTTGGTTTGTTTGTGTGCACTGTGAATCGTAGGATCCCAGGGGCAGCCCTTAAAATGGCAAATTTCTATTTATTACTACCCAATGGCACATACTAAAAATTAATATTATTATGAAAATGGTTTACATGGAGCAGGGTTTAACATATGAGCTGTTTTCCCTTAAGCTATCATACTCCTAACCTAACATATAACCCGGCACAGTTCCTCTTGAGAGTACAGACTCCATTTTGTAGCTCACAGTAGCTCACAGTGTGGAAAAAGCATATACCTTTCCACCCTCTACCCTATGGTAGCATCGCTGGTAAGCAAATAGACTCAAATTTACATCCAGCTACCACTACAGCTGCCACTAGATTACGGTATTGCTGCATCTATGATGTATGCCAGCATTTGTGTGTTCATATTGCTACTGTTTAGTCAATGCAGTTTTGTCTTTCTGTGATAATATTCGATATGTATTCATGTGCAATATCATTCCTCATATTCAATGTATTTATTTTCATTTATGTTCCAGATTTTTTTTTTTAGAAAGACTTGAGATTTCGTAATCTGCCTTAGTTTTTGTGTATTTCTACTTCTGGAATAAGATTTAGAGCTAAAAAAAAGGAGAAAAATTCCTATTTTTCATGATGATATGTCACATGCTGCTCCTGGGTAAACTGTTGGTTGTCACTTGGACAACGAAGTGAGAGGGAGTGAGTGACAGAGATTGCCCAAGTGGATGCTAAAAAAGGAGACACATTTTGGATAAAAAAGCATAGAAGTACAATAAAAGGAGAAGAAAGAGGAAAGAGAAGATGAATAAGAGGATAAAGAGGAGTCCGACTCCAGAAGAGGGAGAACTTCCACAGGATAAATGCTGTATAGAGAATTACATTGGGGCCCACCCAAAAACCTTTGACCAGGGGCCCACCAATTAATCTTAGACCAGAGGCCCACTCTTAGCACTATTTATCTTCCTCTCCTCACTCAACCTCTATTCTCCTAGTCTCTATTCTTTACATACTATACTCTATTTTCCAACTATTTAGTCTCTTTATTCTCATAAAAATAGGGAATGACCATGAAATAGGCCAAATGAATAGCAGCATGGGGCCACTGACACCTGGGCCCACCGGTATCCCGGTGGGCCAGTCCGACACTGAAGAAAGCCAAGAATCAAGATGTAGAAGAGAAGACCAGCAACAGTGGAAATAGGAAGAAAATGCACACTGAGAATAAAAAAATAATCAGTGTAGGAGAGAAGACTCCTGATGATGGAAGGAAGAAAAGAAAAAGGATCAAAGAAGATCAAGCAAAGAAGAGAAAAAAAGCCTTTCATATGAGGCCACCTAAGAGCAAGAAAAAAAAAGCAAGAAGAAAAACAACTGGCTTAGAAGATCTTAAAATTCCTCAGAGCAATAGAAGGAAGAAGGAGCAGGACCAGTAGAAAAGACCACCAAACCCAGAAGATCCATTGGAAGGTAAGGGGATTATGAAAGAAACAGATTTCTTTACTATTCATTTTCTGTTATACCTACAATTTTGTAATATAAAGTCATTTTAGCTAATTAATTGCCCACATTGGTGGGATGTTTGTTCTTGTGAGGGGGAGAATTTCCCCCAAATTCTTCTATAGAGTTATAGAAGACATATTTAAAGTTGGTTGTTTTTTTCCAAAGGGTATTAGGGAAAATAGGAAACCACAAAGGCTTAAGAGACGTGCAACTAAATTGTTTAGAGGGACGGAAGACTTAAATTATGAGGGTAGACTGTCAAGGTGCGGTTGTTTTCTCTGGAAAAAAGGCGCTTGCGAGGGGACATGATTACACTTTACAAGTACATTAGAGGCCATTATAGACAAATAGCAGGGGACCTTTTTACCCATAAAGTGGATCACCGTACCCCTTTAGACTAGAAGAAAAGAACTTTCATTTGAAGCAACGTAGGGGGTTCTTCACAGTCAGGACAGTGAGGTTGTGGAATGCACTGCCGGGTGATGTTGTGATGGCTGATTCAGTTAATGCCTTTAAGAATGGTTTGGATGATTTTTTGGACAGTCATAATATCAAAGGCTTTTGTGATACTAAGCTCTATAGTTAGTATTGGTATGGGTATATAGAATTTAATTAAAAGTAGGGAGGGGTGTGTGTATGGATGCTGGGTTTTCATTTGGAGGGGTTGATTTGGAGGGGTTGAACTTCTTTTTTCAACCCAATTTAACTATGTAACTATGTAAAGTCCCTCTAAGAAATCTTCAGAAGTAATAATGATAAAGGATATTTTTTCTGAATGTGGGTGCTGCATTAGCTACAATTAATTGTTATGGAGATACATAGATATATTTATAAAAATGTGCTCTGCATAATATATTTTGATATGGGCTTTTGACTGAATTTGCTTGATTACTAAGGTGGAAGTGGAAGTGCACAAAAGAAATCCCGTGTGGATGGAAAAAGGCCAGGCCCCCTGGACATACACAGTTACAAATTCCACAGAGAGCTGGGAGAAGGCACATTTGGACAGGTAAGTGTGTGGCCTCCCAGTATAAATCTGTACAGAAAACATGAAGTACAAACAAGTACTTGGTAATGCCTTTAACATTCTGATATCTGTCATTCATGATGTTAGCAGCATTCAAGAGACTCTGTAATATTTAATCTCTTTGCATTGCTCTTAGGTGATGTTGGCATCATATCAGGGCCAGAACTAGGGGTAGGAAGAAGAGGCACCTGCCTAGGGTGCAATGAAAGGGGGGCACTAAGCAGGTACATGTCTTTTGCCTACCCCTAGTCAATGTCCGTTGCTCTCCCTACCCTCCGGCTCTTTCTCATCCCCTCCAGCGCTTTTTTTCCTTCTTACCCTCTGGCACTCTCCCTCTCCGTGCTTTCCCCTCCATCTTAGCTCCGGCGCTGTCCCCTCCCATGTGTGCGCAGACTTTGTTCGCGAGCATGGAGGGGAGCATGCCCTCGAGCACGGAGTGGATCGCGGTGTCCATCCGGGTCACCTAGGGTCGCAGGTTTAGATTGGCCCAGCACTGCATCATATACACCAAGGAAACAACTTGTGGCAATTGAGATGGTGCCCAAACAACCCAGCAAGGGCAACTTTACGTGCATCATGAAGGAGGCCCAACTCTTGAAGATCGCCAGAGGATGCCGCTTTCTATGTCACTCTCATGCCACATTCCAGTCTGTATTGGTACATAATCTGTTGGTGTTACTGTCTGTGGTCAACCTAATGCCAATAACATAACTTCTTACTTACAATCGTGTGTGTGTGTGTGTGCGTGCGTGCGTGCGTGTGTGTGTGTGTGTGTCTGGCTCTCTATAAATACACAGGGAGGGAATAGCCCCACACTGTTGTTGTGAGGTATAGCCATTAGTGCAAAGCCACATTCCTTAAAATGCTATTCACAATACTTGTACAGTATCTGTTCACTCTGCTTTATACTTGTTTGTGCTTAAAGGGATCCTGTCATCGGAAAAATGTTTTTTCAAAACACATCAGTTAATAGTGCTACTCCAGCAAAATTCTGCACTGAAATCCATTTCTCAAAAGAGCAAACAGATTTTTTTATATTCAATTTTGAAATCTGACATGGGGCTAGACATTTTGTCAATTTCCCAGCTGCCCCCAGTCATGTGACTTGTGCCTGCACTTTAGGAGAGAAATGCTTTCTGGCAGGCTGCTGTTTTTCTTCTCAATGTAACTGAATGTGTCTCATTGGGACATGGGTTTTTACTATTGAGTGCTGTTCTTAGATCTACCAGGCAGCTTGTGTTAGGGAGCTGTTATCTGATTACCTTCTCATTGTTCTGTTGTTAGGCTGCTGGGGGGGGGAGGGAGGGGGTGATATCACTCCAACTTGCAGTACAATAGTATGGTAGAGTGCTTCCACCCCTGGTCATGTACCCTTTGTGGTACCAGGTGCTACACTGGAGAACCCACTCCTGCCATGTGGGTCAAGTAGATACATAGAAGAAATTCCAGTGGCACACTGAATGCTGAAAAAAGTGTTAAATTTATTCACCCAAATACATACAGACAAGGGCAACGTTTCGGACCACTCGGGCCCTTTGTCAAGCCTGGTGTTACAATCATGTAATCAGCCTTTTAACATGTGAGGAGGGGGTGTGGATAGTGTCTCCTCCCCCTCCTTTCCTTCCCAATCAGTGACATCACTACACAGGTGATCATATTAAGACATTTAAAGTGCGATCCTAGTCCATGGAGTTTCAAAGTCCAAAGTTCATTGTGATCAAAAATAAAGTGAATGGTAACCTTAGTGAATCACCCACCTGTTAATACATATTAAAAACATTTTTAAAAAAATTGATGTAGAGCATATGAGAAAAATTTGAAAAAAATTGAAAAAAATTTTTGGGAAAAAAATTATTTTGAAAAATTCTTTTGAAAAATTCTGAGAAAATCTTGTAATGTAAAGGTTATAAATAGTATTTACCTGAGACGCCAGAGAGACCCATTCCACATACTGTACTCAGCACCTTCCTGAGACACATGTTAGTATGTAGGTAATGATGTCAGCACTCAGTGTGTGTAATACTAGTAACCTTAAAAGAAAAAGAGAGACAAAAATTAGTATACATATATGTCTTTACATGATTCTTAATTCCACACCATATCAGACTGTATGTAAAGGACTTAGTCACCTACCGAAACATAAACATAGCAGGTGTGTATTCCCTATTGAGACCCCTGGGCCATATAGTATCCAACTGGTGGATCCATTGCATTTCAAGCTTTTTGAGCATCATAAGTCTGTCTCCACCCCTTCTTGGTTCGTCCACAGAGTCAATGATCTGAAATTTGAGTTGGCTTACAGAGTGCCTAGCTGCATGAAAGTGTGACGGGACTGGCAGTGCCGTAATTTCTCTACGGATAGTCGATTTATGCTTACAAATACGGTCGCGGATTTTTTGTGTGGTTTCGCCTATATAAAGCAGACCACATGGGCACTTTAACAAATAAATCACATATGTTGACTCACAGGTGTAGTAGCTCCTTATTGGGTATTTTTTACCTGAGTGAGGATGGAAGAATGAGTTGCCCTTTATAACAGAATTACATTGAACACAGTGTAAACACGGGAATGTGCCAAATTTTGGATTTTGTAAGAAACGTTGCTTTTGACCCTTTGCACTTCCAATGTCTGCCCTGACCAATTGGTCCTTTAAACTTCTACCACGTTTGTAAGATAGTAGTGGCTCGTCTTGGAAAGCAGCAATGTGTGGGTGGCATGACTGTAGCAAGTGCCAATGCTTACGAATGATATTGCCAACTTGTCTGCTGGCGGTAGTATAATTACTGACAAAGGCCAATCTTTCATTCTGCCTATTTTCCTTTTTGACAGGAGTCAGTAATTCCTCCCTGCTTTTATTTTGTAATTTGTTCAGGTTAGATTTCAACACCTCTTCTGGATAGTCCCTTTGTTTGAAACGGTCTGTCATCTCAATCTCACCTCTTTTGTAATCATCCTCCTTGCTCACAATCCGTTTCAATCTCATATATTGAGTTAAAGGTAAAGAGGTTTTAAGTGAGTCAGGATGGAAGCTGCTGTAATGTAAGAGGTTATTTCTATCAGTTTCCTTCCTGAACAGATTTGTATCTAACACAGGACCATTTCTGATGATTTGGACATCCAGAAAATTGAGAGACATCTTATCAAAGACACTTGTGAATTCCAATGTTACCTCCATGCCGTTTAGAAATGTATGAAATTTACGTAAACTCTCCAATGTGCCATCCCAGATGACCAAAAGGTCATCTATATAGCGTAGGTATAACATACAATGCTGTAGGTACAATGGGTGTTTATATACCTTGGTCTCCTCTAAGTGGGCCATATACAAATTTGCATAAGTAGGAGCGACATTACTGCCCATGGCAGTGCCGCGTTGTTGTATATAGAAAGAATCCTCAAAGAGGAAGTAATTCTGGTGAAGCACAATTTCTAGTAAATCTACCAGAAATATTTTCTGTGGGACGGTAAACTCAGTAGTGTCCAAGTGATAACGAATAGCATTAACACCAGACTCGTGTGAAATAGATGTATAAAGGCTGGCCACATCAAAACTAACCAAAAATATCTCATGATCTGGGAGGATTATGTCACTGAGTTTGTTAAGTAAATGTGTTGTGTCCTTAACAAAAGATTTGGTGTTCTGCACCAGAGGTTGTAACATAGTGTCAAGGTAAATGGCAATGGGGCTCAATACTGAATCAGTTCCAGCGACTATCGGGCGGCCCGGGGGTTTCTCCAAATTCTTATGGATCTTTGGTAAAGTGTACAATACTGGTGTTATCGGATTATCCTTTATCAGGTAATTTTTAAGATCCTCATCAATAATGCCATCATCAAGTGCCTCATATACTTTGGTCATTATACACTGTTGAATAGAGGAAAGGGGACTTGAATTTACCTTTGTGTACACTTCTGTCTGTGACAATTGGGCAAAGATCTCTTCTCTATAGTATTGTTTATTCATAACTACCAGGGCAACCCCTTTATCTGCTGGTTTTATAATGATGTTCTGATTATTCATCAACTCTGTAAGACACGCCTTTTCTTGGTGATTCAAGTTAGATTTGTGACCTAACATAGGATTACGTATAACTTTACGTTTTAATTTTTCAACATCACTGGAAACAAGTTTTACATATGCTTCTATCACATTGTCAGATGTTGGAGGAAAAAAGGTACTTTTATTACGTAAGCCAGATGCCTTAAGTGATAACTGCGAATGGCCAAGTCCGGCGTTGCTATGGGTACCTGATTGTATAGCAACGGGCATTTTTGAAAAATAACCCTTTAACCTTAAATTCCGAAAAAACCTTTGCAGATCAATGTCCAAGTTAAAGGTATCACATGTAAAGGTGGGGCAAAATGAGAGGCCTTTTTGTAAGACAGACATTTGTTGGGTAGACAATATACAGTTAGAAATGTTATATACTAACGTTGTTTGTGCCCGGTCCGTCGTGCTGTCCGTGGCGGTTGCTGTCTCCGTTCCCCTGGGGCTGTGTAGTAGCGAGTGTCCTTGTTGTGATGCGGGTCGTCCCTTGCTCTTTCTCCGTGCCCCTCTCCTGACCTTGTGGGGCCTGGAGTCCGTGGCTCTAAAAAACAAGAGGAGGAGGAGGAGGACGATGCTGCGTTATCTGTAGAATAATCCTCTGCACTCAATCACACTGGTAGAGTACTACAGAAATAAGAGAATCCCTCGTGGTTTACGAGTCAAATTGAGACCCACCATCTTCTCAGAAGACACAGAGTTTGCAAAACGTTATGAACAGATACTAAACAAATGCTCTTTCGATATATTATTATTAAACATTGAGTTCTTACAATCAAAGATCCCTGAGGTACAAGCACGTATCACGGATATTGAGCATAAGTTAAAGGATTCCCTGAGGCCAGAGGCGCTGAAGGAGTTACTTACTCACACGGGCGAAATCATTGCCAAACATCGCAAAGTGATTGAGGACAGGAAGAGGGCCAAATTCCAGCGTGATTCGGATGATTATCTATCCGGCAACGTCTATCAGTGGAATAGTGCCGGCAAAGAGAACACAGAGAGAATCTCGCGAGGCTACACGAGAGGTCCAGCCGGCAGCACACACCAAGGAGCATCACGTGACAGGAAGGAGACGCCACGCTGGAACCAACAGAGTCACGGATCAGACCGTGAGGGACGCCAATACCGGACAGAAGGAGCACACCGTCCACGAGTAGATTTCGCAGAGGATTATTCTACAGATAACGCATCGTGTTAATCAATATCCGTGATACGTGCTTGTACCTCAGGGATCTTTGATTGTAAGAACTCAATGTTTAATAATAATATATCGAAAGAGCATTTGTTTAGTATCTGTTCATAACGTTTTGCAAACTCTGTGTCTTCTGAGAAGATGGTGGGTCTCAATTTGACTCGTAAACCACGAGGGATTCTCTTATTTCTGTAGTACTCTACCAGTGTGATTGAGTGCAGAGGATTATTCTACAGATAACGCAGCATCGTCCTCCTCCTCCTCCTCTTGTTTTTTAGAGCCACGGACTCCAGGCCCCACAAGGTCAGGAGAGGGGCACGGAGAAAGAGCAAGGGACGACCCGCATCACAACAAGGACACTCGCTACTACACAGCCCCAGGGGAACGGAGACAGCAACCGCCACGGACAGCACGACGGACCGGGCACAAACAACGTTAGTATATAACATTTCTAACTGTATATTGTCTACCCAACAAATGTCTGTCTTACAAAAAGGCCTCTCATTTTGCCCCACCTTTACATGTGATACCTTTAACTTGGACATTGATCTGCAAAGGTTTTTTCGGAATTTAAGGTTAAAGGGTTATTTTTCAAAAATGCCCGTTGCTATACAATCAGGTACCCATAGCAACGCCGGACTTGGCCATTCGCAGTTATCACTTAAGGCATCTGGCTTACGTAATAAAAGTACCTTTTTTCCTCCAACATCTGACAATGTGATAGAAGCATATGTAAAACTTGTTTCCAGTGATGTTGAAAAATTAAAACGTAAAGTTATACGTAATCCTATGTTAGGTCACAAATCTAACTTGAATCACCAAGAAAAGGCGTGTCTTACAGAGTTGATGAATAATCAGAACATCATTATAAAACCAGCAGATAAAGGGGTTGCCCTGGTAGTTATGAATAAACAATACTATAGAGAAGAGATCTTTGCCCAATTGTCACAGACAGAAGTGTACACAAAGGTAAATTCAAGTCCCCTTTCCTCTATTCAACAGTGTATAATGACCAAAGTATATGAGGCACTTGATGATGGCATTATTGATGAGGATCTTAAAAATTACCTGATAAAGGATAATCCGATAACACCAGTATTGTACACTTTACCAAAGATCCATAAGAATTTGGAGAAACCCCCGGGCCGCCCGATAGTCGCTGGAACTGATTCAGTATTGAGCCCCATTGCCATTTACCTTGACACTATGTTACAACCTCTGGTGCAGAACACCAAATCTTTTGTTAAGGACACAACACATTTACTTAACAAACTCAGTGACATAATCCTCCCAGATCATGAGATATTTTTGGTTAGTTTTGATGTGGCCAGCCTTTATACATCTATTTCACACGAGTCTGGTGTTAATGCTATTCGTTATCACTTGGACACTACTGAGTTTACCGTCCCACAGAAAATATTTCTGGTAGATTTACTAGAAATTGTGCTTCACCAGAATTACTTCCTCTTTGAGGATTCTTTCTATATACAACAACGCGGCACTGCCATGGGCAGTAATGTCGCTCCTACTTATGCAAATTTGTATATGGCCCACTTAGAGGAGACCAAGGTATATAAACACCCATTGTACCTACAGCATTGTATGTTATACCTACGCTATATAGATGACCTTTTGGTCATCTGGGATGGCACATTGGAGAGTTTACGTAAATTTCATACATTTCTAAACGGCATGGAGGTAACATTGGAATTCACAAGTGTCTTTGATAAGATGTCTCTCAATTTTCTGGATGTCCAAATCATCAGAAATGGTCCTGTGTTAGATACAAATCTGTTCAGGAAGGAAACTGATAGAAATAACCTCTTACATTACAGCAGCTTCCATCCTGACTCACTTAAAACCTCTTTACCTTTAACTCAATATATGAGATTGAAACGGATTGTGAGCAAGGAGGATGATTACAAAAGAGGTGAGATTGAGATGACAGACCGTTTCAAACAAAGGGACTATCCAGAAGAGGTGTTGAAATCTAACCTGAACAAATTACAAAATAAAAGCAGGGAGGAATTACTGACTCCTGTCAAAAAGGAAAATAGGCAGAATGAAAGATTGGCCTTTGTCAGTAATTATACTACCGCCAGCAGACAAGTTGGCAATATCATTCGTAAGCATTGGCACTTGCTACAGTCATGCCACCCACACATTGCTGCTTTCCAAGACGAGCCACTACTATCTTACAAACGTGGTAGAAGTTTAAAGGACCAATTGGTCAGGGCAGACATTGGAAGTGCAAAGGGTCAAAAGCAACGTTTCTTACAAAATCCAAAATTTGGCACATTCCCGTGTTTACACTGTGTTCAATGTAATTCTGTTATAAAGGGCAACTCATTCTTCCATCCTCACTCAGGTAAAAAATACCCAATAAGGAGCTACTACACCTGTGAGTCAACATATGTGATTTATTTGTTAAAGTGCCCATGTGGTCTGCTTTATATAGGCGAAACCACACAAAAAATCCGCGACCGTATTTGTAAGCATAAATCGACTATCCGTAGAGAAATTACGGCACTGCCAGTCCCGTCACACTTTCATGCAGCTAGGCACTCTGTAAGCCAACTCAAATTTCAGATCATTGACTCTGTGGACGAACCAAGAAGGGGTGGAGACAGACTTATGATGCTCAAAAAGCTTGAAATGCAATGGATCCACCAGTTGGATACTATATGGCCCAGGGGTCTCAATAGGGAATACACACCTGCTATGTTTATGTTTCGGTAGGTGACTAAGTCCTTTACATACAGTCTGATATGGTGTGGAATTAAGAATCATGTAAAGACATATATGTATACTAATTTTTGTCTCTCTTTTTCTTTTAAGGTTACTAGTATTACACACACTGAGTGCTGACATCATTACCTACATACTAACATGTGTCTCAGGAAGGTGCTGAGTACAGTATGTGGAATGGGTCTCTCTGGCGTCTCAGGTAAATACTATTTATAACCTTTACATTACAAGATTTTCTCAGAATTTTTCAAAAGAATTTTTCAAAATAATTTTTTTCCCAAAAATTTTTTTCAATTTTTTTCAAATTTTTCTCATATGCTCTACATCAATTTTTTTTAAAAATGTTTTTAATATGTATTAACAGGTGGGTGATTCACTAAGGTTACCATTCACTTTATTTTTGATCACAATGAACTTTGGACTTTGAAACTCCATGGACTGGGATCGCACTTTAAATGTCTTAATATGATCACCTGTGTAGTGATGTCACTGATTGGGAAGGAAAGGAGGGGGAGGAGACACTATCCACACCCCCTCCTCACATGTTAAAAGGCTGATTACATGATTGTAACACCAGGCTTGACAAAGGGCCCGAGTGGTCCGAAACGTTGCCCTTGTCTGTATGTATTTGGGTGAATAAATTTAACACTTTTTTCAGCATTCAGTGTGCCACTGGAATTTCTTCTATGTATCCAACTTGCAGTACAGCAGTAAAGAGTGATTGAAGTTTATCATAGCACACGTCACATGACTTGGGGCAGCTGGGAAATTGACAATATGTCTAGCCCCATGTCAGATTTCAAAATTAAATATAAAAAAATCTGTTTGCTCTTTTGAGAAATGGATTTCAGTGCAGAATTCTACTGGAGCAGCACTATTAACTGATGCGTTTTGAATTTTTTTTTTTCCCATGACAGTATCCCTTTAAATGCTAGTGGCATCTGCTTTCAGGTATCCCTTTGTGTGTTGGGCTACATAGGCAACTGACCTGCCCCAATGAATCATACACTGACTCCCCTAATGAATCACATGCTATCTCCATTTTGATTTCATATATTTTATGTTCATGCTCAAAATTAAATATTATAATTCAACAAAGTGTTTTCTTTCTTTTTATAGCCACCAGTAGAAAAGTTAACAGTGATACATCCAGGATTTTGTGCTGAGACATCTAAGAGGGCTAATTGTGGAAGACTTCTCCGATGTGGATTCTAACTGGAATTGGCAGTAGTAAAGAATTTTCTGTTCTCATGTGGACTAACCTCAAACTGCCTGTACAGCAAGTGATGATGGCAACAAACCATCCATGGTCAATTCCATCTATGAACATCTGATCTGCCGTCCACTGTCTACTGCAAGTGTTTGCCTGTAAGGCCAACTACACCAACACCACATGGGATCCTTGACAGAAAGTAGAAAGAACTTGAGTCAAAGTGGTAGGTGAAATTAAATAGGTCCATTAAATTAGGAAAGCGGAAATAGGATTACTTACAGAAGGAGTAATAAATGATCATAAAGCTGTTGAAGTATTAATGGGGCTTTCAGAACATTGGGGCAATTTGCTAGTGTGCTTGTGCTCATAGACTCTTAGAAATGCATTTTTTACATGGGTGCGAACAGATTGTTATAAAGTAATATACAGAGTTATTTTGCATTTTGTTTAGCATACAAGATATCTTAGGAGGCACCACCAGAAGAAAGACTTCTCAGCTTGCAGCTACAGTATTCTTAACAGACCCTTGGTTAAGGGTAAAAATGTATACTGAACATACAGTGCACTCATAATAATTCAGTGCACTGTTAATTAACACAGTTCAGTATACTTCAATATCTTCATATAGGGTAAGGTAAATGGAGTAAGTATAGCATTAGGAATATAAGTATTCTTTCTCATCTATCTTCCCTCCCATTCTTTTACTATTTTCTTATAGATAGTAATGTTACATAGGAATAGGAATGTAAGGTTTCTTTCTCATATATCTTCCCTCCCATTCGTTTACTATTTTCTTATAGTTAGTAATGTTAGATAGGAATAGAAATGTAAGGTCCCTCCTTCCCCTCCCTTCCATGATTCGTATATTAGGCAATATAATTAGGACCATCATAATCCTCATACCCATAACAAGACCTTTTAGATAATAAAAGGTTGTTGGTATTAATAGTCAGTACAAAGTTGATCCAGGGACTAGTCCGATTGCCATTTTGGAGTCAGGAAGGAATTTTCCCTCCATCTGAAGCAAATTGGAGAGGCTACAGATGGGTATTTTTGCCTTCCTCTGGATCAGATGAAAAAATGAAACTTGATGGACACGCTCACCCTCAATTAATAAGTGTCCATAATCCACTGATTGGACCCAAATCCCATATCTAATCTTAACGTTATATTTGATGGGGGACTACTGGGGGGGGGGGATTATATAGTTAGTAAAGCAGTGGGGAGTGGAATCCCAGTCTTTTTGACCATGGGATTTGTCACAGGAAAAAAAAATAGTGAGTCAATGTGTGAGAGCATGTGCAAGTGTGTGTGTGTTATTGTAGATATTCCATTGGGGAACTTTTGTTCCTTACACCTCTAGGGTTGCCACCTTTCAAAAAGATTTCCACCAGCCATGGGGGGGGCGGGAAATACGGGGCATGTCGTGATGGCAGAGGGGGCGTGCTGTGACATCGAAGGGGCGGAGGGGGTGTGCCGTGACATCAAAGGGGGCAGAGCCACGACATGCAATTGGATAGACGCCGGGAAAAAAAAGTATGTTTTCAGCAGATTAGGGCTTTTGATAGGGGTATTACAGATTTACCGGCAGCTACATTGCCGGTAAATTTGTAATACCGGCCCCGCCCTTGGCAGGTGTTTTACCGGCCGGGTGGCAACCGTATACACCTCCCAGTCTGAAAAATACAATTAAGCCAGCACTCACCAGGAACTCCAATCTCCCATTTAGTAATCAGGTGCACGTCATTCGGTGTCCACTCCAACCGACTTTAAATGTCAACACACACTGTAGCAGACAGCACCATCAGGAAAAATTTTTAAAAAGCCTTTATTTTGCTTTTCTTAGGCTTTGTGATCAGGACAGTTACAGCGTTTCAAGCCAAACAATGGCCCTTTATCAAGCTAATGTTATACACATGTTCAGACATTTTATACTATATATCATAGCGCCATCTTGTGGCAAAATACTGAAATAACATTTTAATGCAGATTCATTTTCAAATATTCACATTTAGTTGGTGTAACAATTCTGTCCACTAGTTATAAAGAAGATTCTTTGTCCCAATATCTGTAAAATCAAAACATAAATAAAACCAAGTTAAAAACAATTTTATTGGAATATAGAGTGCAAATCATATTCCCGATTCAGGCCATGGGGTTCCAATGTTCCAAGGTTCTAAATACCGTATCTACCAGGCTTCTTTTTTAAATAATTGCTTGTTTCTATCACCTCCTCTACGGAATATCGGAACATTATCTATAACCTGGAATTTCAGTTGTTGAACCCCATGGCCCTTCTCAGTGAAATGATATGCCTCCACCTGCTCCACTTTCTTTAATCTAATAGCAGATTTGTACTTCTGTCTCTTAAAAAATATCTATAAATACCCGCAAGGGCATTTTATAACATATACTACAAAAGTGGATGTACATGTGTAATATGCCATGATCTTAATGGGGTTCCCTTTTCGTGGATGATATAGTGTATCTCCCTTTTAGAACTTGGAACAGCAGTTACAAGATAAACAGGGGAAAGTGCCATTATTTTTTGGACGTAGTACACCTTGTTTTGACTTTTTACCCCCTTTGACTTTAATAATATGGATCCGATAGTTAAATTTTTCTTGTATGACATAAGGGGTGAATCATGAAAAGCCTCACGGTAGGCCTTCTCTTAATAAACCCCCAGTGGCGGAACTACCGGGGGAGCAGGGGGTGGGAGCGGGCCCGAACCCCCGCAGGGCCCCCCGGGCAGCTCACGTGCCACTGACAAATGCGGCCAAACTGCGGCCGTACGAAGGGGGCGAGGCCCGGCTGCGTGTCACGCACCAGGGCCCACCCCCCCTCTAGTGACGCTACTGTCAACCCCAGTGTTTGTTGATTACCTTAGACACCTCTTGGCTCAATGAAGTGAACTTAGAAACTAATGGGATTCTTTTATTTTTAGATTTTCAATTCTCAATACTAATCCTATTATTATCCACATCCCTATGTTGGTCTTGTAATAAGGACATAAAATGTATACTGAACATACAGTGCACTCATAATAATTCAGTGCACTGTTAATTAACACAGTTCAGTATACTTCAATATCTTCATATAGGGTAAGGTAAATGGAGTAAGTATAGCATTAGGAATATAAGTATTCTTTCTCATCTATCTTCCCTCCCATTCTTTTACTATTTTCTTATAGATAGTAATGTTACATAGGAATAGGAATGTAAGGTTTCTTTCTCATATATCTTCCCTCCCATTCGTTTACTATTTTCTTATAGTTAGTAATGTTAGATAGGAATAGAAATGTAAGGTCCCTCCTTCCCCTCCCTTCCATGATTCGTATATTAGGCAATATAATTAGGACCATCATAATCCTCATACCCATAACAAGACCTTTTAGATAATAAAAGGTTGTTGGTATTAATAGTCAGTACAAAGTTGATCCAGGGACTAGTCCGATTGCCATTTTGGAGTCAGGAAGGAATTTTCCCTCCATCTGAAGCAAATTGGAGAGGCTACAGATGGGTATTTTTGCCTTCCTCTGGATCAGATGAAAAAATGAAACTTGATGGACACGCTCACCCTCAATTAATAAGTGTCCATAATCCACTGATTGGACCCAAATCCCATATCTAATCTTAACGTTATATTTGATGGGGGACTACTGGGGGGGGGGATTATATAGTTAGTAAAGCAGTGGGGAGTGGAATCCCAGTCTTTTTGACCATGGGATTTGTCACAGGAAAAAAAAATAGTGAGTCAATGTGTGAGAGCATGTGCAAGTGTGTGTGGGTTATTGTAGATATTCCATTGGGGAACTTTTGTTCCTTACACCTCTAGGGTTGCCACCTTTCAAAAAGATTTCCACCAGCCATGGGGGGGGCGGGAAATACGGGGCATGTCGTGATGGCAGAGGGGGCGTGCTGTGACATCGAAGGGGCGGAGGGGGTGTGCCGTGACATCAAAGGGGGCAGAGCCACGACATGCAATTGGATAGACGCCGGGGAAAAAAAGTATGTTTTCAGCAGATTAGGGCTTTTGATAGGGGTATTACAGATTTACCGGCAGCTACATTGCCGGTAAATTTGTAATACCGGCCCCGCCCTTGGCAGGTGTTTTACCGGCCGGGTGGCAACCGTATACACCTCCCAGTCTGAAAAATACAATTAAGCCAGCACTCACCAGGAACTCCAATCTCCCATTTAGTAATCAGGTGCACGTCATTCGGTGTCCACTCCAACCGACTTTAAATGTCAACACACACTGTAGCAGACAGCACCATCAGGAAAAATTTTTAAAAAGCCTTTATTTTGCTTTTCTTAGGCTTTGTGATCAGGACAGTTACAGCGTTTCAAGCCAAACAATGGCCCTTTATCAAGCTAATGTTATACACATGTTCAGACATTTTATACTATATATCATAGCGCCATCTTGTGGCAAAATACTGAAATAACATTTTAATGCAGATTCATTTTCAAATATTCACATTTAGTTGGTGTAACAATTCTGTCCACTAGTTATAAAGAAGATTCTTTGTCCCAATATCTGTAAAATCAAAACATAAATAAAACCAAGTTAAAAACAATTTTATTGGAATATAGAGTGCAAATCATATTCCCGATTCAGGCCATGGGGTTCCAATGTTCCAAGGTTCTAAATACCGTATCTACCAGGCTTCTTTTTTAAATAATTGCTTGTTTCTATCACCTCCTCTACGGAATATCGGAACATTATCTATAACCTGGAATTTCAGTTGTTGAACCCCATGGCCCTTCTCAGTGAAATGATATGCCTCCACCTGCTCCACTTTCTTTAATCTAATAGCAGATTTGTACTTCTGTCTCTTAAAAAATATCTATAAATACCCGCAAGGGCATTTTATAACATATACTACAAAAGTGGATGTACATGTGTAATATGCCATGATCTTAATGGGGTTCCCTTTTCGTGGATGATATAGTGTATCTCCCTTTTAGAACTTGGAACAGCAGTTACAAGATAAACAGGGGAAAGTGCCATTATTTTTTGGACGTAGTACACCTTGTTTTGACTTTTTACCCCCTTTGACTTTAATAATATGGATCCGATAGTTAAATTTTTCTTGTATGACATAAGGGGTGAATCATGAAAAGCCTCACGGTAGGCCTTCTCTTAATAAACCCCCAGTGGCGGAACTACCGGGGGAGCAGGGGGTGGGAGCGGGCCCGAACCCCCGCAGGGCCCCCCGGGCAGCTCACGTGCCACTGACAAATGTGGCCAAACTGCGGCCGTACGAAGGGGGCGAGGCCCGGCTGCGTGTCACGCACCAGGGCCCACCCCCCCTCTAGTGACGCTACTGTCAACCCCAGTGTTTGTTGATTACCTTAGACACCTCTTGGCTCAATGAAGTGAACTTAGAAACTAATGGGATTCTTTTATTTTTAGATTTTCAATTCTCAATACTAATCCTATTATTATCCACATCCCTATGTTGGTCTTGTAATAAGGACATGGGGTATCCTCTCTCCAAAAATTTCTGTTGCATTTCATCCAACCTTTTATCTGCTCTATCCTCATCTGTAACAATACGTTGAGATTTTGGAAGTGATTTCCTGGTTGAAAACGGATGAAAAGAATCAAAATGTAAAAGAGTGTTTTTGTCTGTAGGTTTGGGGAAAAGATCCACCTTCAAATTCCCACCACAATTGAGCACAAGGGTGTCCATAAAAGCTATCTATCAAAAGCTACAAGTGATTTACTTGTATGTAAGGTAAATTTTATATGAGGCAACCTTGAGTTAATCTGTCGGTGTTGGACCTGTCAAGGTCCAAAGTGGCCCGCCCATAGTGCAAACACATCACATCGATAAAACATAACCATAATTTACAGTGCCGTGCAAACAGCTCATTAGAATATATTTATTTCACCTCAAAATTGTTCATAAATATGTTTGCATAGGACGGGGTCACATTGGACCCCATTGTCGTCCCTTTGATCTGGAGAAAAAAAAATTTGAACAAGAACTAATTATTATACAGTATAATTTCCAAACACTGCAATATAAAATTACATCTTGTTCCAACTCGATGCGGACAGCCTCCACACCCCCATCATGCGGGATGGAGGTGTAGAGGCTCTCCACATCAAAGGTTACCAACACAAAATCCTGTGGCAAATCCGATATGTTATGTAATTTTGTTAAAAAAATCATTAGTGTCTTTCAAAAAAGATCTGTGATTTTCTAAGTCCTGATAGTGTAAGGTCCCTGCTGTGTCAGCGTTGCGCCCTGGTCGGTGTGGTCGCAGGCGCAGTAATCAGGCAACTGATGTGCGCCTGCGCGCCGCATCGAATGCGGGCGACGGACGCCGGCGCGGAGGCGCGGGCGACGGTCGCTGGCGCCGGGGCGTGCGCGACGCAACGGACGCGCGCGACGTGACGGACGCGCGCGACGTAACGGACGCGCGCGACGGACGCACGTAACGGACGCGGTCTGATGACGTCAATTGGCGCCAAACTAGCGCTATTTAAACCTGCTCCAGTCTCTGCTCTGTGCCTGGTTATTAGGTTTATAACTGAAACCCTAGCGTTGATACCTTCCTGCCGATATTGTGATTGACCCCTGCCTGTACCTGGACTCTGATTCTTGCTTGTTGCCTAGACCTTCTGCCTGTTTTCCGTTGACGATTCTCGCTGCCTGCCTTGACCCAGGATATCCTGACTACGCCTTTGCCTGATCCTTCTGTACCTCGTTTAGTCTCACTGGCTACTCTCCACACCCCTGCTTCCTGTTTCCAACCTCGGGTGAGTTAGTGGGTGTGTGAGGCGCTTGTGGTTCATTATCTTCTGTTCCTACTCCTTCTACGTCTGGATCATACTGGTAAGCTTGACAGTATAACCAGGCCATGGATCCAGCTGAAGGGGCTTCACCGCTTACCGTACTCATCCAACAGATGTCGGAATTGACACAAGCAGTGAGGGAGCTTCAGAGCGGATATACCCAGATGCAATCCCAGCTGAGGGCCCAACCATCCACCGCAAGCCAATCCACTGTAGCTGCTACCGCTTCTGTTGGTCCCACTGAGGTACAAGTCCTCACCTCCGAAATCTCGGAACCTAAAGTTGCTTTTCCCGAAAAGTTCTCTGGGGATCGGAAAGCCTTCCGTAATTTCAGGAGCAGCTGCAAACTCCTTTTTTCTCTGAAACCTCACACATACCCCGATGAGAACACACGAGTAGGGGTTATTATTACCTTTCTGTCCGGAGAACCCCAGACCTGGGCCTTTCGTTTAATGGATCGACGGAGCCCTGTATTAGCCTCTGTGGACACTTTTTTTGATGCCATGGCGATTCTCTATGACGACCCTCATAGAGTCTCCACCGCTGAAGCCGCCCTTCATGCTCTCAAACAGGGAACTCGTCCTGCGGAGGACTATACGCTTGAGTTCCGGCAATGGTCCGAAGATACGGATTGGAATCCTGCGGCCCTTAAGCACCAATATCGTTTGGGTCTTTCCCCTGAACTGAAAAACGAGCTCGCTCGTACAGGAATTCCAGACACGCTGGAGGGTCTCATCACTCTTGCCATCCAGCTCGACCAGAGACTCAGAGAGCGCAGAGAAGAGGAGAAAGCCGAAAAGGCTGGCCTGATACCTCATACCTGGGTTGTACCTACCGCCCCTCCTCCAGTCCAAGTACCTTTTCCCTTGCCTTCTTCTTCTTCAGATTCGTCCTCGGAACCGATGCAAATTGGAGCCATCAGGTCTGCCCTCACTGCGGAAGAACGCCTTCGTCGCCGCAGATTAAACCTTTGCCTCTACTGTGGCCAGGCCGGTCACTTACTAAGGAGCTGCCCAACCCGTCCTACGGGTAAAGACTTTTTTAGTAAAGACTTAAAATGTTGTAACAAACCAGTACCTTTACTGACAGTCTCTCTCTTTCTGCAGTGGGGAAGTCAAACAGCAAAACTCCAAGCCATCCTTGATTCCGGAGCAAGTGGCTGTTTCATGGACAGTACGATTGTTTCCCAACTCCAGATTCCTCTCCAACCTAAGAAGAATCCCATTTCCCTTCGGGTGGCTGATGGTTCCTTAATTACTTCGGGCCCAGTGGTGCAAGAAACCATTCCTCTTTTTGTTTCCCTCAATAAAAAGCATTCGGAAATGATGAATTTAGATGTGGTCACGTCTCCTCTTTTTCCTGTCATTTTGGGGTTGCCATGGTTACAAAAACATAATCCATCCATCAATTGGGCCACAGGGGAAATAACCTTTCTTTCGCAATTTTGTCAATCTAAATGCAGATTCGAAAGTTATCCTTCTTCTAGTCAAGTTTGTTCGTTATCCTCCTCATCCGAAGTTCTTCAAATTCTTCCTCAAAGCTATCGGGAGTTCGCAGATGTGTTCAACAAGAAAGGTGCCGATTCTCTACCCCCTCATCGCATCTATGATTGCCCAATTAATCTTTTGCCCGGTTCCCAAGTACCCTTTGGTCGTATTTACCCGTTGTCCGAACCAGAACTAGCTGAACTTCGCTCATATCTTGATGAAAATTTGGCCAAAGGTTTTATTCGTCAATCTTCTTCTCCAGCCGGGGCAGGGATATTTTTTGTCGAAAAGAAAGATCACTCATTAAGACCCTGTATTGATTATAGAGACTTGAACAAAATAACGATCAAAAACCGATATCCTCTTCCTTTAATTCCAGAGTTATTCCAACGCTTAACGGAGGCCAAGATTTTTTCTAAGTTGGATCTGAGGGGAGCATATAACCTGGTCAGGATACGTGAGGGAGACGAGTGGAAGACGGCGTTTCGTACTCGCTACGGCCACTTCGAATATCTGGTGATGCCGTTCGGCCTTTGCAACGCTCCCGCAACATTCCAGCATTTTGTCAATGACATTTTTCGGGACTTTCTTGACATTTTTGTTATAATTTATCTGGATGACATTTTAATTTTTTCTAGTTCCTTAGATGAACACAGGATCCATATGAGGAGGGTTCTTGCTCGCCTTCGCACTCACCAACTCTATGCCAAAATTGAAAAGTGCATTTTTGAGCAGTCCTCTGTTGAATTTCTAGGATTCTTTATTTCTCCTCTAGGCATCCAGATGGATTCAAAGAAGATCTCGGCAATCCTCGACTGGCCAGCTCCCACATCCAGGAAGGCAGTTCAACGCTTTATTGGTTTCGCAAACTTCTACAGGAAGTTTATTAGAGGTTTCTCTCAGACTATTCTACCAATAACAGAGCTGACTCGCATGAATAAAAATTTTTTTTGGTCCTCTCAAGCCCAAGTATCTTTCGAAAACTTAAAGAAACTTTTCACATCAGCTCCTATCCTTTGTCATCCTGATTTATCCTTACCATTTGTTCTAGAAGTCGATGCCTCTGAAGTTGCGGTGGGCGCTGTTTTGTCCCAAAGATCTGGGATCCAAGAGGAGCTCCATCCAGTAGCTTTTTTTTCCCGTAAAATGGCAAAATGTGAATGCAATTACGATGTGGCCGATCGGGAACTACTCGCTATTAAACTGGCACTGGAGGAGTGGCGTTATCTTCTGGAAGGTTCCAAGCACCCTATTCTTATCTTCACCGACCACAGAAACTTGGAGTACCTTCGTTCCGCCAAGAGACTGAGACCAAGACAAGCGAGGTGGGCTCTTTTCTTCATGAGGTTTAATTTCCACCTTACCTATCGGCCTGGATCTAAGAATACTAAAGCCGACGCCTTATCCCGTATGTTTACCCTCGATGACGAAATACCTTCTTCTCCTGAAACCATCCTAAAATCCAACAATTTCCTTTTACTACAGCCGACCCTTCTTAAACAGATCCAGAACGCTTCCAAGTCCATCATGGAACCAGCCCTCGTTCCTAAGGGAGGATTTCTTCTTCTAAAAGACAAGATTTTTGTTCCTGAGGAGATGCGGTTGGAGGTTCTTAAAAGTATACACGACTCCAAATTGGCCGGACATCCAGGAGTCAAGAAGACTATTATCGCAGCTAAAAGATCGTTCTCTTGGCCAGGATTAGCCAAAGATTGCTTCCAATTCGTTTCTTCATGTGAAATTTGTGCCAGATCTAAAGACTCTCATTCTAAACCCTTTGGCCTTCTTCAACCCCTTCCTGTCCCTTCCCGTCCCTGGAGCTCTGTTTCGTTGGACTTTATCTCGGAATTACCACAGTCTGATGGATGTTCTATCATAGTGGTATTTATTGACCGTTTGACCAAGATGGCTCATTTCAAGTCCTTGCCCAAACTCCCTTCCGCTTCCGAAACTGCAGACGTTTTCATCAAGGAAGTTGTTAGGCTCCATGGTCTTCCGCAGGAGGTGGTATCGGATCGAGGCCCACAATTCACATCTCAGTTCTGGAAAACCTTGTGTGGCGCCCTTCAAATTTCTGTTTCCCTTTCTTCAGCCTTTCATCCTCAATCCAACGGCCAGACGGAACGAACCAACCAGACTTTAGAACAATATCTGAGGTGCTACTCTTCTCATCTTCAAGACAACTGGGCAAACCTTCTACCTCTTGCTGAATTCGCTTACAATAATGCTCACCATTCATCCATTAACCAGTCTCCTTTCTTTGCTAATTATGGTCTCCACCCTTTAACCTTTCCTTCTTCTATAGTGGCTGATATTCTGGTTCCCGCAGTTCAAGACCGCCTCAACTTCCTAACAGACAATTTTCGGAAACTGCAAGAGAACATGTCCAAGGCCCAGAAGAATTTCAAGATATACGCTGATCGGAGACGGAATAAAGACCCAGAGTTCAAGGTGGGTGATCGAGTCTGGTTGTCTACTATTAATCTTAAGTTATCTTCTCCCAGCAGGAAGCTCGGCCAACGTTTCCTGGGTCCTTTTTCTATTGTTCGTCAAATTAATCCTGTGGCCTTTCAGTTAAAGCTTCCTGCTTCTTGGCGTATTCATCCGGTGTTCCATTCGGCTCTCCTGAAATCTGCTTCCACCTTCCAGTTTCCAGGTCGTACGACTCCTCCTCCTCTCCCAGTTCTAGTGGATAATCAAGAGGAATTCGAGGTCGAAAAAATTCTGGACTCTTGTATTAGAGGCAGGCAAGTACAATACTTGGTGGGATGGAAGGGCTATGGCCCTGAAGAGAATTCCTGGGAGCCAGTCAAGAACATTCACGCTCCAGATCTGTTGAAAAAATTTCACGAAGAGCATCCCAACAAGACCGCTGGTTGTCGTGTCCTGAGGCCACTCCTTGATGGGGGGCAATGTAAGGTCCCTGCTGTGTCAGCGTTGCGCCCTGGTCGGTGTGGTCGCAGGCGCAGTAATCAGGCAACTGATGTGCGCCTGCGCGCCGCATCGAATGCGGGCGACGGACGCCGGCGCGGAGGCGCGGGCGACGGTCGCTGGCGCCGGGGCGTGCGCGACGCAACGGACGCGCGCGACGTGACGGACGCGCGCGACGTAACGGACGCGCGCGACGGACGCACGTAACGGACGCGGTCTGATGACGTCAGTTGGCGCCAAACTAGCGCTATTTAAACCTGCTCCAGTCTCTGCTCTGTGCCTGGTTATTAGGTTTATAACTGAAACCCTAGCGTTGATACCTTCCTGCCGATATTGTGATTGACCCCTGCCTGTACCTGGACTCTGATTCTTGCTTGTTGCCTAGACCTTCTGCCTGTTTTCCGTTGACGATTCTCGCTGCCTGCCTTGACCCAGGATATCCTGACTACGCCTTTGCCTGATCCTTCTGTACCTCGTTTAGTCTCACTGGCTACTCTCCACACCCCTGCTTCCTGTTTCCAACCTCGGGTGAGTTAGTGGGTGTGTGAGGCGCTTGTGGTTCATTATCTTCTGTTCCTACTCCTTCTACGTCTGGATCATACTGGTAAGCTTGACAGATAGCTTGATCTATGAAAAAAGACAAAGGGTATAATATAGAGTTAATACAGGAAACAATTGGTCGACCAGGAGGTATGATTATATGATTGTTGGGCAAAATGTAAAAAATTGGTGAAACCAGGCAGGCTGGTGAAGAAATTGCGCTAAAGTGATATCAATCACCTCCAGTTCTGGGGCCTGATCAGACCTTTAATATTCCTTTTTATAGAGAAAAGAGGATTGGTGGTGACTTTTCTATAGGTTTCTGTATCGCCAAGTTGGTGTTTAAATTCATTAATATAAAATTCCCTATCCATCACCACCAATGCTCCTCCCTTATCTGCCGATTTTATTATCAGTGATTGATTATTCTTAATTTCCTGTAAAGCCTCAAATTCTTTTTTACTTAAATTAAGTGATGTTACTCTAACATCACCATTATTATATTTTCGTTCTAGTTCAGCTACATCACGTTTCACATTTGACATGAAAGCATCCACAAAAGCATTATCTACATCAGGTTTAAAGGAGCTAACAGGTTTGAGTACCATGGTTTTACCCACAAAGGTGCCAATTTTATCTGTCTCAATATCCATCCTCCCTTGCCCAAATTGTACCTTAAGCTGTATATCTCTAAACAATCGATAGAGTTCAATGTCCAGACCTCCCAGTCTGATCTGAGGAGGAGGGGTTCCATGACGGCTTATATCAGCCAGTACCTGGCCAGATAGGGAACTATTGCAGCAAGTCATCGGGTGAGCCATTTGCTGCTATAGGTGCGTGAATGGACAGTAACGTGGTTGAAGCCTTGACGTAGCGTTACTGCTCACATGTACAGTATATCAGAGTGTAATTATAGTAGCAGTTGTAATAGCAAAAAGAAATGTACTTAAGCTGAAGCAATTATAACATTTTTCTGCAGTTACTGAAGTATAAAAAATAAATTCATGTGCTTGTATTCTGCAGTCATTAACTAAAAACTGGACAAATAGACTGTGAAAAAATAAAATGTCTTCAATAGAGTTATAAGCTAAAAATATCATCTATAAAATTTGGAGTGAATGGATGTCTAATGTAAGAGCCAGAACATAACTTTTTCCATTGCATATCTCTACCCTGTAGGACATAAACTCAGTTAGCTTGCTTTTAATTGGCCAAATGTCATATTTATTGTGCACAAACAGCTTAATTTTATTAGCCAAACCCTGGAGTCTAACGCTATCTCTGAAAATTGCACCCGCCATACTCGTTCCTCTGATGTTATAGATTTCCCCCCCTGTCTTTATGTACTGTGCCTATACAGGTATGGGACCTGTTATCCAGAATGCTCGGGAACTGGGCTTTTACGGATAACGGATCTTTCCGTAATTTGGGTCTTCATGCGTTAAGTCTACTAGAAATTTATTTAAAAATTAAATAAACCCAATAGGCTGGTTTTGCTCCCAATAGGATTAATTATATCTTAGTTAGGATCAAGTACAAGCTACTGTTTAATTATTACATAGAAAAAGGAAATCATTTTTAAAAATTTTGATTATTTGGATAAAATGGAGTCTATGGGAGACAGCCATTCCGTAATTCGGAGCTTTCTGGAGATCGGGTTTCCGGATAAGGGATCCTATACCTGTACTGTGATTTTTTTTTATGTTTATTTCAGTGGACATTAAAATGCATAATATGCATTATGTGCATGCGCAGAATTTGGAATAGATGTTCTGCACGTGCTTATGGTCTGAGTCTGTCTACAGGAGTACTTTCATTAAGTGATGTGATGTCAGCCAAGCCTTTGAAATAGCTGGGAGTCCTACAGAGGTGCATAGTTGGGACAATTTTTAATTGGTTATGCAGTATTTATTATTAGCCCTAATAGATGGCCAAGAGTCAACCTCAGGATTTGCTTGTCCTTTAATGAAAGTGATTGTACGCACAACTTACTACAGAGACATATGTGGGGACTGCAACTGCAGTAGGTGTTAGTCTGTTTTGGGGTCTTCTTTCATTAGTCTAACCTGTGTGTAACCTGTGGCTAGTGCTCCAGAATCAAGCCTTTGTGGCCTCACCGCAAATCCGGGCCTGAATGTCTGAAAATTCCCTAACTAATATAACTATGAAAATGTTCCTTTAGGTTGTGCAGGTATGGGATCCCTTTTGTGAAAAGATTAAACACTACCATTGTAGCGGAAAATTTTTTATGGACTATGCTAGCTCATGAAGATGTCATATAGTAAAGCAATATGCAGCTAGCTAAAATGTCCTAATTTTGCCTATGTAACATACAATTTATTTATTGGAGCATTACTAGAATGCTTCCTGCTCTAAAGCTACTTCTAAAGGCATATGCATTTAATGCACAAATCAATACTTTTTATTTTATTTATTCAGCCTGAAAAGGAACTTTTTAGGGCCTGTCGACTATTTTCTTTGATTCACAATCTTTTGTGCCTAATGGAGGAGCACCTTTATGATGGAGTAGATGTGTCCTACGGACCCTAATTTTACTACAACTGTCACTGGACATAAAATATATTTTCATGAAATGTATTTTCTATATCTTTCTTTTACTGGCATATTACAGGCATACACATTAAATCGCCATTTTAGCTTTATGACAAAAAAGAATTATTTAGAAAAAGAAAAAGGCAGATTATAGAAATGTTGAAAAAAAATGTTTATTAATAAAATAAGTCCAATAAAAGTATATGATACAATTACAAGATAGCGTTAAGGAGAAAAGACAAAACAAAAAACCAACATATGGAAAACAAATGCAAATAAAATGCATGAATTAAATGGGAGCTACGGCACTATAATGTTGTGTGTATAGTAGGTAAAATATGGATTCCACTATTTACTACAGCCGGGAAAATGGAGACAACCATGGATGTTTTGAAGGAACTGACAGCTTCACTCCGCAATAAGTGTAATGACTGTTATGCAGCAGAGGTGGAACGATCCCTGTCCTGTTTTTTGTGGGACAGTCCCAATTGTGACAGCTCAGCCCGTAGTCCCAGATTGTTAGTGAAATGTCCAGAGTTTCTCTTTGATCTCATGCACTGAACAAAATACAAAGTTTCTAAGATGTAATTAAATAAGAGGCTTTTGGTAGAGAGCACAGAACACTCAGCAGCTGCACTTAGATACATTTGTAACAATTTAAGATAAGCAAATAAACAATTGTAACTATTTAAGATAAGTAGGTCTCTTGGGGGAACTGAGACTTGCAATTCACCTTCATTAGCAAATCTGTAATAACACATAAAACCTGACCCTAAAACCCCCAAAAATGTGTTCAAACTTTCCATAACCTGCCAAATTGTGTAAAATGGATGTGGTATTTAGGCAGCGTGGCCATAAAATGGGCATAGTCAAAAACATTTCGGCAGATCTTTTTATCCCTCTATTTTTCAAATTGTGGGAGATATGTTTCTGGAGGGGGGTGGCCTGCCCCACGCCATATAGTTACGTTTCGTACCCCTGGAGAGGTAATGTTAGAGCCCAAGAAGCCTGTGTGGAAATAGTTATAATATGACACATTGTTCAGCTAATAAAAAATAGAGCAGAGTGTGTTTCTGACCAGCTTCAGTTTACTTTATTTAACAAGACTTTGGGGCATGTTTACTAACATTGGAGATAAATATCTGGAGAGATTTCTGGAGATGTTGCCCATAGCAACCAATCAGATCTTTGCTTTTGTTTTCTAACTTGGCTGTGGCTGTTTAAATCTAATTGCTGATTGGTTGCCATGGGCAACATCTCCAGAAATCTCTCCAGATATTCATCTCCAATGTTAGTAAACATGCCCCTTAATTTCTGCTTTCAGTTATCAATAGTATTGCTCTGTGCATCACTGACTCTCAGGGCCGGAACTAGGGGTAGGCAGAGTAGGCACGTGCCAAGGGCGCAAAGCTGTGAGGGCACCAGGCACATACCTCCTCTGTCGCCTACCCCAAGTCCGGTTCCTTCTCTGGCCGACTGTGCGCGCTTTATGCGCTTCTGCGCAAATTCGTGCATGCGCACACGAGCGCAACTTCGCGCATACGAGTGCAACTTCGCACATGCGCACGAGCACAACTTCGCGCGTGCGCGCATACTAAATAGGCGCTGCGACTGCCGGCCTCATGGCCCGGCTCTGCTGACTCTTCCAAAATAAGGGATTTTTATTATTATTGGAGACACACATCACTGGCGATGTTGCCCATAGCAACCAGTCAGCAATTAGATTTCAAGTCATCTATAACCAGAAGCCCCCATACACGGGCAGATAAATTGCTGAATTGGTCTAAAGGACCGATATGTGTATGGCCACCTTAATCTGATCATTGGAATTACCCTGATATAGCCATGCCGTTGGTTGGGCATATCCGTGAAAGGTCCGCTCGCTTCGCAATGTCAAGCCGATCTCTTCATGTATAGCCAGCATCAACAAAAGCAAAGATCTGATTGGTTGCTATGAGCAACATCACTAGTAGTGACGTTTGTCTCCAGTGTTAAGAAAACGTGGAATAAATAAAAAAACAAATAACTTCTCTTGGTCCTAGTTTGCAGAAAACACCTTCCCTTTTTGTAGCAGAGAACTAATTTGAGTTCCCTGGCACGCACAAGACCGAACTCTAAGCAGAAAATATAAACTACTTCTAAGAAAAATTGGGAGCTGAGGTGGCAGAAAGAATTATGGGAAACCATCGCCGTTTCCCGCCTTTTTTATTCACTAATAGAAGTAGGAGATGGGAGCAGAAAGAAAACTGATGTGCCTTCCTGGTATCTTCTGAATGTGTAAAAGCAGAGTTACTGCAGGCATGTCACTCCCACAAGGCGGCGACATGTTGCGTCACTGCACTTGCGTGCAGGCGTGACGCCAGTCTCGCGTGATGAGACTTGCGGCGTTGGGATTTTCTGTAAGACAGGAGGAGGCTTGGAGCCTACAGTTCTGCGGGTGGTGTAAGTATCGAGCCGGGACTGCGGGCTGTGTTAGGAAAATCGTGACTCTTGGGCTGTGTTAGGAGAAGTGGGACTGTCGGGCAGTATGAATGCTAATGGGAATGTAGGGGGAAAGAAGATGCAGGCACCTCATCAAACGCGCTACCTCCCAAAATCATCAGCTCAGTGACAGCTGCCCCCCCCCTTAAAATCCCAAACCCACCAGGCCCTGGACCACTGCCCCCACTTGTGGCAGCCCTGGCTATATGAAAACAGATGCAGAAAAAAATAAATAAATAAGTGTGTGTATGTATGTATGTATGTATATATATAAAAAAAAATCCACAGTCTGGTCATTTCTCTATGGGACCAGACTGTAAATTATATCCTTATAAACGGCGTGTTCTTACGTCAGAACATGCCGTTTATAACGGGTCCCAGGCCACCGAATTTGACACTGCCGTGTTCAAATTGAACGCTGGCGCGCCCGATTTGGACACAGGCGACCAGAACTGGACGCCAACCCCCCTCCCAACATTTTACACAAAATGTAGATCATCATGCATAATGTACCCCCTACTGATTTTTATAAAGATATTAGAAGTCACCTCTGAGTAATGTGACCTGTATAAAAGCACTCTGCCTTCGGCCTCGTGCTTTTATATGGTCACATAACTCCTCTGTGACATAATATCTTTATAAATTACAGTAGGGGGTACATTATTCACTATATATATATATATATATATATATATATATATATATATATATATATATATATATATATATATATATATAATACACGAAAGCCATGAATATCTTGTAAATGATATCCTTATAAATGGTGAGTTCTGATGTTATGATATCCTTATAAATGGTGAGTTCTGATGTCATTTCTGTCACATGACTCACTGAAACTTGTGTATTATAATATATAAAGTACCCCCAGTTGCAAAATATGAAGATATTAGAAGTTACCTCAGAGTTCCATGCCCTGTATATAAACACTCGTCCTTCAGCCTTGTGTTTTTATATGGTCATGAAACTCCTCGGTAACTTATAGTATCCTTATATTTTACAAGAGAGGGTACTTTATTCTATATAGATAGATAGATAGTGTATTATTGTATTGATGTGCACAGACATGGACAGACTTTTTACTGTGGTTTGGAGATTTACCTGATCTTTAAAAGTCAATTAGGAACCTTGTTTATTTATTTGTGTGGACAAAAAACAACACAAAGACAGAACTGACATAGATGTCCCTACCAGTAGCTGGCTTATGTGTTGTAGTGGAACCATGTGCCTTGTCTTAAAATTAATGCTTTGATAGCAGTTTGATAACCCTAGCTGTCCATTTTCCCAAGGACATTACCATGTTGCAATCCTAGGAGAACTATTTACACAATAACTTGTTGAAATACCTATGTGGTAGGCTTATCGTCAACTTTTAGTTTATTTAGGAATTCCTTTCTTATAGACTTACTGGCTACAGAATGAGTCAAGGGGACACAAATTTTGCAGCTGTCCCTCTTGCTGCAGAGGACTTACAGGGAGATGACCGCTGGCTGTCACAGGTGAGAACTACTCAAAGAATAAATAAATACAGTCTCCTCCTCCTCTTATCTTTTCCTAGGTTAAATAGAAGAGGGCTTTATTTTTATAACTGCAATATGTAACATTAGGTCCAGTACTAAACGCCATACACAACACCTGTTTTATTTTGTGGAATCTTGAATTTCACATGACTTATTAGGAAACTTTAAATTGTTTAATATATTGTTTGCCTTATGATTTTAATCGACAAGATATAGGAGCAGGTACTGTATTGTAAATAGGCAAATTGGAATGTTATTATTGTTTAACCTTTTGCCTACAATAGTAATATATAGCGGAAAGACTTTGTTAGCATTTTCAGTATTCATTTGTGAATGCAAGGTTTTTAATTTGTGTTTTAAAAACAATTAAAAACAATACACACATAAATTCTGATTGCATTTTCTCCTACAGCACAACAGATTTGTCCTGGACTGCAAGGATAAGGAGCCAGATGTTCTGTTTGTAGGTGACTCTCTGGTGCAGCTATTGCAGCAATATGAGGTAAGGCTTTTTGAGAATTGCGGTGCCTTTTGAACTATTTGTCTTCCTTTTCGTTTCTCTACAGGCTGAAATTTAAAATGCTTTATCTTTGCTGAAATCATATTTGATACAACTTAGTTTTTCATCTCCCAGTTTTGTCAGTCAAGCAAAGTTATACACACATAAATACATGCACACATGAGACCAGATAACACTTTAAATAGTGAGTTGGCAAGTTCATAAACAAAATGTTAAATACACAATTAAAAAATATCTTTGCAACCACCCTTTACTCTGTACTTTACCCAAATCTCTGGGCATACTGGATATTATATTTCTTAATTAATATGTACTGGATGTGCAATCTTCTGGCTTTATATGTAAGATTTGTTGGTCCTACCTACATGATTTATTTTGTCTTGGGTATTAGCATGACATAAGCCTTATAGCAATCACTAGGTACAGAGATGAACCGTGAAGTTTACTGAAGTTTAAAAATTGTGCATACGAATATGCATCCTTTGTGAATAGGGCTAAGAGCCAACATCAAAGGGCTAATTTATGAACACAAATGTAGTTAAAAAAAAACTTTGGCAAATTCCTTGTTTCCATGCACTAGTTTTATTATGAAGTAATCACTTCACATTCATATATCAATAAAATTATTTTGTATGTTATTTTTAGATCTGGAGGGAGCTTTTTTTGCCACTCCACGCATTGAATTTCGGTATTGGAGGCGACACAACCCGGCATGTCTTGTGGAGGCTTCAGAATGGTGAACTAGAGAATATCCGGCCAAAGGTAGGGAATGTAGTATAAACTAATGCATGCTGTTAATAATGTAACATCTTTGTCATGTCAGCATCTTTAAATAAGAACTAAACCCTAGCCCATTTTCACCCCCCATTCAAGTCCCCTACTTGCAACTTGTAATGTTTCTTAAAGGGGTTGTTCACCTTCAAAAAACTAGTTAGTTTCAGATAGATCACCAGAAATAACGACTTTTTCCAATTACTTTCTATTTTCTATTTGTGACCATTTTTCTAATATTGAAGTGTAAAGTGTCATTTTTCACCTTCAAAAGCAGCACAGGGAGGTCAACGACCCCCTAAAACTGTTCGAAATTGATACATTTAATGGATACATTTCTTACCTTTGTCCCTGCTGAGCAGAATCCCTGGTTTCATTACAGGCAGCTTTTATAACTGATACAATAGTTGCTAATACTCCAGAGATGCTGCTGAGAAATGTATCGACTAAATGTTGCAGAACTGTAACAGTTTAGAGTCTGCATCAGCCTCAAACACCAGAGATATGAACATTTCACTTTAAACTTAGATTTTGGAAAAATAGTGAAAAATAAATAATGGACATTAATTGAAATAAGTCTTTTATTTCTGGGGAACAATCTGAAAACAACTGAACTGAAAAAATTGTTTGGAAGGTGAACAACCCCTTTAAAGCTAACCCGCATATTTTTGGTGTCTGTTTTATATTAAAATAACATTCCTTGAATTCTATTCCACCTATTCCTAATGGTTTTACAAATGGCTTTACCTAGTTTAAAACATTAATGCTATACAGAAATCTTTGTCATACTGTAGACTTTTTTTCTAAATGTGTTTTACTACACAGTCCAAGCTAATTTTTTTTTGCTGTATTTTGAGATACAGTGCCCTAATAATTTCTGCTGATTTTGTATTCTCATAATTTCCAACATCCACAGGTCATTGTTTTATGGGTTGGGACCAATAATCATGAGAACTCAGCTGACGAAGTGGCTGGAGGAGTGGAGGCCATTATAAAACTCATTAACACACTGCAGCCACAAGCCAAGATTATTGTCATGGTAAGCAGGTTATTGGAAAGGAAAGGGGGGACAGCGCTGGAAGATCATATGGATCATCAGAATAATGGCTGACATAGCATTTCATGACCTAATTTTTCCAAGGAAACAAACATGGTGGCAGGATGCAAATAACTTAAACGGCGTCCCATTATAGATGATTAAGGTGCTTATGGCACTTTCATAAATCCATAATTTATTCCTGTTATTGTTGTTGAGAAAACAAGGTGTGGGTTATCGTCATAAGGTTTAGACTATTCTAGTTATCCAGTAATGTTTTTTTTATATATCTTTGGGAACGCTTTTTCACAGGCTTTGCTACCACGTGGAGAGAAACCAAACCCACTACGTGAGAAGAATGCTCGTGTGAATCAGATCATACGCTCATGGTTGCCTCGTTTGCCAGGAGTACAGCTTTTAGATGTGGACAATGGCTTTGTGCACTCGGATGGCAGCATCTCCCGGCATGACATGTTTGATTTCCTCCATCTAACTGCAGCCGGGTATGCAAAGGTCTGCAGACCACTCCATGAACTAATCATGCAGCTTCTTGAGGAAACCCCAGAGGAAAAGCAGGTCACCTTGGCCTGACCCCCTGCTTTATCTTCTTCTTCGTTGTCAGTTTTACATCATTGGCTGCCCCTCATGCTCAATTCAACTGCATCAGCTGTATATTGATTTGTGCAGTGTGTATACACAAGACTTTCATTCACCCGTTCCACATCTTCCTGTAAATCCCCTTTAATGTCTATCTTTGCTAATGGCAGTACAAAGGATGTCCCATCTGCGGACCCTGATGTGTAATGTGGAGTCCAGGTTTCACAGAAGAGGCAACAGCATGATAATTTATTGACAATGAAGGGTATTGTGTAAAACCAACAAAGTTTGTGGTTTACCATGCCAGAGTAAACAGTCATAAAACCAGTAGAAAGGCATGTAAAATAATTATATTATAGATTCTCTAAAATTGTTTACATTATGAGATCACTAAAGCATCTGTCAGTCTTACTTTTTTAACAGTGAGACTGTCAAATGCATCTCTGACCATTAAACAGGGTTGATTTTTGTTTTTGCAAGCACTAGAGTAGATAATGGTGTGCGTGTATTTGACTTCTGTGCTTCTTAAAACACACTGGCATAAAAAGGGTTACACATAAACATTCTACTTTAATATGGAAATAGGCAGCCCTTTTTATGCCAGACTAGTTCTGCCACATGGCAAACCCTTGTAATTTGTTTTATATGATATGATGTCCTGTGTCTGTCTTAACCTTGTGCAGGGCCAACTCGGGCTGGAATTTTGTTTGTGTATATATTTTGCTTGTATGATTTCTGTGTTTGAGAATGTCTGGCCTGTCCAAGGGACCAACAGTTCCATGTATCAGCACATAAAGAAGCAGACTTCTAAAAACTGTGGAATTATCTCATGGTATAGATTGTTACAAACTCAGCTGAAAAATGCATTGCATTATACTTTTCTAAAAAAGAGAAGTGAAGCATAATGTAGGATGGAATAAATATTATTTGAAGACACCCCTTCCGTTATTGCAACTATTAAATATAAATAGAGTATAGGACAGTGATTGTCAAACTTTTCAGCTCAAGTCCCCCTTGAACCAACCTTTAGTCTGGGCCCCACTTTGCTAAAGATTATCCATAATTTCAAGAATATCTACAACTTTATAAATTCTTGACCTACATTTCTAAGGGGCACATTTACTATTGGTCAAATATCGAGGGTTAATTAACATTCGACGGTCAAAGTAAAATCCCTCGAATATCGAAGTCTAAGGATTTACCGCATTTAGAAAGATCGAAGGAAAAATTGTTCGATTAAATCCTTTGATCGATGGATTAAAATCCTTCAAATCGTTCGATTCAAACGATTTTCCTTCGATCCCAAATTGGTAGGAAAGCCTATGGGGACCTTCCCCATAGGCTAACATTAGGGCTCGGTAGGTTTTAGGTGGCGAAGTAGGTGGTTGAAGTTTTTTTTAAAGAGATAGTACTTCGGCTATCGAATGGTCAAATAGTCAATTGATTTTTAGTTTGAATCATTCGATTCTAAGTCGAAGGTCAAAGTAGCCAAACAATACTTCGAAATTCGAAGTATTTTTTATCCTATTCCTTCATTCGAGCTAAGTGAATCTGCCCCTGAGTGTACTTTAAGCTAGGCTCTTGCCCGTCTATGAGAAAATGAGCATTCTCCGTAAGTCTTACCCTAACTGCCATCCAGGCTGAGCCCTCCAGAGGGAGCGGCTCAACAGATTGGGAACGGGCAAGTTTTCTTTTTGACACATAATTGAATTGTGGCTGAATATTCTAAATTTAGCTGTCAGTTTGGGAGATTTTTGCGTAATTGTTTGTCCCTTAGCTACTTACTGTGGGACTGAACATCCTGCGGTCCAAATGATGACAGGTGCTCTGGACTGAAAATGCAGTAAGCTGATGATTCCAAGTTATTTTGTGCAGAGCTTTTGTCAACTAACTGAAAATGATTGGTTGCACCCCCTTCCATTTGCTGTCTTCTTAGTCAAGACTTTAGTTCAATTGTTTGGAATAAAGACTAGCATTTTGACCAGCTTTAGGAAGCAGCATTATTCTCGGCTGGTTTCTGGCGGTTAACAAAAATCTACATAAAAGGAATGTAGACACTATGGTTGATACTAAGAAAAATCAGTGGTTTAAATTGGCCAGCATGCATTTATGGGCATTTTTGAATAAAGTATTTAACTATGTTCTATATGGAAACCTCTGTAATTGTTAAAGTGGTGCGCCATCTAAAAACTTTTTTTGCAGAAAATGTAATTCTAAGTAACTTTCCAATATACATTAATTACACAAAATCAATGGTTTCAATGTTATATATCATGTAATTGCTGTTAAAGGAAAACTATACCCCCCAAACAATGTAGGTCTCTATTAAAAGATACTGAGTAAAACAGCTCATGTGTAAAACCCTGCTTCGTGTAAATGAACCATTATCATAATAATATACTTTTTTAGTAGTATGTGCCATTGGGTAATCATAAATAGAAAATTGCCATTTTAAAAAATAAGGGCCGCCCCCTGAGATCCTAAGATTCACTGTGCACACATACAAACCACATGTAAGGTCACATGAGCCAATTAACAGACAGAGTTCTGCCTTTTGCTTCCTCACTTCTTCCTGTTACAGTTAGTGTTGTAGTATTTCTGGTCAGGTGATCTCTGAGGCAACACAGATAGAGTCACGAAATGGTGGTTCAAGGCAAGAGATGTAAAAGGGCAATATTTATGTAAATATATATTCCAGTTTGGTAAGATTCTTTAATATGTCATTCAATTTGATATAAACTATCTGTTGCTTAAGTATTCATTTTGGGGGTATAGTTTTCCTTTAAAGGCAATGTAGGTCTGATTGTACTTCTGGCTGAAACAATGTTTCAAACCAGACCTGGAGGTGAACTGACCTTGTAACCATTGTTCCTGGAGGCAAAGCCAGAGAATAGGATGGGTTAAACAAATATGTTTTTTATTTGCAGTTTACAAATATGTATTGGAAAGTTGTTTAGAATTGCATTTCTTCATTTAAAAATAAACAAACTGTTTTTGGTTAAAATATACCTTTAATGAAGTTAGCATCTGTGTTCCCTTACAAATACTTTGTATTTTTAAACAATATATAAAAAAGCATAACATATAGGGCAGCAAATGTATCCGTAGATTTTTTTAAGTTGCGTAGGCATGTTGCCCTTTAACACCAAAACACTACCTGGCTTGAATATCCTATGGCAGCACAGTTCTCTTATTAGCATCATGCCATTGTGTTCTTAATGAAATTAAAATGTGACTACTGCTAAGGCATCTTTCTTCAAAAGGGACAAGGTTTGTAATTAGAATTTGAGGCGGATGGGTTTCCTGTACTGTTTGAATTCATCTATCTGTGTTTTTGCTCTGTATAGCTTACAGACTTCTTTTATTCCTGAGCTTTCATTTCTGTGTATGGCCTATGAAATGATCCACCCTCTATTATTGTGACAGATGTGTATGGAGCGGCATTATAAATTCATATTTGAATGTTGCCAGTGTCTACTTTTTCTGACTCCAGGGGTGAGAATTAGGCTCATCTGAGAGGGGTTCTATTTACTTTGATCATTCAGTTCTAAAAAAAAGTGTGAATCATTTCACCACCAAGCCATTAGAGATAATACGCAATATCTAAAAAAACTTTGTCAAGGCTACCCAGTCAGTTTTAAAAGATATATACAATAGACCAGTGTTTTACATGTTTTTATTAAAATCCATTAAAATAAAAGTAGCCCTTAGCTTACTGATATATTTTATACAGTAGAACCCCTATTTTATGTTTTTTAGGGGACCAGAAAAAATGGTGTAAAATCCAGGAAAACGTATTATGCATAATATATAAGTGGGACCACAAAGCAACAATGTAAAATGAGGGAAAACTTGAAATCAGGGGATGTAAAATTGAGGTTCCATTGTATTACTGTTAAAGAGGTAGTTCACTTTCTTTTCAATTTTTTTTCATTTGCTTTTTCCAACATATTTAAGCAGACCATGAATGATAGCATTATCTTCATAAATATGTATGGTCTTTGAAAGAAAGTAAAGGAAGAAGAAAGTGTGGCCCATTTATCACAGAGCGGTGGGGCTGAAAGAGAAGAGGTAGTTTACTTTAAATCAACTTTTAAGTAGACAGTGATATTCTGAGGCAATTTAAAGTTGCAGATTTATCAAGGTTCGAAGTGAATTCGAGGGAATTTTCGAAGTTAAAAAATTTGAAATTCGAAGTAATTTTCTGGATACTTTGACCATCAAATAGGATACTACGACTTTGAATTTACTTCGAATTCGAAGTAAAAATCGTTAGAATATTCGATAATCAAAGTACTTTCTCTTCAAAAAAAATCGACTTCAATACTTCGCCAAATTTAACCTGCCGAAGTGCTATGTTAGCCTATGGGGACCTTCTATAACCATTTTCTAAGTTTTTACACATCGAAGTGAAATTGTTCCATCGTATGCTAAAATTTTTCGATTTTACTTCGATCGTTCGATGGCCAAATTCGGTTAAAAATACTTTGACTTCGATATTTTAATTCAAAGTATTTTTATTTGATGGTCGAATTTCGAAGTATTTTACACTTCGAAATTTGCCCCTTTAATAAATCTGCCCCTTAGTCTTTAATGATATTATCTAGATTTTGTTGCAGAAGCTCTGCAGATTGGGATTTTAGCAGCTATTAGGGTCCAGTTTATCCCAGTAACATAGCAGTGTGAGACCAAAGAAAATTAGAAGAGGGCCTGAAAAGGAATATATGTAATAAAAAGTAACCATGACATTAAATTGTAATATCACATTTTAAGAAAGTCAGAAATTCAAACAATACAAAATGAAGACCAACGGAAAAGTTGCTAGGTTATTTTATCACATAGTGAAAGTTACCCTAAAATTGAAGAAACCCTTTTACAGAGGCACAGAGCTGTCCTTGATGAGTAAAACTATGGTATGTCTTCGTTTGCAAAAAAAAATGAGCATTCAGATTAAATTTTAGCAATGAAAGTCTATTGTTTAGAAGATGTATTAGAGCTCACTCTTTTAAAATAGTAGGTAGTGTGCCAGTCAGTGATTTTGTTATCTTTTGTTTGTGCTGGAGTTGCTTATTTTTGTTCCAAGAGCAGCTGCTAAGAAAGGGAGCCCCCTAAAAAGATGTATTAGAGCTACCTGTCAATCAAAATCTGATCCAAACCTCTGCTTGAAGAGAACATGATGGGAGCGCAAGCGGAGTTTTGGTGAGTTATTTCTTAAGAAAGGCTTTGCGATTTTAAAGTTTCATTTGTCTTGGTGTTTTTTTTTCCATACTAACAAATTTTAAAAAATATTTTTTTTTGATGTTACCGGTCTATGAAATGGGGGTCACTGAAACCATCAAAAAATGGTCTCTTTAAATAAATGCATTTATTGTTGCTACTTTTTATTACTCGTTTTTCGATTCAGGCCCACTCCTATTCATATTCTAGTCTTTTATTCAAATCGCAATATGTTGGTGCTATATAAATGCATGTTAATAATAATAATAAATGAGTGGTTTCTAGGGTAATTTGGACCCTAGCAACCATATTGCTGAAATTGCACCAGAGAGCCGCACAGTAATCCAAAAAAAAAATTATATAAAAAACCAAAGATAATAAAAAATGAAAACCAATTGCAAATTGTCTCAGAAAATCACTCTTTACATCATACTAAAAATTAATTTAAAGGTGATCAACCCCTTTAAAACAGAGCTGTTTTGCTGTATCAGTCAGGGAAGGGAGAAGGAGGGGGGAGGATTAAAGAAGACAGCAGGCATTTTGCTGTAGCAGTCTGGAACGTAGAAGCAGGCAAAAGAGAGCAGCTGTTTTGCTGTATAAGGAGACGGAAGGGGAAGCGATAAAGCACAGTGCAGGCGTTTAGTTGTATCAGCCGGGGAACGTAATAACTTGATGCTGTGATTGTTTTCACCAGTTAATTTCGCGATAGTTCCCCTTTAAGGAGTCTGGTGACGTCACGGTCTGGCCTGCCTTCCCTGTTGTCTCGGTTCTTCCGGCTACATAGGATGCGAGAGAAAGAGTGAGCAGACAAAGTCGTAGGGGCTGCTGCTCACGCAGACAGTCTTATATATGGCGGGTTAGCGGAAGCACCAGACTGGGACCTCGACAAGCACTAGAGGGGAGAGCTTGAGAGGAGGGGAGAGCTAAAGAGGAAGGGAGAGCTAAAGAGGAAGCTCAGCTGCTAGGAGTAAAGAGAGCAAATCAGCTCCGTGTTAGTGAAGTCTTGTGATTTGTGCCTGACTGGCTCAGACCCTACTGCCCAGATGGCCAGCTCTAGTATTGGTAAGGCCTGTACAATGTATATAATACTTTTGTCAGATAAGTTGTTGCTTTTTGTACATCCATTGAGCAGTTCCTTCCTCTTTGTAATAACAGAGAGCTTGGTCTGGTTCTGCATTGGTGAAGGAGGCATCATGGTTGCATATTTACTTATAGGACAGTAGCTATTGTTTCTGTGTAGTGTCTAAATGTAAAGCCAGTGAGTAAACACTGCCTGGTAAGATTACACTTACTGGACTGTTCTAATTGGCAGGGTTGTCTGTTCTGGTTTGGCCTTACTGGGCACTTAGTAGCTTGTCTTATGAGCATAGTCTTTGTTGCTTTGTGTAGTGAGTCCCAAGGTTTAACTGCAAGATTGGCCCTTTAATTTCCTATATTTTGGCTCTGCATCCACCTTCCCATATCAGGGATTTGTGGTGTAGTGTAAAGACCTGCAATATTTGGGAATATTAGTTATTTTCTTTCATAGATGATCTTGTAAATAATATTGAGAAATTTGAGAATCATCCTTATAATGTGCCAAGGATATCTGTGGAAATATAGAGTGAGTGCTTTTGCTTATCTACAATAAAAGCCTGAAAGCCACTGTAAGCTTTTTGACTTTGCTTTAACTGCCTTGTTGTTGTCATAATTGCAGGTATTTATTTTCTTTATTGAATAAAGAAAGACAATCTTTTCTTCAGAGTTGGTGTTATGTACTGAAACCCATATGTTTTGCCACCCACCTGCTGAGTGGCAAAATACTGAGAATCTTCCCATGTTCTGTGGCCCTACATGTAGTTGCAGTGTCCTGCCCTGTTTTTTCTATTTTGTGTAAAGAGACATGTCAGAGGCTTCTGGGAGTTCCTGTTCTGCACTGAGCTAAATTGGCTTATGACGATATCACACATGGCCTCTGTCAGTCTAAAAAACCAAACTTCCCCATGTGTGTAAACAGTCCCGTGAATGACATCTATTTATCACTGTTCACACAGGCCAGCTTTCAGCCAGAGATTGCACATTTAAGAGTATGAGGCATTTAATTCCACAATGTTGGTGGTCAAATTGGGTAAAGATTCAATTGTTTGCTGACCGCACAAAATGAGTGGATCTTACCATGAATGGCATTGATGATAAAATAAGTATTACCGTAAATTGTACAAGTGTAGTTACCAATATTTGCTCTAATTTTCTTATTTGTAGTAGACTGATGTTATGGGTAACTGCAGTGGTGCAGTCAAGCACATAATATGTTAGTAAATCAGCCCCATTATGTTTGTGACACACTTTTATGATCTGTAAAGTCCTGCCTTTTGTCCCGGTGATTAGATCTGCTTGGATTTTACCAAGCTAAATGTAGCTAAACACAAGCAATGTAGTATCTGATACTTTGTCTAATACACTAATTTTTATTGATTTTAATAAGAATACCTGTTACTGTCTGTCTCACTCAGGTGACTCATTTATTACAGCCTGGTGATTGCGTAAGGTACAGTGTGAAGTTCTGCTGATGTTGGAAGGTGCATGGGGCAGCAGGAGCTCTGCAGTCCTCCTCAGATTTCTTTTGGGAAATGCCTGTATTTGGTGTCCTGCTGTTGATATGGCCCATTGGACTGTCACTTGGAGGTAACACATACTTCCAAGACAAGACGATTGTGCAGAAGAGTGCAGATTTCAATAAGGAGTACAACGACTCTGTCAATGCCGAACAACAAAATATATATGCTTTCAACCACACAATGCTTAGGAATAAGGTAAGTGGTATTATGTACATAAGATGATTACTTACTTAGTACTTTGCTTTTTAACTGAATCTGATCATCAGAATTAACTTTGAAAAAGCTAAATCTGTAAAAAAAAAAAAAAAATGAATTCCCTTATAAGCACTCATTCTTATTAAATTAGTACTTTTACCTATTAAATCCTGCCCAGCATACTACTGCGTCATTCAGCACTTAATAATTTTCATCATTTTGTTTTTTTTTGTCTTATTTGTACTTTTACTGTGTTGTAAAAATGCTTAGTGAGGTGTATAAGTGTTACATCCTTGTTTTTCTATGTACATCTGGCTATGTCGCCAGTTTACCTTCGCATTTTAATCTCTAGTGTGAATACAAATATTTGAACAAAAGGGATGGTTGCTCAAGGGTAATTCAGTTCCCACAATGTAAATTCCAGAAAATGTGAAAACTGTTGAGATTAAAAAAACTTCTGCTGCTGAGGTGGCAGTGGGGTATTGGGACATGTTGTTCCGTCACAAATGCGGAATATGTGCCCAGACATTCCATTAAAGGAAAACTATACTCTCCAAACAATATAGGTCTCTATAAAAAGATATTGCATAAAACAGCTCATGTGTAAAACCCTGCTTCATGTAAATAAACCGTTTTCATAAAAATATACTTTTTTAATAGTATGTGCCATTGGGTAATCCTAAATAGAAAATTGCCATTTTAAAATATACTGTAAGGGCCGCCTCCTGTGATCGTAGGATTCGCGATGCGCGCAAACAAACCATAAATTTTAGGTCACATGAGCCAATTAGAAGGCAGAGTTCTGTATTTTGCTTCCACACTTCTTCCTGTTACAGTTAGAGTTGTAGTATTTCTGGTCAGGTGATCTCTGAAGCAGCACACAGACCATCACGAAATGGTGACTCAAGGCAAGAGATGTAAAAGGGTAATATTTATATAAATATATATTCCAGTTTGGTAAGATTCTTTATATCATATAAACTGTTTCTTAAATATTCAGTTTGGAGGTAGTTTTCCTTTAAAGTAGTAAGACACAGGACATTTCATTGCCCTTGCCAAATTGCCTCCCATGCTGGCACCAAAATGTTTGAAAATTACCTTTCCGTGATAATCCACTTAACTCGCCAAAGGTAAAATGTTTAAATAACTTATGCATTTTCACGGTGTTACTTATTTTGAATATTTTACTTTTATCAGGTCATGCAAATCAATATGGAAAGGAATATTCTGCCATTTTGTAGCTTGCTGGAAGTAGAGTCCTACATAGGGTTGGATACCCACAGAATACCTGCAAAATAATTTCAGGCATAAAGTCCCTGATTCCACCTCTGTGTGTGCAGTGTAGGTAACCCAGCTAAGATGCAGGACTGATTTCATTCTCCCCTCAGCATAAAGCAAATTTTCTTCCCTTTACATATATGATCAGACTCTGTCATTTCTGGTTTACTGTGATATCACTTCTGATTTCGATGTCCAAGGTCAGAAGGTAAGGTCTCTATTTGCGGCCCAGGAAGGGCAGCGGGTTTGAGGATATATTGAGTGGCTTGTGTGGATAGGTTATAGGTTAACGGGTCTTAGTCGACACAGGTCTGCCAACCGGACCTACACAGGACTTTAGCTGGAAGTGATTTCTTGCAGGCAACAAAATGTCCAGTGTGTCCTTGCCCATTCCAGTACATTTTTTTTTTATAAGACGGTAGTTTGTTGGAGATAAGGTTAAAGTCAGTCTTGGCTTCTATCCCTTTATTTGTGGCATATTCCATTTTTGGAAATGGTACTCACTTTATCTCTGGGTTGTATGCATCTGAGCACTTATTTCCCTGGCTAACTATAACTCTGTTTCTTAATAAGGCAGCTGACTAAAAAATCTCACACTGCTGCTACACGCTTTAACATTCATCACCAACCTCTGAAAATAGCTTAGAAATACTATTTATTTTAAATCTGAATGTTGCAACATATTACTTCTCCTAAATAAACTCTCTGGGGCAAATTTATGGTAAAAAAAGACAAAAAACATTTTTTATAGTCAAAACTCTCAAATTCGAATTGTGAATAATCCAAACTCGATTTGAATTCAAATTTCGTGATTTATCAAACCCTGGCCCTTTAAAAATTCAAATTTGACACCTAAAACCTGCCAAGTTTATGTATAAGTCAATGGGAGAGGTCCAGGGACCAATTTGAACATGTTCAGAGTAAAAACTTTGATTTGAGTTTAGTCAATTTCGATTCAAATTTGATTCAAGTTTTCGATCAATTCAACCTTTGATTTGCCTCCCCATGTATGATTGTGTTGATTCCTTGTTGCTTAGATCAGATCATTGGTTATAAAGAATGAGGTTAAAAAATGTCAATAATTTAATTCTATAATTCTTTAGGATTGCAGTTGACCTGTCAAAGCTGAAAAAATAAATGTAATTCACTCACACACCTAATTGATGGGTGTATGGTGTGTTGGCAGATTAGGAAATCAAAGGGGGTTCTCTCGGGTATGGTGAGACCAATAATATTTGGTTTCACCATGTATAATAACTATGTTTTACAATATCCATCCTTTTAGCCCTTTATGATATATCGATGATATAACAGATGGTCTGTTATGTCAGAGGTTAAAGGAGCGGGCCATGTCTAGTGCTGAGAGCACTTAATTAGAATGGAGTTTTTGACAATATTTCAACTACAATGCAGTTGTCACAATTTGGAGAGTAATAATCAGTTATTAATAATTACTAACAACTAAATAAGAATAGTTTTATCGATTGCGTTATCTTTGTTCTAATAAATTAGAGAGGATGAAAAATGAAAGGTCTGTTTCTTTGTCTTATTTTTAGTGGCTTAACAGTATCAGTTTCTAGTTTATTAACCTGTGCGATAGAACTGTGTCCTATTGAGACCATGCAGTGCTTTCTGTCTCTGGTTACCTGTTGAAGGTATCACCTTAGCTTCATTGTTGTTTTGTTTGTTCTACAAGCTGGCAGCTAGCCCAAGGGTTTCTGTTACTGGGAGTTACACAGGAAGGCCATCCATTCAAGTGAAAGAGCCATTCCATTCCTAATTATGTGTTGTGAATATATTGATCAACTGAATACAATCATATCATTTTAAAAGGCTTTATTAACGTAAAAGATTCACTGCATGATTCAAATGCAATGTTTGGTTATAGACTGAAGGGTTTATCTTGATGGTCGATTGCCTTTAATGTAGAGCCCAAATTAACTATGTAACCATATAGATAGAAATACACTCTTGCAAGTCAAGGGCTCAACACATTTGCAATTTCAGAATATGCCACTGTATTTTTTTAAAAATTTTTTTAAAGTGGACATCCCACGAAGAGTAATCCTTTGCTAAACATAGTGGGGCTCATTTATAACACTGGGCAAATTTTCTCCTGGGCAGTAACCTATAGCAACCAATCAGCTTTTTTTCAGCCAGTTGCAGGTTGAAGAGTGAAAGCAATAATCTGGTTGCCATGGGTTACTGCCCAGGTGCAAATTTGCCCATTGTTTATAAATCTGCCTGTTTTTACAATCTTATACATTTTCTCACAGTATTTGCTAGCACAGAAAAGTGGTATGGAGTATGGTACTCTACACATGCCAATGAAGAAAAGGGATATCAAATTATATTTCTAAAAAACTTGTTTTTATAGGCCTTTGTATGCTACTGCAATAGCTATTCAGACCCTCTTCTATTCATATGCCAGTCTCTTATTCAAATCACTGCATGGTTGCTATGTTAATTTGGACCCTAGCTACCAGATTGCTAAAAATGCAGATTGAAAAGCTGCTGAATAAAAAGCTAAATAGCTCAAAAACCTTAAATAGTAAAAAATGAAAACCAACTGCAAACTGTATCGATTATCACTCTACATCATCCTAAAAGTTGTCTCAAAGGTGAACAACCCCTTTAGTACTGTTTTGCTGCTAATTATTTGCTGGTATAGGATCCGTTATCTTGCTTGTCATGTGCATTAATAACCAAAATGAATAAACCTTTTGACTATAAAGTGTGATTAAGGGTCAAAACACTTGATCCACTAGTAATGCTGTGTGATAACAGTATTACAGGTATGGGACCTGCTATCCAGAATGCTTTGCACTTGATCTTTCTGTAGTCTACTAGAAAATCATGTAAACATTAAATAAACCCAGTAGGCATGTATTTCTTCCAGTAAGGATTAATTGTATATTAGTTAGGATCAAGTAAAATGTACTGTTTTATTATTACAGAGAAAAAGGGAAATCATTTTAAAAAAATCTGAATTATTGGGATAAAATGGAGTCTATGGGAGACGGTCTTCTGTAATTTCTGGCTTTCCAGATTAATGGATCCCATACCTGTACCAGCAAACGATTAGCAGCAAAGCTGTACTAAAGTGCAATAAATGTATAGAAATCAGTAACATAAAAGTGTGGTAGGATTACCTGATCCACTAACAACACTGTTAAAGTTTTTGCTGAAAACACTTAGAAGAGCTAAGTAATGAGAGGGCAAGTTTCTATGTGTGTGCCCACAGAGGTGTGAGATGATTGTGCAAGCCAAGAAAGGAAAAAGGGAATGACGCCAAATAAAAATGTGTGGCTGTTGTAGGCCCCTTGTGGGCTGAGAAGCATCTGAATTACGATGAACTACTACTTTTCTCTGCTCCAATAACATTAGGGTCATAGGGTCTGAAGGATCTGCACACACAAGCTTAATCAGTGGTCAGAGCTTCTGGTGAAGTGCCTAATGTCTTAAAACCTTTGACATTGGAACTTTCTTTAGCCATGCTGTAAATATTATGATCTGTCATCCTCTCACGGTGTTCTTCAGGTATCTGCAGTATCGCCATGCTTTCTGCATCCAATTTCTCTTAAAGGAAAACTATACCCCCAAACAATGTAGGTCTCTATTAAAAGATACTGAGTAAAACAGCTCATGTGTAAAACCCTGCTTCATGTAAATGAACCATTATCATAATAATATACTTTTCTAGTAGTATGTGCCATTGGGTAATCATAAATAGAAAATTGCCATTTTAAAAAATAAGGGCCGCCCCCTGGGATCGTAAGATTCACTGTGCACACATACAAACCACATGTATGGTCACATGAGCCAATTAACAGACAGAGTTTTGCCTTTTGCTTCCTCACTTCTTCCTGTTACAGTTAGTGTTGTAGTATTTTTGGTCAGGTGATCTCTGAGGCAGCACAGATAGAGTCACGAAATGGTGGTTCAAGGCAAGAGATGTAAAAGGGCAATATTTATGTAAATATATATTCCAGTTTGGTAAGATTCTTTAATATGTCATTCAATTTGATATAAACTATCTGTTGCTTAAGTATTCATTTTGGGGATATAGTTTTCCTTTAAGGCTAGTAAGCCTAGCAGAAACCAACCTGGAGTCTTATTACAGTGCAAAGACAAGATAGAACTAAACCCTTGTCATGGTCCCTATGATACTTTCCAAATCTGTTCCTCTCCCCTAGAGAAAACCAGGACTGAATGGCAGAGAGACATTCCAACTCTGGATGAGGAGAAATGCTCTCAAGCTGTCCATTTCTATGTATCAGTCTAATGTCCAAAATGCAGGGATAATATAGGCACTATAAATTTTACTTTTCTGGTAAGTCAGATATTCTAGCGTGAGGTTTTGCAATTCTTAAATTAAAAGCTTGCTCTTCCAAACATTTGCTCCCCGGACCTCAGGGGCCCTACAACTTCGCTTTTACTCCAGGATGCTACCTACAGCTACAGTTATATTCTGCTAAAAAGGCATATGCACTGGGCATCCCTTGACCCCCCCCCCTTACAATTCTGGCATAAATTGTAAAATTACTCAATTTCAAGCCAGAAACCGACTTATTTAGCAGGAGGCTGTCCTGAAAAATGTGATGCAATATTGAGTACCTCACTTATTTTCTTTTTTCCCTTTTATTTCCTTCTTTGTTTCTTGCACTTTGTTCATTATTTGAAAAAAACAAAGCAAAATAAAAGTATTGTGATTTGTGATAATTAAACACAATTTATTTCCTAAAAGGAAGAAGACAAATTGTCAATATAAATGTCTACACCATAATAAATGTTAATAAATATATATATATATATATATATATATATATATATATATATATATATATATATATATATATATATATATATATATTTCTCTGCAGACACTCCCAGCTCCCTGATAAATGGCAGGCAAGTACAGTATTACTGGAGGAAGGATCCGGGTCCACCCAAAGGCCAGAAACCGGTTTTCAGATTTCAGTTTGTACTACCAGTATTTACAAAATGCACTTGTCTCTGAAACTAGATTAGGCTTTTGTTGCAGCTGCTTTTATATGCTTTAACCCTTTTAGTACAAGCAGTCAGATTCCTGCCAAAAGTGCTCGGATTTAGACAAATCCCGTACTAAATACTGGATTTGGAGCACTCCTGATTATAGTATAAGTAAAGCTAAGAAGGAAAGAAAACACAGCAATAAGAATAAGATAGGAATACAAATTATCCAGCGACAATGCAGGCCATATTTAGGGTTGCCACCTGGCCAGTATTTTACCTGACCGGTAAAAATGATGCTTGACCCCAATGTTATTAATAGTGAAAAAATCGAAATATATATAGGAAGGCCGGTATTTTTTTCAGAAAAAGGTGGCAACCCTAGATATATTTAATTTTATATGAAGTTAGAAATTATGGCACTATGTCAATTAAATCAGGGGTCCCCAACCACCGGGCTGTGGACAGTACTGAACTGGGCCGTCAAACAATGAACACAGTGGGCCGAATTTGACGCCAGCGCACCCAAATTGGACACTGTCCCCCCCTCCTACCCCCCTCCAGTCCTTGGGACAAAAAAATTGGCCTCTCCTATTCATATTCCAGTCTCGTTATTCCAGTCTCAAAATCAATGCATGATTGCTAGGATAATTTTGATCCTAGCAATTGGATTGCTGAAATTGCAAACTGGAGAGCTGCTGAATAAAAAACAAAAACAAGTTCTGAAAAAATGAAAATCACATGCAAATTGTTTCACTCTCTACATCATACTAAAAGTTAATTTAAAAGTGAACATCCCCTTTAAAGAGGCAGTTCACCTTTGAGTTTACGTTTTGTATGTTATAGAATAACCTACTCTTTTCTATTGGTCTTCATTTTTTATTTTTTATAGTTTATAAATTATTTCCCTTATTGAATCTTCCCACCTCTCAAATGGGAGGGTCACTGACCCCAGCAGCCAAAAATATATTTCTGGTTGTGGTTATGGCTACTTTTTATTCAAGAACGTAATCGTAGTAGAATGCAGTGTGTAGTCGCAAAGTACAGTAGAACCTTTGAAAAATGTTGATTGCCATTTGATTTTGCTATTGAAACTGTATATACCTTATATAAGATACCGTATATGAGATGGAAAGACAGAGTACAGACCTCTCCTTGCCACATTTTTTAAAACATAAGTCTGTACTGATTTTCCAGTTGAATTGATCAAATTATCATCTGTCCTTCCCATTCTTATTAGCTGAATTAATCGATCTACTTACTGCAAAACTTCTTTTCTTAACTTCACAGCAGTGAGTGGAGTAAAGTTTCTTCCTGTAAATAAGTTATTATGTGTATAAATAGCAACGTAGTACAAATGTAAACACAAAGCACTGAAACCTAACTAAATCTCATTTATAAATAAAAATGTTTTAGAACTACCATGATCTTTAAATTTTACGTCCCCTGAATTTAACTTTTTCCTAATTTTACACTTTTTTGAGCATGGTTCCAACCAATATTTTCTGTAAAATATATTTCCCACATTTTACATTTTTTTTTTTTTATTTATAACCATTGCCTTCAGAGTACAATGTTTTCAGTTGTAAATTTTCTTTTGCTTTATTGCCAGCCATTTTGGATTATCTAAAAGTTTTGGCTTGGATTATAGGGGAGTTTTTGAGCTGCTTACAGTATATTCTCTGTTTTACATGTAGACAGATGGAGTCAGAGTTTCTGTCAATGTACTGTCTGATCAGAAGGCAACACCGCTACTATTTGTGGTTAGACAAAAGGAGGCTGTGGTGTCCTTCCAGGTGCCATTGGCACTAAGGGGCCAGTAAGTATTTCTATTTATTATTATATTGGCCAATGCAGAAACGTATTGTATTGATATACCTTTTCATTCTTTGTAACAAATCTGGTTATGCATTACCTACTGTCAGTCTCGAAATGTCTTGTTCTTTCTTTCATTTTTTTTTTTATTTCGTAACCAATTAAGAGGTGCTCTACTTTACTCAATCTTGTCAATTATCATTAATTTTTTTTTATACTCTTATACTACTTTACTACACTCTTCCTCCATATTCTGCTCCACCTTGTGCCTATAGCATGGTGTCAACATGTTTCTTTTGCCAACACGTTCCTGTTTCCATTCAGGTACCAGCGTAATTACTTGTATCAAGATGTTGGACGTACATTATGCCAGCCACCAACAAGAGCAGAAGCTGAAACGGAGTCATTCTATGTGGATGTTTCCACCTTGGCAGAGAAGAATACTACATACCGCCTACGTGTCACACATGTAGAGAACTTTGTTCTTCAGTAAGGATTTCATGATTTTATAGTATAAATGTGTGTACTGTATAGTGTGTGTGTACTGTATAGTGTGTGTACTGTATAATGTGTGTGTGTGTGTGTGTATAATATATATATATATATATATATATATATATATATATATATATATATATATATATATATATATATATATATATATATAAAATCATGCCTGTGATTATTTTAATAACATTTTTAGTGTGTACAGAAGGTTATATTGAACAAACTTTTTTTTATTATAGGACAGATGGACCATTCAATTTTAACGCAACTCCTGCTCAGCCACAGGTATATTGTATGAGGAGTGATAAATACATGTAGCTGATGTGTGCGTTAATAATATCATTAGGATGTGTGTTTTTATTTTATTCTCCTTCAAATGTGGTGTAAGGCTGCTTTCATTGTTTTTACAACAGAAAGGTGTGTATGGTGCATTATGGTATATACATCAATATATCAGATTTCCTGGTTTGTGCAGTAGAATGAGGTGTGTGATGCTTTCATGATTTTTACTGAATGGTGTGTTTGATTTATTTGCTATAATTTAGTCTAGGCGCTACTATCTGATAGTAAGGTTATCCTGCCATCCATGGTTCTAAGAATATCTAGAAGTGTTCATCCCAAATGTCTATCTTGTTGACCTTCAGAGTATATGGGAAAGCAAATAGTTTTCCCAAAATCTCACCCTACCTGGACCCCAGGCAATATTTTCATGGGAAGTCCCACTGTTTGGGAAACACTTGAACAGCATGCAAGGAGTTTTTGTAGGGAATGCATAAGAATAGTATTAAAGTGATTTTCATAGGATATAGACTATATTTCATGTTTGTGAATAAGAGTGCAGTAGAATAAAATGTAATGATGCTTTTTGTAATGTGTGTTTCAGTTGTGTGCATTAGATTGGGATGCAAGTAGCCTTCATTGTATTTGCACTGAAAGATGGGGTTTTTTTGTGATGCTCACAATTGATGTGTGGGATGTATGGTTCTTTAAATGGTGTGTTCTTTGGAGTGGGCACCAAAGTGTGTGATGTGTGCCTTCGAACCTGGTTGGAGGTGCGTCTCATGGTGTGTGCCTTTAAATGGTGGAGGATGTGTACACCCTATTAGAATGGGGTGTAGTGTTCCTTTTATGCACATTAGGCATAGGATCTATTATCCAGAATGCTTTGGTCCTGGTTTTTTTTTGGATAAGGGATCTTTCCATAATTTAAATCTCCATAACTTTAGTCTACTAAAGATAATTATCTTTAATGTTACGGTTTTATTATTACAGAGAAAAAGCAAACTGTTTGTTTTTAAAGTAAAATGATTTGATTAAAATATACTCTATGGGAGATGGCCTTCCTGTAATTCAGAGCTTTCTGTATAAGGGGTACTATAACTTTACTTGTGAATGCATAATAATGCTTCTTTCATGGTGATGCGTATGACTGGTGTGTTTAACTAAAATGTGTTTGATGCATGGTGAGTGAGCGACAATTAGAATTTGGTAAGTGGCATGTGTCATGGGGATGTGAGTGTTGTAATTGAGCATGAGGTATTCCGTATGTTGCCTTTTGTGATTTAGGAGGTGGGATGGAGGCATGTACTAATGCAGTTTGGTAGGAAGTATGCATAATAAAATTATTTGGATTACACTTATTCCAGATAAACACACAGATGTGTTTGTATGAGTGCTTTGATGTTTCCAAGCCTATGTCTATTTATTGTTAGAGGGTAGCAGGTCCATATGCCAAATGCCTGTGTACTTTAAACCATGTACAGGCATTGGGCCTGTTATCCAGAATGTCCCGGCCTTCATAATTTAAACCTGAAATAAACCCAATAGGCTGGTTTTGCCTGTAATAAGGATTAATTATATCTTTATTTGGATCAAGTACAAGCTACTGTTTTATTATTATAGAGAAAAAGCATATCATTTTTAAAAATATGACTTATTTGCAATTGTCAATGAAACTGTTCATTTGGTTAATAATTTATTTATAGGTATGAAGATGTATCTGCCTATAGTTACATCTACATGTGTATGAGATATACCAATTACGCACTGGGAGATATATGTTGGTTTTTTATCATTTGCTCTTTGTCCCATGTGACTATAAACGCATATGCTCATATATAGCTCATATCCTTACAGAAGAACTCACACGTCTCCCATTTTTGGTTCTCAGTGTCAGAAAGCTGACTAAGCCATACAGTGGTTTGTGTATTAGGAGGGAAAGCAGTATTAGGATGTAATTAGTATGTGTCCTAATACATTTGGATTACAGTACATCCCCTGATTTTAAGTTTTCCCTCATTTTACATTTTTGTTTTGTGGTCCCACCTATATGTTATGCATAATACATTTTCCTGATTTTACATTTTGCTGGATTTTACACCATTTTTACACCATTTTTTTCTGGTCCCTTGAAAAACGTTAAATGGGGTTTCTATTATATTTGATTATAATGGAGTCTATGGGAGACGGCCTTTCAATAATTCAGAACTTTCTGAATGGGTTTCCACATAATGGATCCCATACCTGTATTCATCTAAATGTCAGTGTATATGTTAGCCTCATTATAATATTACATAAGCTTTAGTGGAACAGCATGCAGACATTTCAAGGTTTGCTGCCCTTTTCCTTAATGCAATGCAGTTGCACAACTTAAGCATTGTGTGCAGTTCCTCCTTTTTTATGTTTGTAACTCTCTGTACTGACTCCACAGTAAAGAATGATGAAAGACAGGTGAAGTGAGAGCCTGGAAGGAAATCTTACAGCTTACAGCTATAGCAGGTGCAAATAATTCCTGGAACACCAGAACAAGATAGATGCAATACTTTTAAAAGCTGTACCTGAGTCTGGTGCATATCTAGAAAAAGAGGAGTGCTAGCCTGGGTAGTATGTAACCAACAATAATTATGTGATTTTACCCTTCCTTATCACAAAATTATATTCATGTTATTCATGAGGCCTTCTTTGACTTCTGAAGGATGTATGGGCCAAGAGAAAGAGGACACCCATGATTCCTTCTTACTTAATCCTTAGTCAGTTTCATACTGTATTAGAAATGAGCAAATTATTTTTATTGAATGAAAAAAAAATATTTTTAGAATTTTACACGGTGCTCTTCTTAGACCATTTATTAATAAACTTTAGACTTGGATTGAAACAAATATTTTAATTATTACCTTTCCTTTGAACAGCGCATATTTTAAACAGTGTGCTACAAAAAAAAAAGTAAAATCATTCACATTAGTCCCTGCCTGAATGGTGATTACAGTCTCATTTACTACCTGAACATCAGGAGTAAGTTACTTTGTGTAAGGGAGAATTACCTCCTGCCTCCACGCCGACGCTGTCCTGCTGTCCAAGATGGCGGCGCCCAGTCCTTCCACGAGGTTCTTCCCAGGCGCGACACTGTGACGCCAGCGCATTTTCGCCAGCGTCAGAATAGACGCCGGCGTCGGAACGCATGCGCAATTACGCCAGCGCAGTGACGTCATCACGTTTGTCTTTTGACGCCAATGGAGGCCTATTTAAGGAGCCTAAAGGTCTGCAAACATTGCCCAATGATAGGTTCTACTTCGTGTGTTCCTGGGTGTGCTAGTGTATTTTGATTCCTGTTCCTGATCTTGACCCACTGCCTGTTTATCGTTATTGAACTCTTGCCGCCTGAACTGACCTATTGCCTGGACTTCGACCATTCTTTTGCCTAATCCTATTGTACCGCGAACTGTGCTGAACTTCAGCTTCCTCTTTGGTCCGCTACTCCAGTTTGAGCCTTCGGGCCCTTACATTTTGCTTTTACGTTGTTGGGACTGTAGGAGAAAATTAGGGCACAGAGAAAATAAACATGAACGGAGCATATGAACAGTACATAGATATTTTCTGTTGATATTAAAATTTGCAAAGTCAAATCGCCTATATAATTTATCTTAGAGAAATGTAGTATAGTTTAAAAAATTGCATTTATGTTAAAGAGCACAATGCATGAATTCGTAACGCATTTTATTATTGGAAATATGCACCCAGTAGCACACTTAGGGGCAGATTTATTAAGGGTCGAATTGTCGAATTTTTTTATGGTCAAAACTGTCAAATTCGACTAGGGAATTATCCAAACTCAATTCGAGTTTTTTTTTTTAGCTTTTCAAGGTTTATCAAACTCTCGCCCTTTAAGAATTCAAATTAGATTATTTGCCACCTAAAACCTGCCAAATTCATATATAAGTCAACAGGAGAGGTCCAAAAACCAAATGGAGATGTTTGTAGCCTTCCTGACATTCAAGGTTTTTTTTTCGGAGAGTTTGGTCAAATTCGATTTGAGTTTTCGGGTCGGTTAAATTCATCCAAGTTTTAGATATTCGATTTTTTTCTTAAATAACCCCCCGGTCGAGTATACAGTAGAACCCCCATTTTACATCCCCTGGTTTTAAATTTTCCCTCATTTTACATTGTTGTTTTGAGGTCCCACCTATATATTAAGCATAATACATTTCCCTTATTAGAAATTTTCCTGGATTTTACACAATTTTTTTCTGGTCCTCTCTGAAAAATGTAAAATGTGGGTTCTACTGTATTTGAATTTAGGGGAGGTTAAAAAAACTCACATGAATTCAAAATTCGACCTTTGATAAATGTGCCTCCCAGAGTAAAACTAGCTAATAATAGTATATATTTGTATATGTGTAAACGCAAAGCTTAGTTAAGGGTAACAAAGAATATCTAATTTACAAGAAAAGTCATTTTATATTGGGATATTTAGAAATAAACAGGAGGAAGTTATAGAATTAAATTCTTCTGTTATTTTATAGTTTCATTTAAAGGGGTGGTTCAGCTTTAAGTTAACTTTTAGTAGGTTCTAGAATGGCAAATTCTAAGCAACTTTTCAATTGGTCTTCATTTTTCTAGTTTTTGAAAATGCTTTCAAATGGGGGTCCCTGATTCCCATCTAAAAACAAATGCTCTGTAAGGCTACACATGTATTATTATTGCTTCTTTTTATTACTAATCTTTCTGTTCAGATCCTCTCCTATTCATATTGCAGTCTCTTATTCAAATCAGTGAATGGTTGCTAGTGTAATTTGTACTCTAGCAATCAGATTGCTCAAACTGCAAACTGGAGAGGTGCTGAATAAAATGCTAAATAACTCAAGTTTTCATGGCAGTATCTGGTCAGTTTTCCGAGCACCAGAATGTATTGTCTTCATGGTTTACAGCAGGGGCGTAACTACAGAGGAAGCAGACCCTGCAGTTGCAGGGGGGCCCAGGAGTGTAGAGGGCCCAGTAAGGTCCTAATTAATGAGCAATTTTAATATATCTGGATAGAATAGGTCTATTTAGCAATATTTTGCAGGCATTAGATTGAATTTCCTGGGGGGGGGGCTGTAACATCTAGTTACACCACTGGTTTACAGGACATCTCTACTTGGCTGTATAACAAGTTTTTAAACACTTGGGGCAGGAGGGCAGTATTTTAGGCTTTTTACACGACCAGCTGTCTGCTTGTATTCTTACTGTTTTTCTAGCAATGCTATTTTGTGTGTTTTAATTTGCAGTATTTTAAGTACCTCTTTCCTGAGGGGGTGGATTCTGTGATTGTGAAAGTCTCCTCTTCCAGTGCATTTCCCTGTTCCGTCATCTCTGTCCAAGATATCCAGGTGGGATAAATAGTTTTTTTTTTTTATGTGCATGCTTCACCATAATTCAATATAGGGGACTGTATATATCTGAAAAACTCAGGTATATGGGGCATAGTGCTGAGTGTGATACAATAAAAGTATTCATTAGCCAATAAGGATGGAGAATGGTATGTATCTATATTGAAGCAACATTTAGCAAATAACAGCCAAATGGATTATAAAGTGCAATGGTGAACTTTCTCTATACATTTCCAAAACAGAAAACAAATTTTACACCAAACAGCTGTAATTTAGATAATTTCCGTGTAAACGCAAAAATCGAGCAGCTCAGTATCGTATATCTTGCAAGGGGGCCAGAAAGCAAGTGGAAAATTCCATATCAGAAATTAAAATGTGGCAATCCTATTGAGGTATGTTTAATTTCATCTGGATTTAGTCTAACCATGTCTTCTCTGTACTTTGCAGTGTCCTGTTTATGACCTTGATAATAATGTGGCCTTCATTGGGATGTATCAAACAATGACGAAAAAAGCAGCAATCACTGTGCAGGTAACAAATTGCAATATTTTCTCTTTTTTGCAGGGGTGGGGGTCCACAATGTCAGCAGGGGGGGTCCAGGGGCAATAGTAGAGCAAAATTTCCGGTTTTCAAATCGGAAATTCGGCTCTGGTAACCAGTGGAGTGCTGCGCCAATGAAACTAATTGAGAAACTGCATGTTCCTTTATAAGCTAGTTATAGGTAGTTCATTAGCATTAGAAGCCATAACTGGACCTATGAATGCATGGACCATTATGTTTCCTACTTAGAGGCATATTTATCAAAATATGAAGTTAGAGGTCGCCACAGTCCTCTAGTTTGAAATTCCGCCGATATCCATTCATTTCTATGGGATTTATAAAAGAGTATTTATCAATGGGTGAAAGTTCACCCTTTGATTAATATGCCTTTCAGAATGCCATAGAAATAAATGGAGAGTGGCGTAATTTCACTCTAGAGGACTTTGGCAATCCCTAACTTCACATTTTGATAAATATGCCCCATACCACTTTTTATTGGCCTGTGAATAGCCACCTTTAGTCTACCTGGTTATGGATTATGTGATAACAATGCTATTTTATAATAGTATGGACATTGGTCTGTAGACATTTTCTGTATTATTTATTAACCAACAAAATATTTCTAATTTCTGTATTATCTTAATGTATTAATAGAGCTGTTTAAATGTGTGTTATAGTTCATTATATTAACTTTCTAATACTCTGCAGCCTTACTTTTTTTTTGCTTGACTTCCTTGACACCCTTTATTTACTTTTACTTGTTTTCCAACTGTCCTACTTTTTTTTTTTTATTTTTTAGCGGAAGGATTTTTCCAGTGGTGGTTTCTATGTTGTGGTTGTTGTGAAAACTGAAGATGAGGCCTGTGGCGGGGCTCTGCCTTTATTTCCCTTACACCAAGGTATATGTTATTCTTTCTTTCATATTTCCCATCCCTTGCAAATTATTTATAATATATGATTAAATAAATATATTGGGGCATTTGCCAACCCTATTATTGTGGCAAGTTTGAACATTATTAGTCTTTTGGTTTTCATTTTATACTTACCCCACATTATACACCCTCTCTGTGAATCATTTACAATAATGAATCTGCCCACACTGATCATAAGCTTCATGTGTAGACAAGTGAGAGGGAGGTGAAACCCAGCAACACATTTATGTTGGCAAACATTTTATTGATTCTTTGATTCCTTGTTTAATTGTGTCAAAAACTGAACATGGGAATGTTATAACCTGTGCTAACCCTCCCTCACAATGATCATATCAATTTTTGTATCCATTTTTTCAATGTGGATTGGAGATATAGGAGCTAAAATGATGCTTACCCAATGTTATCTTTATTGTTATGTTTTGTACATAACAATATTTTAAAATTTTCTTAGTGGGGGAACTAGTTGCTATAGTTTCCTACAGATTTTTTAACCACTTTTATTTCTTTTCCCTGATGCCTTTGACCCTTCGTTTGTATATTTCTAGATATTCCTGTTGATCATTTGAGCCGTCAGAAGACTCTCGAAGTCTTGGTCAGCCCAGCAATAAACAGTATGTATGTGGTTGTGGGTGGCACCCATGTGTAAAAACGCAGTATTTTAGTATAATTGTGTGTAATTTTGTTTAACACTTTCCGTTGGATTTTATTTTCTTTCAAACATATCTCTTCTGTAATTTTCTAGGAAATATCTATTTTGCTGGCATGCTCTTCTGTTTAGGTGTATTTTTGTCTTTCTACCTGGTGGCTATGTTCATATCCTGCTGGGAGCAATATCGGTAAGTAGGAGAATGGACTGTTTTTTTCCAACAGATTTATTGTGTGTTTATTGGTGAGAAGCAGCTACACTTTCAAAGTTTATCAGACTTGAGCACTTTTATATTTTGGAAAAAAAATCAATCTTGACCCCTTTACTTGAAGGGCAAAACATGTAATTTACACAACACAGTGTGCAAACTGCAAAAAAAAAAAAAAAAAGGTAAAAGATAAAGTTCTGTCTCTGTTCTCTCCAAGAAGGATGGGTAAGGAAAGCACATGTGCCCAGGGAATAATATATTACTCCTAATACTGTAAGTTTCCTTTCCTGTTTTTTAGGTTTTTTTTTTAATTTCCCATTCTGCTACTTTCATTTTTTTTTTCTACTCTGTGAAAAGTTTTTAATAACTGTTTTAGACCATTTTTTTTTTTTTTTAATAACTTTTCTTTTTGTCAGTTCAGAACTCCCAGCACTGTGTGGGATCTGTTATCTGGAACACTTGTTTTTTCCAGATAAAAAAAAATCTCTGCCGTCTGCAGTCAAAAGTTATACCATACATCTGATGTTGGGTCCCCTGTCCTGGTAGCCCCTGGTCATATGGCCCTTTTGCCCATTTATTAAAACGGCTGTGACTGCTTAATGTGTAAATAGTATTGATGCATTTTTTGACAAGTGTCTTTATATTCATTATACATGCCACCTACAGCAAAAAAGAGATGACTGACTTTTAAGATTTAATTGTTATAAAAAATTTGGTTTTAGTGAAAGACTGAAAGCAGACTCCTTTCACATTTGTTTGTTTTTAGCAAAATGAATGTCCCTAATATTAAGTTTATAGCTTATCAGTTTTGTCCTCAACTATTACTATAATTATTTATTTTTTGTTTGCTTCTGTTTATAGAAAAAAGAAGAAATCAGAAAACCCTTTTTTGAATTCAGCATCATCACTGAATGATGAAACTGGTAAATTTATTGGATTAAGTTGATACGTCTTTTTTTTTTTTCTGTTGAAGGGGCACCGAAGGGGAGAGTTGAAATGGGTGAACAAGATTTGGGCTTACAGGATGTTTTGTTGTGTGCCAAATGGCTGAGACCTGTAGGTATAAGGAGTGAGCGATTTGCAAAATTGAAAGGTTAATGGCATATGTTAAAGGGAAACCCCATTTATAAGTGTGGTTTATTTCTACTGGTTTTGGTGAGGTGTGTTGGTGAAGGTAGGAGGGAAAGGCATGTAGACACCCCCTCCTATCCCCTAACTTGCACATCATTCAGGCAGGCAGTAAGGACAGGCCTAGCTGCACCACCTAACTCTGTGCTCTGCTTCATGTACCAAATTTTTATTCCGGCACAAGGTGAAGCGCACAGCTTACCCCGGGACACAAGTGCTTCTGAAGAGAGCATTAAGGGGCATGTTCCCTAGTATTTGAGAGAGTGCATGTGGAAATGTGACTTTCCCATGAACTGAGATCGCGGAGGGAGCTCTGAATATCTGAATATCTCTTAAATCATTTCCTCATTTAAATTATAGAAGAACTGAAAAGCTGATTTAATATAAATTTTCATGAGAAAACTTTTGCACTGTACATTCTTCCCAGAGAATATGTGATATTCTGTATGTAGCATTGTTTTTTGCTCAACAGTTTATACATGGTAATGGTGTTTAGTTGAGCCTACTCGTATTGCACTGCCACTTCCCCACATATATATATATCTGCATGCCCCAGCATCCAAAAATGATGGTCCCTTTTAATATATATTGGTCTGTAACAATTAGATCCTTTAGTCTATTAGATACTGTTGTTAGATTATAGAGTAATATAAATGAATGGTAATTATTTTTTCTTTCTGCTCTCATTGACTTTATCCTTGGCAGCCTCACTACTTGGTAAGATGAATCATGGGGTGGAATGGTTAGCTTCATGTAACTATAAGAGCCCTGCTGCATGCAAAGTGTGGTATTATAACATACTAGCCAATAACTGTGTTCAATGCATACTGATACAGAGAATCACCACCATTTTCAATTGTGAATTTTTTTTTTGTACATGTCTTGTATATCCCTTTTAAACTGCTGTAAAATTCTTTTCCCACATCTGGAAAACAGGATTTATAACAAAGCACATTTATTCTGGAGCTGTTGTAGAGTGATCTCTGTATCAGACCCTACTCTGGGGAGTAAAGCAAACTATAATACTGCTATTTAACCACTAGCGCACTCATTCACATTGTATTGTATTTACTAATACAGTCATTTAACTCTCACTTCAAATTAAAGGAAAACTAAAGCTCAAAAGAAGTAGGCTACAAATGCTACACCTTAGATGTAATTTACTAACCCGTGAGTTCAATGGACAAAGTGCACTTTCTGACATAATTGCCATGGGTTTTACCCATAATGCAGTGTTATTTCCCATATTTCCAAGGCAATTGTGGCCAATTCGTTAGAATGCATGCGACTGCTCCTGCACTTGGACTGATTTTATTTTGAGTGCAGTTGTGCTGCAAGGATTGACACAGGCTCATGTGGAATCCCTGGTGCTATTTCCATCATTGAAGATGGCAGTAGTTCCATAGTAGCTCCCTTAGAAGATGGGGATCTTCTTTTGACAACTTTGAAGGCACAGATACTTTGTAGCCAGTTTCTTTTTTTAAAGGAAAACTATACCCCCAAACAATGTAGGTCTCTATTAAAAGATACTGAGTAAAACAGCTCATGTATAAAACCCTGCTTCATGTAAATGAACCATTATCATAATAATATACCTTTTTAGTAGTATGTGCCATTGGGTAATCATAAATAGAAAATTGCCATTTTAAAAAATAAGGGCCGCCCCCTGGGATCGTAAGATTCACTGTGCACACATACAAACCACATGTAAGGTCACATGAGCCAATTAACAGACGGAGTTCTGCCTTTTGCTTCCTCACTTCTTCCTGTTACAGTTAGTGTTGTAGTATTTCTGGTCAGGTGATCTCTGAGGCAGCACAGATAGAGTCACGAAATGGTGGTTCAAGGCAAGAGATGTAAAAGGGCAATATTTATGTAAATATATATTCCAGTTTGGTAAGATTCTTTAATATGTCATTCAATTTGATATAAACTACTGTATCTGTTGCTTAAGTATTCATTTTGGGGGTATAGTTTTCCTTTAAGGTTTTAGTTCTCACTTTAAGCAGCTTGTCAGTTCTGGCAACAATTTATTGCGTGTTCTACCTGTTTCTAACGCACCCTCCTTTTTATTCATTCACTAGTCTTCTCATTACTCACATTCTAAGGTTTAATTTTTTAGGGAAGCCGCCCATGTGTCCTAAATATGATGCCTGTGGCTATGGTTCAATAGGTGAGTAGATTTTTCTTTGGGATGTTTGTTGGTGAACATGTTGTGCAAACATATCTGTATTGGACATTTTGCTAAAAGACTGAAAGCGTTCAGTATGTGGAAGGCAACATTCGGTTCTCCAAAATGTCATTGGTTACCTAACCCTATTGTAGAGATGAGTGACTGACAGTTTGATGAACAGAGATTGGGATTATGCACAAATGTGTGTGGAATATATTGGAGGAAAGATTCGTGTGTCATGAATGTTAAGAAATAGATTGCTTGTTGGAAGAGAATTAATGTTAAATCAGGCACTACACGTTCAATATGATCAATGATTTGGACTTTTTTTGGTTATTTATTATTATAGAATGGCACATTTTATGGCAGTTATGTTTTTCAGCAGCTCAACATAGCAGTTCTGTTCCTAGCCCTGAGGATTGTACTGACAGTTTGGTCTCTTCTGGTGAAGCCTCATATAGTTATACAGGTACTGTATTTCACTGGACTTTTTGGTATACAGTATATCTATGCAGTTCTTTTTAAGATTATATTCTCCTAGGCATGGTGTGCATACTCTGTGCTCTCTCTCTCTCTCTTGGTGCTACACACCAAAAAATTTAAATAATTCAAAAAAACCTAAATTAAAATATAACGAAGACCAATTCAAAATTGTCTTTGCATACTGCTCTATACACCATACTAAGGCTACTGACGCAAGGTGATTAGTGGCCCCCCCAATGTGCTCTAGCACAGATGACTTCAGCTTTTCGAAGTTTCCTCACAATAGTCTGTGTGTGTTTGTGAATATATACGTACAGTGAGATGTAGATCTACAAATATATATTCAGATCTAATCATCTTTTTCTCCCAGCCCTTTACCTTCATTTTCTGTTCTGTAGACCTTTACTAAATATATTTGCTCTAGTTTCTCATTTAATGTGTCAACTCTTGTTCTTAAGGTCTGGAGCAATTCAAACGCCGCTCCCTGTGCTACACCCAGCAGCCTCTGAGCTCATCCTTTGGTACTTATAGTAGGAAAGACAGATAATTCTTTTTACTTCATTAAAAAAATCTCTTTGTTGAATAATAATCACAATATTACACCTGAGTTATTGCTTACCTTAGGAAACCAGGGTGTGTGGAGAATTGCATCTTGACGCCGCATAAATATAAAAGTCTATTTGCGAGAAAGTGGGTGTGCAAACATATGCGTATGTGATGCTTTTTGTTTCGAATGGTTGTCCTTTTAGCAAGTAATCTGATTTTCAAGGACTGTTGCAGTATAAGCAGTTACCCTGGTTTTTCTACAGGTTTCATTAATTTTCAAATAAGTGCATGTCATACTGTAATACTACCCTCCTGAGAGAAGAAGAGTGATACAGAGATAATTGTTTCATAACTTTGCACCACGGAGACAATGGTACATCAGCAACTTGCTGTTTACCAGAGCTTTTGACATACATACAGCATTTGTGGTGCAAGGGATGAAATAATGGCTCACAAAAAGAAAATGATAACCATACTGTAGTTATATCATAGCATACATCTGTTATGCAAATATTATTAGAATAAATTATTTCCCCAGAGAATATTTATGCCTGAGAACTATGTTCTATAGGTCATTTTGATCTCTGCTGCTGAGTAGTCCACATTTTTCAGTGACATGTCACTTTCCAAGGGCTACTCAAAGCGGCTTTTACCACTACCATCACCAGGAAGCAACAAATACTTTGGTAGTCGCTACTTAGTTTCAAAAATAAAACACCCAATGTGTCAATAACCTTAATTTGGTCCTTTATGTTCATATATTGGGGTAAAGGCATTGCTTCTCATCTAGAGACTAGGCAGGACAATGCAATGCTTAACTCCCCCTCTCTATTTGTGGGTTAGGTCTCCCTTTTTTTGTCCCCCCATGTTTATGGAGGTCTAGAGTGATACCCCTGAGTATTGGTTAGTGGTAACATTATTAAAGTTGTTCTCATTAGTCTTTCTTTCTTGATGTCATGCTGGGCTGAACTGGCTACTGCCTTTTTGTTTTACAATTTCATTTTCTCTGCATACTTACATATTTCTGCATCTAAATTGGAACTGCTTGTCTTGGGTGAAGTATTCTCCATTTTTGTACACGAATGTACACCCAGTGGTAATAAATAGACAACTATGGTGAATGCTGTAGCTTTTTTATCCTTTATTTAGGATTTATTTCAGCAGAGAAAATGATTTTACAAACAGCTAAAGTTTCATACGTGTTTCGGAAAATTGGAAAGAACGCTATATTTTTAGTGTTTCACTTCCATTTTAATAAGCCCACTTTTTTCCTGCATGGGAGACTAGTTTTACATGTGAAGCCATGGTAGTGGTGTTGTTACTTTGTCTAGACTGTAAACACTCTCATCTCTCAGGAAGCATGAAAAACACTTAATTTGATTCTTAAATTATGTATGGTAAGTCATATGATCAGCACAAACAATTTGCATGGTGCTGTTCAATGTTGAGGGGATAATGATTTCAGAAAAGGGCAGTCAAAGTCTAATAACAAGAGATGGGGCAGAAAGATATGTATTAAGTTAAAGTTGGGGAAAGAGGAAGAGGCTAAGAAGCGGGGTTTGGGCAGAGGAGAGAACTAAAAGGAAGGGAATACTGTGTTCCTTGCCAGGTATGGAGCTAACTGGAATGGACTAGCTTTATTTGGTGATTGGAAAAGATCAAATCTATTTGGCAGGGATCAATGGGAGGGCCATGGTTCATTAAAATATTCTGGCATTTGGTTTACGGAGGAGGCAAGATGGCACAAGGAAGCTACCAACACTGGGGTTGATTTACAAACATATGCCTGGCCTATTTGTTCACATGCTTGCTGAGTCTACTGTTCAGCAGTCAAAACCCTTCTCTTGTGTAAGTTTGTATTTTATTTATTTATTTGCCAATACTGAAAGACAGAAATGTGTAGATGCACTATACTTCTGGAAAATTGAATGTTTCCTGCTGGTCTCTCCCGGTGTGTCCACACTGTTATCTTCCTTAAATAGAATGTAACTAAACTTCTGGCTCCTGTTTCCTCATAGACCGGTCTCTGGAGAACCTTGTATCACGCAATCGGCTTGAGTCACTTAGCTCTGTGGAAGAGGACGATTATGATACACTGACAGATATTGAGTCTGATAAAAATGTGATAAGGACTAAGGTAGGGGCCTAAAAGTTCATATACTGGAAAATATTCAATTTTCCATCTATATGATTTTCTTTCTTTGAAAGTGGGATGTGAATAAATTCAATTTGGGACAGATTTACTAAAGACTAAATATATTTTTCCCATTTGGGTTTGAATAACATCAGTGTTTTCCCCAAATTATATATTTCCAATTTATTAAAAGTCTGATGTGATTTTGTTCTTTTCGTGATTTTTTTCTTATTTACCAGAATACTTTTGGAATGTTTATTTGACCAAAAACTGTTACCCAGTTTTGAGGTGGTAGAATCCATGTGCCACCATTTTTTCACCTGGTGATATGTTATATAAGGGACATTTATGGGAACGTTTCATGGAAGAAAAGGGTTTATTTTTTGGTAATAAATATAATTTCAAATTTGCACCATAATGTGGATGCACACAGAATTTTATATGCAAGCTGTTTTTACCTTTTATAGAAGTATCTTTGTGTTTCTGATTTGGCACGGAAAGACAAACGCGTCATGCGGAAAAAGTACCAAATCTACTTCTGGTGAGAGCATGCATGCTATATCTCTACATGTAAATCTAATGCATAATTGGTCCAAATGTGGTGTCTCCGGTATCTTATTACCAGCACCAGGCAGGGTGTCTTTTTTTTTTAATGGATGTGTTGTAGCTCATTTTTATTCTTATGCTTGTCAACTACTTTCTTCAAGCAACATATGAATATATTAGGTGTGTTATGCAAAATGCAAAAAGTCCACCAGTATGGCTTTCTGTATGATCTTACTAATACCCCACCAAGTACTTCATGCAATTTGAAGGTGTCATACTGATGATTGGTGAAATACAAAACATTAGAAAGAAGATCTAGGGGAACTATGAAAATTTTAGTTAGGCTTCATCACACTGATATAAGAAACGTTCTAATTACAATCAATTAAATATTCTGCATCATTTCTGAAATAATCAAGTTTATCTTCACGATTCCTCTCTCAGCAATGTCTCTTCATTCTGTCTTCATGCAGGCATTGGGTGTCAGATATTTATTGACCATTAGATCGAATATATCTTATAGGGGGGATTCCTTTCGTAGCAGATGTATTAAGAGCTCACTCAAATAACTGATTCCAGTACAAACAAAATAACTGCCTTTGACACAAATTCTGCATGTAGAGAGACAGGATTTCTGGTGATTTTAAAAGTGAGCTCTAATACATCTTTTGGAGCCCCCTATAAGATATATTGGATCTAACTGTCAATGACTATCTGACACCCAACTCCTGCATAAAGACAGAATGAAGAGAAACAGATGCTGAGAGAGGAATAGTGAAGATAAACCTGATTATTTCAGAAACTGTACAGAATATTTAATTGATTGTATTTGGATACTTTATTAGTTCAGTATGCTGAAAAATATTGTTAAACTGTTAAATGTGACACTGGGAAATATGCTTTGGTAAAAAAGACTGAAACTTACTCTACAAGCAGAGAGGATCAGCATCCCTGTATTAGTAAAGATCCACCAAGTTGCTCACAGCAGCTCACCATCTTGTTGTGCTTGGGGTTCACTGGGCAGCTGTTGAGGAGTTAACCTTATGGGAAATCATCAAGCAGACAAGTTGGGTTGTTTGTAGGTGATGCTACAAGTCTGATTATTAAATTCTCATGCTGATTGCACTGGTTTCCATATAAAGCAAGTCTGAATTCTGTATTAATTGGCCTTGTATTGTGCCATATAGTACGGGTATATTTTGATTCAGTCAGTGTCTATTGTCAGTCCCTAGGCACAGGCAACTAATAGCTGCCCAGAGCAAGTGAATACTGAGGACTTGATTGCACCAAAGTTGATATGAAAGTTGCATGTTGGATTTAACATTCTTCTGCAGTTTTTACGGAAGTTATCCCTGATTTAAAAAACGGTGTATTTGTTGCATCTACAAGGGAGATACTGGTCAGTTTCTTGTTTAGTTCAACCTGAGGCTGTATGAACACAGATAAATGATGTGTGTAACTAACAGTTTTCTTGTAAAGCTTTTTTGTAAGTGAAAGGCATATGTTTCTCTGTCCTCCTGTAGGAATATCTCCACAATAGCAGTGTTTTATGCACTGCCTGTCGTACAGCTTGTTATCACCTACCAGACAGTGGTGAATGTGACTGGAAACCAAGACATCTGCTACTATAACTTCCTCTGTGCTCATCCCCTGGGTTCTTTAAGGTATTTTATTTAATGACTGGACACTAAATATATTGGATATAACAAAACCTGAAATTATATATTGATTCAACATTACTGAACTATAGAAAATACATTCTCCATACCATCTGCCTTTATTTTTCTTTACTTTTCCACAGTGCCTTCAACAACATCCTAAGTAACTTGGGCTATGTGATGCTTGGACTTCTCTTTCTTGTCATTGTGCTGCAGAGAGAACTCAGTCATAACCACAACCGCATGAATATTAGGGGTCGCCTTCAGGTAAAATGCATGTCTTTATCACAAAAGGCTATGGGAAAGCTTCATGGACTGGTCTCTTGGTGGTTATGTTTTTAAAGAAAAGAGTAGATCTTGTGGGCAAAGAGGAGAGCTATTTGTAGTACTGGAATACATTTGTAGGGTGAAAAGTGACTGAATATATTAGTAGAAACGCAGTTAAGTGGCAAAATGTATTCATTGTGGAATGTAGGTTGTTTAGATGACTTTCCAAATAAGATGTGGGGTGGTAGCTTAGTGGGATACATTTGAAAGTGTTTCACTACTAAACCTTAGGCCAATCTGTAAAGCAGTCTACTACAGTATTTTTTTTTATGAAGGCACGTGTATTGAGGTGCTGCTCTAGAAACTTGCTGTGCCTTGCTCCACTTTCGCCTTTTTTGATTTACCTACTGTTTCTCTTTCTGTTCAGGAATGTGGGATTCCCAAACATTTTGGTTTGTTTTATGCTATGGGTACTGCTCTGATGATGGAAGGCCTTCTTAGCGCCTGTTACCATGTGTGTCCGAACTACACGAACTTTCAGTTTGGTTAGTACTTTTAATTTTTACTCTTTACACCTTCTTCATTTCTTCTTTAAATAGTTATTGCTCAAATCTCGGCAAGCCATTCCATGCTCACCAATCCCATAATCTTATGTTGCCTTTATGCTTTTATACTTCTTCTGTGTTCATTTATCTCCACCCAGTCACATTTGACTCTTATAATTTTTATAAACCATATACGTTTATATTCTGATTTTTTCCAGACACTTCCTTCATGTACATGATTGCTGGCCTGTGTATGCTGAAACTGTACCAGAAGAGACACCCTGATATTAATGCAAGCGCCTACAGTGCATACGCCTGCCTAGCTATTGTTATCTTCTTCTCTGTAATTGGTGTGGTGAGTCCAACGTAATTTGGCTTTTACATTTGAAAAATGAATCCTAATACATATGCTGCAGACAATGAGTTATACATGTTGATGGCAAAGTGGCAAGAAAGGTGTAATTGGGAGAAGTGCATGGGAAATTGTTGGGGAGATCCTGGTGAATGTAAATTCATTATCACAAAAGAGGCAGAGAGATATTTTTATCAAACATTGTCTTTTCTCTCTCTCCAATTAGTACATTCGGCATCCACTCCTGCCTTCCACTCCCCCCACACCTTCTAAGCTCAATGAACCCCTTTACAAAATGGACTCTCTCTTTCCTGCCACTATAATAAATTATCGTCCCCCATGCATGTACTTTCTCCTCACTCCACGCACTCATCCCAAGCCCCTAGTACAGACACTCTTTTTACTCCATGCCCTTTCTGTCTTCTTCAATGCACTCTATCTTTCATCAGGTTTTCGGGAACGGGAACACAATTTTCTGGATTGTATTCTCTGTGATTCATATTTTATTCACGCTTCTCCTGAGTACCCAACTCTATTATATGGGGCGTTGGAGACTAGGTGAGTGAGATCTTACAAATATGTCACATTAAATTTAAGCACAACAGTCTTTCTTACGCCATTCTCAAACTGTACTTTTACTTATTATTTTTGCCCCAGACTCTGGAATTTTACGACGTATTTTTCACGTTCTATACACTGACTGTTTGAGACAATGCAGCCCTCCCATGTATGTGGTAAGTGACTGAAAAAAATCTGTTCCGTAGAGAATATACTGTAAATAGTAGAGATGTTGATGTTACAGTATTTGGCAAATGTATTATTTTTTTTTTTTTTATTTTGTCTCAGGTCTGAATTTAGAAATTCTATGTATAGTAGATTATGTATTTATGTAAGAATATCACTATATAAAAATACTAAGCTGAAAACTTCTGTGCTTACATTAAAGGGTACCTGTTGGGCAAAAATATTATCCCCAAGCAAAGGTGTGGGCTAATAGAGCCCTGCACTTAGTTGGGGGTAACTTTTTTTTTTTTTTTTTTTTTTTAACTTGCCCCTGCCTAAAGATATCAGGCTTTCAGCACTGATGTGCCGGGAGATCATCTTCCTTTTTCATTTACAGCAGTGGTAGCCATGCCTTGCCAGACATTGTATCCATCATACAATTACACTTCACATTGATTGAGCAATAACAGTTTTGTGAATTTCTTGCTAACTTTTATTCACTGTAACAGTCACAAGAGACATGTATATAAATATAGTTTCCCGCAATGTACTAAATGTTTTTGTCCCCCTCATTATTTTCTTCTGTTTTACCTGCTTTTATATATTTTGCTATCTTCCTTCTGCATTACTAAATAAACATCATACTTTTTCAGGACCGCATGGTTCTACTTGTCATGGGAAACATTGTAAACTGGTCCTTGTAAGTAACTTTTGTTTTTGCAGTAGTAGAAATATCCATATGGCACATTGTTGTTCTTTAGCCTAAAACCACCACCTGTTCTAGCTTTTTTGCCTATTGCATGACCTCTCCAATACAATCCTTACTTTATATTAAGGATTTAGCAATGTCTAACTCAAACACTGTAGTTGAAAAACTCTTTTTACTAGTTTGCCAGTGTATAATAAAATCCTTCTTATTTGTGCAGGGCAGCCTATGGACTCCTTGTCAGACCTAAAGATTTTGCTTCCTATCTCCTTGCTATTGGAATCTGTAACTTGTTGCTGTACTTTGCATTCTACATAATCATGAAGGTAAGATGCTGGAGAAGGGAATAACTGGTTGTAAGGGGATTCAATTGGCTATAATATTGTCAATGCACTTTTAAACAAAACATTATGATGGAAGCAAGGGAGCCTGTAATTTCTTTTGGGCCATGACTTTTCTCTACTAATGTATCTCTCTTTTTCCCCCTTACTCTGTCTCTGTATCTCCATCACTTGTTTTGTGACTTTTGTATTTTGATCTGTTTCTCTTCCAGCTGCGAAGCGGGGAACGCATACTCCTAATCCCACTTCTTTGCATCTCCTGCACCTCTGTGGTTTGGGGATTCGCCCTGTTCTTCTTTTTCCAAGGACTTAGCACCTGGCAGGTAAGTGTGCAGAATTTAGAAATATCACTAATGCTATGCTCTCATGATAGTGGTAGTTAGGTGTACATACTGTCTAGGGATGCACCGAATCACTGAACCCCCGAATCCTTCACGAAAGATTCAGTCGAATACCGAACCAAATCTGAATTTGCATATGCAAATTAGGGGTGGGAAGGGGAAAACATTTTTACTTCCTTGTTTTGTGACAAAAAGTCACGTGAATTCCCTCCCTCCACTAATTTGCATATGCAAATTAGGATTCAGATTTGTTTCCACCGGGCAGAAGAATTTGGCCGAATCCTGCTGAAAAAGGCAGAATCCTGGATTCGGTGCATCCCTAATACTGTCCAAGTCTTACCATCAGAGCCATGCTAGGTCAGGTGTAAGTACTATAGAAGCAAGAGACAAAAACATGAATGATTATGCCCCCCCCCCGCCCACACACACTGTATCTATCAATGGCATCTGTTACTGAGGCAATACTAAGGGGCAGTGGGTGAAAATTACACTTCACCATTTAATAAATATGCTCTGAATATCCATAGGAGTGAATATAAAGTGAGAGAATTGTTCTGTGGTGAGTTCTAATCTCACACTTTGATAAATTTGCCCCTAAATCTCTATCAGGTAAGGATGGCAGTGCCATGTTTTTCTACAGAGCTGGTTACAGGGCTCAGAGCAAAACCATTCTGGGAAGGGAATTATGGTCTGTACAGTACATTTATCGGATAGAAGTACTCTGAATATATTGTCATTTTCTACTCCATTGTCAGAAAACTCCTGCTGAATCAAGAGAACACAACAGAAATTGCATTTTGCTTGGTTTCTTTGACGATCATGATATTTGGCACTTCTTGTCATCTATTGCAATGTTTGGCTCTTTCCTGGTAAGTGTCATTTTGTCTCTCTTTTTTTCCAGGACATCATACAGGTATGGGATCCATTATCCGCAAACCTGTTATTCAGAAAGCTCTAAATTACCCCATAAAGACCCCATATCTGGAAAACCTCAGGTTCCAAACATTCTCAATAACAGGTCCCATACTTGTATAGGCAAACTACACCAGTGGGACATGGTTATAGGCCCAATAAACTTGATTACAGTGCAATATTACCATTGAGCCTTATACTGTTATACGTGAGCTGGGCAGAAAAATGCCCAAAACTGCCAGTGGTACAGTTTTTGGCTGCTCTGATGCCTGCAAGGAAGTTTTGATTAACTTGAAAGTAGGTGGAACATATAGAGTCTATATGGGGCTTTCAACGTTAAGGGCTAGACTAGCAGACGGAGGGTCTAGTTTAAAGGGGAACCGTCGCCCCAAAAAAAGATGGTCAGACAAGAACTCTGTCCTATCCCTCGCTTACCTCACCTTTCTCAAAACTGCTAATGTGTTTCTATAGCACAAAAAATATATTAAAGTAAACTGCAAAAGTGCTCACAACACCTATTTGAGCAAGTTTACTTCCAATTTTCTTCATAGGTTTACAGCCCATATTCTTAGTACCTTCATGTATACCGCATGCACACCATTTTTGGCCACAATTTATATACTTCACACACTTTAACACCCAGAGAAGGATCATCAAGCCATGTCCTTATATTCCTGGGAGACAAAAACAGAGTAGGGCTCTGACATATATCCTCTTGCACTACTGCAGATTTTCTTTGCTTTTCAGTAAAGTCTAAGGGGCAAATTCACTAAGATTCGAAGTTGTGCCAGGCGCAACTTCGCCACACTTCGCCAGGCGTATTTTCGCCAGCGCTCCGCAAATTCACTAAAATCCGAAGTTGTGCACAGGGGTAGCGTAAGTTTTTGAAGTTTCGCTAGCGATGGTTCATTTGCATACGGCGCGAAATTCAAATTTCAATGGAGGAACACGTATCACCACTTCAAATGCCTAGAAAACCTTCAAATCAGCAAATACGAATTTTATTTTGCCCTACACATGTGCCCACTGTCTAGGTAAGTTGCCATGAGTCAGGAAATGTAGGGGGGAAGGAGGGGAGCCCCAAAAATATTTTCAATCTTTTTCAGCCTATCACCCATCATTTAGAAAACAAGCCAGCGTTTTTTGGGACTTAGAAAAGATTTTGACTTTTTTTGAAACAATCCCTATCTACTCTATTGCGCTTCGCCAAGTCTGAGGTGGCGAAGGAAGTCTAGCGTAAAAGGTAGCGTTCAGTACACTGCGCAAGTTAGTGAATTTGCGTAGTTACGTCGCTAGCGAAAATTCGCGAAGTACGCAAAACTACGCCAGCGTTCGTTAGTGAATTTGCGCAGTAACCAAAAATGCCAAACGCTAGCGAATTAACGCTAGCGTTCGGCGCTTAGTGAATTTGCGCCTTAACACCATAACCTACTCCTGACATTTGTTTCCTTTGCTGCAGGTACTGCTCTTTCTAGATGACGACTTGGATACTGTACAGAGAGATAAGATCTATGTATTCTGAGTCCTGCTTCTACATAGTTGAATGTTATTTATTAAAACAAATAATGGAAAAGAAATATCATTAGTACAGTACTATTTGGTACTACATTGGAGGGCTCTGCTCCTTTTTGGACCTGCAGAAAAAAAGGTGGGATGGATAATCTCCAAACACATTGCAAACGCAAAGAGAAGAAGAGACTTTGCTCTCTGTGAAACTACTGAAAGATGAAGATATTATGTCCGTCCCGGCAGCAAATGCAAGAAATAACTGCATCACTGAGGATGTTGTTTATTCTTTTGATGATGGTGATCAAACTGCACTTTATTGCTCTATAGGCCAGTTTTCAATATGTGTGTGAAGCCATCGCTGTGGTCCACTTGCTGCTTCTGCACCTTTGTGGACCACAAGGTGTCACGGTTTGTTTTTTCTTCTTGATGCCAAAAGGAATCAGCACGTTTTTTTGTTTTTAATAGCTAGCTCTTAACACATTGTAATCCTTATTTTGTGACAACATGTGATTTATTTAATGCGTTGAGTCAGCTACCCATGCATTGGATTTATATTGTTTTTTTGTTTTTAAAAAAAAAAAAGAATATGGCTGACCCAAACATCTTTTTATAGTTCACAGAATCAATCAGATCTGCATATTATTGAATATCTTTCAAGTATGAAGCCAGAGAGGTGCCACCTCTGAAAACTGGCCTATTGCTTGTATTCATTTTTAACTAGAGTATCTGGAACAGTGCAATTAAGGGGCTGCTGTTTGTTGTTTGCCAACTGATCCGAACAAATCATTGCCATGGTGATTCCCTTACTGGTACTATGTGTATAGGCTGGATCTGTTTCAGGGCAGAACCATTACAAAAACGTGCCATCTTTCCTTCTTTGGCTGTGTCCCATGTTTTACACCTGCTTTTATTTCTTGTTTGTTTTATACTTCTGAGATTTAAAAAATATATATATATATATAAACAAACACGAGAAAGTCTCTTTCTTTCTGCTCATTCCATTTCTGCTTTTCATTCAGCAAATATTTAATAGATGCCAGGACAGTTAGAGAGTTATTCATAAAGGACAGACATTTCCCACATTTCCTACAACACTGAACAAGAATTCTGCAAGAAATGTAAAAGCAAAATGGCAAAGCAAAGGGCTGCCAAGCACTCCAAATGTGTTGGTATGCATTTAGTCTTAGGGCTTGTGTCACATAATTTAATTCCTGCAGCGTGATGAAAATTATCATTGAGGATGATGAATTGTGATTCTATTTGAAAATAAAATATTAAGGGGCCGATGCACAAAAGGTCAAATTTATAGCACACCTTAAAAATGGCATCACTTCTTATATTTTTAGAATTAATGATCGATTCACTAAAAGTTCACTTGACTGACTTAAGAAGTGATTTTTTTTTTTTGGTTAATTTTCAGTGAATTGTGTGCAGTATTATATCATGCAATATTTTGTGCGTTTTTTGATCCATTTGATTTTGTCTACCATTATTAGTGCAATCTATAGCACCTAAGACAGTCGGGATGCTACTGAGTAGAAGTCTCTTTTTACAGTGTTTTAGTCATTCCTTTTACTGGGAAACTTGATGTAATTCCATGACACTGAACATAGAGCATTCTGGACCTGCCCAAGGCACTGTGAAAATGTCTTAGTGGCTGTAGGTAAGGCTCCAGCTCCTCATGAAGACCTTTAATTGCTGCCCTACAGCTCCTTACTATATCTTCCTCTATTAATCCATCTGATGTTGTTTAATAGCACCTAAATTTTAAAACAAATTGTCGCACTATTTTATACGTTTATCGCTTAAAAGATGTTTGTGAATTATGCGTTAGGCTTGGACTTTACACTGTACATATAGATTTACATACAAAAACAACCAATACCCTATACAAGAAGTAATGAGGGCTTTGTTTTCTTCGTTTCCTCACGAGGAAACTTTGGGCGGCTTCGGAAAACTAAGCACTAGAGTGCCATCCTGCTGGCGTTTTAAATTCTAGCCGGCGGGAAGGCAGTTCGAGAAGATTAGTCGCCCCGAAGAAGAGGAGATTTGTCGTCAGGCGACAAATCTCCCCAAATTTGAGCGTGAGTCTCTGTACTTACACAGATTTTTAGAAGCAAATGTTAAGAACTGCTTAAGATCCTTCACTACACTTACACCTAAATTCATTACAAAGCTTTATAAATACTTTGAATTTTACACACTGTACTGGGAATGTGCTGATATTTTGTGAATGTCTGAAGGCTTGCAAAAAAGTCTGAGACCCAGTCATGTCTGGATTTTGAATATATTCAGATCCAAAAAGTCAATATTGTTATTATTTAGTGTGAATTTGATAGGACTGACCAGATCATTGAGGGCCTGATGGGATTAAAGTAATGCGTTCTCCCCCTCAATCCATACAAGGAACAAATCTTCTAGGTATCAGAAATAAGACAGAACAAACTTGTCAAAAAGAAGTAATATAGGCTGTTTTGAAATCCCACATATATTCGTTAGGATGATACCAGTGCACTGCCTGACAGGGAAAGGTAACTTTCGAAGTGGAAGTACTTCCTGGTTATAATGTGCTCTAATAGTTGCAGAAAAAAACTTAATTGGCGTGTCCATGTGTATTCTAGTCAAAAGTACCCACCTAGATGTCATAATGCCCTTGTCGTGGGGTTTTCCATGTCTAGAGGCTCTGACATTCATAGTTGCCAGTAGACAATTGTTGGGGATCCATTGGTACAGGGAGCCCACTGCAGAGATAATTGGTTTCCAAATTCCTGTTCAGACAAGGTTTTATGGACTTTGAGTAAGGTATAGATAATCACCATCTGGGGATATTTAGCGACCCTATACTAATATGCATCTATATCAATCCAACTTGGCAAAGACAATATACCCATTATCAATACATTAACAACATTGTGATATTCTGTGCATACTGCTACTAAAAATGTCCTCCCCTTTAAACAAAACAGGGATTGTTTGTCCATATATTGCAATATATTTAAGCTGGCCAACTACGTCAAAGTCATCCCATATCTGGCCAGTCCTACGCTTAATTTTCATCTGATTCATTAAGAATTCTATTGCTTCATTATACATTTTACAAAGGGACTACGTTTTACCTGCAACTTGCTAGCTGCTTTCAAAGTAAAACTCCCAAACTTGGCTGCCCTTTTATTGACCACCATAGAGATCACCTGACTATAGCTGGGAAGGGTGGGGGCTACAACATGGAGCTGACAAGGAATAACTTTGACATAAATCTTTTTTTAATTTATTTATTATATATATATACTAGACATTAAGCCCGTTAAATTAACGGGCGCTAGAACATATGTCGTCACATACCTCCCAACATTTCAGAATGGGTAAAATTAGTAGGCAGGGCCACCTTTGTAGCACTGGTGGCCAGGGGGTGTTAACATTGGTGGCTAGGGGAGTAACATTGGTGGCCGGGGGGGGTTAACATTGGTGGCCAGGGGGGTTAACATTGGTGGCCAGGGGGGGTTAACATTGGTGGCCAGGGGGGTTAACATTGGTGGTCAGGGGGGGTTAATATTGGTGGCCAGGGGGGGTTAACATTGGTGGACATTCTGTGCAGCTTCCCTGAGGAGCAGTCAACTTTAACATCTTAGTGTCCGACACCTTAGACACTATGATTTTCTTGTTTTAACACAGTCTTTGATTATTTTTCTTGGACTTCCAAGCAGCTTCCCTGGAAACAATGCAAAGTATTGTAAGTACAGAAGTAGCCATAGCATGACAATAAGAAAACCCCTGCCTACAATAGCAAAATCTGTGATTGTCAGATTCCTCTTGGGAACAATCAATAAATGTACAGAGAGCAGGTGGGTTCCTGGGCCCCTGGCCTGAGGTGGCCTTTCAGAATTTGCCACCCTTGCACCCCTTCCACCCTGTCGGTAGGACTAGGTAATCCAGCACAAAGTGACGCTTCTATACATTTATACATATTTCTCCCCCTGCAAAAGGACCATCATTTCCCTTACAACATACACTATGGACAAGCTTTCTGTCAATGAATAGCCTCACTTGGATCACCCAGTACTAACTAAAGAAACCCAATATGGCTGCCAAAGACTCTTCAAAGACTGTCAGCTCGCTGTGATATCACATACCCTGTGTTTTGGTAACTCTAACCCTTCCAGTACGAATCAGAAACAGAATAGTTATTAAGGGTTTTATCTGGAGCCAGACTGTGCTTCTACAGGCAATCAATCATGAATGTTATATAGAAAAGTATCCAGATGTCAAGTGGTGTGGTTCTAGTCCAGAGAAGTGCTCCCCAATATTTTTCTTGTAGCACCAAACCTATCTGCTGTTTCATGTGCTAGGGGTTAGTATAATAAAAAAATATGATAAAATTGCCAATACAATTTCTCTTATTCTTTGCATCTCTGAGGGTGTTAACACATTGAATAATAGCATGTAGACTTTGGAGAAACCGTTATAGTCTTAAATTTAAAGGGCATGTAAAGGCAAAAAAATAAATTTCCATTTTTACTTTCTTTAATGTAAAAGAAACCTATCTCCAATATTCTTTAATTAAAAAATGTGTACCGTTTTTATAAGAAACCTGACTGTATGCAGTGAAATTCTCCCTTCATTTACTGCTGTGGATAGGAATTGACAGTCCCTACTTCCTAACTGCTCTGCAGGGAAACAATCATACTTATGAACAGCAGGGGGAGCCCCCGCCTTACTTCCCAGCCATGCAGAACTCAAGCAGCTTTGTTTTGTTCCCCTGTAGAGCAGTTGGCAACTGTGTAGAGATTTGTATTGGAAACGGTAAAGGGGATGTAAAGACAAATATAAAATCCAACTCCAGCTGCAGGGACAAAGATCATGGAGCCAGATTTAAATGGATACACTGGTATTCTATTTGGAGGATTATTTTGCTGCAGCCACGGGTTCTGCAGAGTTGGAGAAAGTTTATATTAAACAATACAAAACCTATAAAATCCACATTAGATTACATGACAATACAGGACCCAGTGCAGTCTGCATATTCTGATTACTAATCAGTGTTGCTGTATCAGCTTCTGGCAGATATTAATTGACTTGTGCTGTTTTGATAATTTATGATTATCCCTAAGCAGCCCAGACCACACTGAGCATGTGCACAGTCTTGGTCTTGCTAAGATGTTTAACAAAGTTACAAGATGGTGACCCGCTGTGGCCAACTTTGAAAGCATAAATCATTTGTTTGATTAGGCCTGTGGTGCAGTAAGTTCATGTTTATGTTTAGTATACAAAATACAGCATTTCTAGCCTTATGCTATTTTAGACTTTACTTCCCCTTTAAGGCAGTAATAATACTAACACAAGTAGATGAGACTGAAAAAAGGCACATGTCCTTCAAGGTCAGCCTTTTTGATTACCAGTTTTTGTCATAGAGGGAGGACAAATGTCTTACTCCCACGTAATCGTAACAGTCTCTGGGTCAAATATGTACTAAGAGTTTTAGTAACTATTTTCTTACCGCCTAAAAAACATTCAACCTTAACATGAAACAGTTTATTATTTCTGCCAATACACCAGCATTAGAGAGAGTTCCTCAACTTCACAATTCTCACTGTAAAAAAATCCCTTTCCACATCTTAGATGGGAAACATCCTTTCTTCTCCGAATCCATCTGAATGGATGCCTTCATGTTCACTGGAAGGAAATACTGGTAAATAAAGAATCGAAGAGTTTATGGTTGCCTTGTATATTTATACATAAATTAATCATATGTCTGCTTATGCGCCTCACATCTCCAGCATAAACTACCCCAAAATAGTCAGCCTAAGGGAGACCTTCCATTTCCCTTAGCTGCTCTTCTTTGGACTTTCTCTGTTGCATTAAGATCCTCTAATAAGGACTGAAGACCAAAACTGCTATGCATGTTCTAGATGGGGCTTTACCAGTGCTTTGTAAATGCAATATATGTATCTCTCTCTCAGATGTTACACTTGAACAATTGTATAATTAATGCATATGTATAAGTCCAATTATCCAAGTCCCCCTTAAAGAACTATTATATATATTATATATGTATATAACTATTGCTCTACTCTTCATAAAGCCATGTTGATAACTACTAATAATAACAGATGTCAGACTTGCAGGCCTGTAATTTACTATCTAAATAATAAGGGGCCATTTATATCATTAGTGTAGATATTTTTGCAGTAAAAAATAAATACAGTTTGCATCACTCTGGCCAGGTGGCAAACCTAATTGTGGTCTACACATGCAACCATGTTGCTTTTTTTTTTTTTGCTTTTTTTTTGCTCTGTCTTGTGATTACTTTGAGTGTAAAGCAAGTGAAAGGGCCTGAAACTTTAGCCCATTATGTTACAATTGTAAGTGCTGCATGATTGCCTAATGTATGTACTTTCTTGTTTTGATTGCTTTAGGCCCTGTTACAGCACATTGAAGCCTACATTGCTAAAGTGTCTCCAATCCTATGTGTAGCACACCCCTGGGTGGGCCTGAGGATGGTGTTTAAAGGAGAAGGAAACCCTGTTGGCGCAACCCCCCCGTAGGCCCTCCTCCCCCCTGGCCTACCTCCCCCGGGCAAATGCCCCTAACTTGTTAGTCACCCCTCCATGCAGGTCCTCTCTGGTCGAGTTCACGGGGACCATCTTCGTCTGAGCGATCTTCTTCCTGTACTGATCGGCGTTTGGTGGCGCATGCGCAGTAGGAGGCATTTGCCGGTTGGATTTACTGCGTATGCACCCGAATTTCACAAATTTCACAAAGTTTCCAACTTCTTTTTTCTGAAACTTCGCAAGTTTCGGCGCATGTGCAGTAGATCCAACCGGCAAATGTCTCCTGTGGGATCCCTGAAGAGAGAGCCCTGAGCACACATGCTCTCCCTTTTATACTTTTAAACACTGCCACCTACTGGGCAAGCAATGAACCATTTACTGGTAACATTCAGGAGAAGGGTCTTACACAAAGGGCTCACTAACTCAGGACCACTTTAGGTGTCCAAATTACAGGGGAAAACTGTGCGTGGAGATGCCTAACCCTCAGGGTCTGTACATTCAGGGTGCAGTCAGGGCTTTTTCTGGATGGTAACCTAAATGTAGCCTGTAAATGAGGGGTTCAGTCAGAAGGGCCAGAACTAGGGGTAGTCAGAAGAGGCAGCTGCCTAGGGTGCAATACTAGGGGGTGCTGGGCAGCTACTTCTAAAATTATCTTCAGCCTACCCCTAGTCCACACCTCTCAGTTACTCCCCTTGCTTTACAGAGCAGCGGTTTTCAGATGGGGGTCAGTGACCCCCATTTGAAAGAGGCAAAGAGTCAGAAGAAGCAGGCACATAATTTAAAAAAAATGGAAAAGTTGCTTAGAATTGGCCATTCTATAACATACTAAAATGTAACTTAAAGGTGAACCACCTCTTTAAAATGTTTTTTATGCTCCTGCACCTACAATGTGTTACACTTACCTCCAGTATTTAGGGTTAGTACCTGCACAGGATAATGTGCTTTTAGCCACGTGGCTTAAATAGAGAATAGAGAGAATAGAGAAGCATTGGCGTAAGGTGCATAAAACTGCAATGATGCAACTGACTGACTAAATAGATGAAATTATTGGTATTTGGGAGTGAAATTGTTTGTTTGAAAGACAAAATGTTTCTTTTTTAAAACTGCAGCAAGGAAGCTTGGAAGCTGTGATGGAGTTGCCCCCAAATTAAGTCTATAAAAGGATCTGTTGGAGGGAAGAGTTCTCCCCCCTCTTTGTGACTCACACACATACTGCCCCTTTCTCACATCATTTAGGTATCCAGAGAATGTGATCAGACCCAAAAGCCTAGAGTTCTGTCAGACCTTCCCCTAATATGGTGTTGGGAAGATCAGACCCAGAAGAGGGGCAGGGGAGGGCTGAGACACCCCCACATAACAAGCAGATGCAGGGCAAGACTTTATCTCCACATTCAACTGCACTACCAGTCAGTTCTTTGCAGCAGCAAGAGAAGGACCGTCTTCCAGTGACTTGTGAGTAGGTGGCTGTGAGTAAGGGGCTGTGAGTAGGGGACTGCACTACCAGTCAGTTCTTTGCAGCAGCAAGAGAAGGACTGTCTTCCAGTGACTTGTGAGTAGGTGGCTGTGAGTAAGGGGCTGTGAGTAGGGGACTGTGAGTAGGGGACTGTGAGTAGGGGGACTGTGAGTAGGGGGCTGTGAGTAAGGGGCTGTGAGTAGGGGGACTGTGAGTAGGGGGCTGTGAGAAGGAGGACTGTGAGAAGGAGGACTGTGAGTAAGGGGCTGTGTGTAGGGGGACTGTGAGTAGGGGGCTGTGAGTAAGGGACTGTGAGTAGGGGGACTGTGAGTAGGGGGCTGTGAGTAAGGGGCTGTGAGTAGGGGGACTGTGAGTAGGGGGCTGTGAGAAGGAGGACTGTGAGTAGGGGGGCTGTGAGTAGGGGGACTGTGAGTAGGGGGCTGTGAGAAGGAGGACTGTGAGTAAGGGGCTGTGAGTAGGGGGACTGTGAGTAGGTGGCTGTGAGTAGGTGGCTGTGAGTAGGGAGACTGTGAGTTGGGGGTTGTGAGTAAGGGGCTGTGAATACGGAGCTGTGGGTAATGGGCTGTGAGTAGGGAGCTGCAGCATGGTGGCTTAGTTGTCCATAAAGTAATGCCTAAACCAAGTGCAGGAAACCAGTAGATGTTTATAAAGCCACTGTGAATGTGATATTGCTTTTAAACTTTGCCTATGTGCTGTCGCATTCCTGTAAAATCTCCTAATGTTAACCCTTTCGTTCCAGATAGCTAATCTATTCAAAATTAATATACTTCAAGCATTTATACTATTACAATACGAATATCATTGTTTTAGGTATGTATTTTTTGTTTATATAGCGCCACTTATTCAGGCAGCGCTGTATTGCAGGACAGTAAATGAGTCAAATAGGGGTTGATACAATAATAAATACAAAGCACAATTACATTAGATTAAGAGCTAAGTGTCAAAGAGACAAGAGGAAGGAGATATCTGCCCCACAGAGCTTACAATCAAGTGGTTGGATAACTTACAGACACAAATACAAGAGGATATTTAGTGCTGCAGGGAACAATGGTTGATACTTCTATATAAACGCATCACAACTGAACAGCCATGTACAACTTTACTATAGACATCATCGATTAGGAACTTCAGAGTGTATTTTATTATTGCTTATACATTACACAATATCTCCAGTGCTTTATTCCTCTGGTCATACAGTAGTTTAGGAATGAATATTGGCAAGGGACAACCTCTGGAGTAGTAGGAAACCACGGGTGAAATTATGGCCACACTTATACCTGGAGATTTATATCTGGTTACTTCTTTTTGGGGGGAAACTGTTCTATTTTCTGTAGTCACTATTGATTTATAAGAGAGTCGTGATACAGCAGGTATTGTAACGTGATGGAATGATACAGTGGTTTACTTGCCCAGCCTGGCATTTTACTGCGAAGGAGTAATACAATATTGAAGTAAAATAAAATATATTCTTTAATGGTCACATAGTCAGCTAAGCAAGCCATGCCCCCACACTACAAAGCAAATAATGAGGTGCCCCTGCTGATCTGGACTCCTGAAAGATGATGATGGTGATGTCTCCGGTACTCGGGGAGGCTCAGGGAGTCTCCATGTCTTTACGGAAACATCCTTAAATCTGTGAAATCAAATTAACAGGATGGGAGGGGGATTATTTGCAACATTAACAATCCATAAAGGTAGGAGCTGTCTATAGATGTATTATTATTATACATCATCATCCACCAATCACAGTCATTTATATATGCCAGGCTCCAGAATTTGACTTACTATAAAGCTCCTGCTTGTCTGTTGCTGAAATGATATCCGTATTAGTATTATTATCCATTAAAGGGGATCTGTGGTCAAAAACTATCATCTTTCTTGGGGAATGATTATAATTATATTTGTAATTGCCGTTTTGATGCTCTAATAGCCGTTACCTTGCAGCTCAATGTATTCCCCCCACAATCCGCTCAGTTCACTTGTACAGAAAACCTTCATGGCCAGCGCCCGTCTCTTCTGCTTGACCCACCAATATAAAAAAACAGTAGGCGGTTACGTTTACAGAGGCCAGGTCAATGTGCAGGGTTGGACTGGGGGGCCAGAGGTCCCGGGGATGCTGTCTCCAGGACCCCCTCCAGCCCCCTTGCCCTGCCGCGCTTGACCTGAAAATAATTTTTGAAGGGAGCAGGTCTGGGCCGGCAGAGCCCCCAAGAGTCGGGCCCACTGGGTTTTTTCCGGTGTCCCACTGGCCCAGTCCGACCTTGTGCATGTACCTCACAACCAGCCCTATGCGCGTCCTAGCATTCCAGCAAGCACTAGGAGATGGCGCTGGAGAAGTCTGATTTGGTAACAGTGTAGCTAGCTGAAGCGGCAATTTTATACTGCACATTTATCTAAAAATTGAATGAGACTTCTCCATCATGATCTACTTGCGCTCACAGGAATGATAGTGTGTGCAGACATAGGTAATGGCTATTAGAGCATCAAAACGGCTAAAAAATGTATTGCAATTACAAATATAATTATAATCATTCCCCAAGGCCTAAGAAAGATTTTAGTTTTCAACCACAGATCCCCTTTAATGCAGTTGATAATGTATTTTATATATATATATACACATACACGTTTCATATTATTTTTCTAGAATTGAATTTATAACCAGAATTAATTTCCCTTTTGGGCAGCCATGTTAACACAATGGCAGTCATTAGCTGATTCTGGAGTGACATTTGTGTAAATTCCAAACCCTGTGAGATATAAAGATAAATCCATTTATAGTATATGTGCTGCATGTGGATAAGTCACATGTACTACATCATGTCTGGCTCTATGGTTATGAAATGCAGGACAACTGCCATATTGTCTCTTCTGTTCTGTAAATTAAATGCTTAGTTACACCTTCCCCTCATTGTCCCAGTTTTGCCACTGAAATCTGAAAATTGATTCTATGTATGGCAGAACGGAGATTCCCGACGCAGCTGCATTAATATGATCCAAGGAAATACATTCCTGTAACTGTTTTGCCATGTCTGGCACTTGAATGAGCAAATATCTATTTTATTGTCTAATCGAAGCTAGTGGCACATTGATTTACATTATCATTTCTCTGAGCTGCTTCTTGGTGGAGATATCATTCCTTAATTATATAGTGCCAGTGAATTACACAAAGAATATTTATTTTTCCAGTTTCATTTAATTATCTCCACACTATAGTTAGAAGCCAAGAAGCCTGCCAGAATGTTTGTGCATATGAGAAAACCCATGCAAACATCATACAAACTTCATTCAGATAGTGCCCTGGTCAGAATGAGACTGAACTGTAAGGGTCAGGGCCCACAGGCAGATTCGGGGAGAATAGTCGCCCGGCGACAAATCTCCTCTTCTTCGTGGCGACTAATCTCCCCGAACTACCTCCTGCCGGCTAGAATGTAAATCGCCAGCAGGATGGTAATCGGTGCGCTTCGTTTTTCGTAGTTGCCGAAGTTTCCTCGTTGAGGCAATTTCGGGCAACTTCGGAGAACAAATCGCTCCGTCTGCCATCCTGCCTGCGATTTACATTTTAGCCAGCGGAAAGGCAGGGGAGGCAGTTCAGGGAGATTAGTCACCCAGAAGTAGGGATGTAGCGAACGGCGGAAAAAAAGTTTGCGAACATATTCGCGAACTTGCGTCCAAAAATGTGAACGGTTCGCGAACGTCGCGAACCCCATAGACTTCAATGGGAAGGCGAATTTTAAAAGCTAGAAAAGACATTTCTGGCCAGAAAAATGATTTTAAAGTTGTTTACAGGGTGCAACAACCTGGACAGTGGCATGCCAGAGGGGGATCAAGGGCAAAAATGTATCTGAAAAATACATTGTTGACACAGCGCTGCGTTTTGTGCTGTAAAGGGCAGAAATCACACTACGTCACTCAGGTGATGTTTCTGGACACGGAATGTGAAAAAGCTCACACAGCTAGGTGGCACTTGGTTAAAGACTGGGCAAACAATGCCTGCAAGGGCAACGTATACAGTAGTGGATACGGAATATATTATTGCTGCTGTAAAAACATCACTCAGGTGATGTTTACGGACACAGAATTATTATTGTTATTTAGACAGAATGTGAAAAAGCTCACACAGCTAGGTGGCACTTGCATACCTCCCAACTGTCCCTCTTTTGACCACTCAACCCCCTGTCCCTCTTTTGTACTGGAAAGTCCCTCTTTTCTCTGCACTGAACAGGCAGAAAAAAAACAGTTTCTAACTTAATTGGCTTTTGGCAGAGAGCTCAGAACAGCTAACAGGTGCAAATAAGATACTTTGTAACAATTTTGACTCTGGTTGGTGCTGGTAGTGGTGAACTACTAGGAGGAGCAGCACACCAGTCCCTCTTTTCTCTGCACTGAACAGCCAGAAAAAAAAAAACAGTTTCTAACTTAATTAGCTTTTGGCAGAGAGCTCAGAACAGCTAACAGGTGCAAATAAGATACTTTGTAACAATTTTGACTCTGGTTGGTGCTGGTGGTGGTGAACTACTAGGAGGAGCAGCACACCAGTCCCTCTTTTCTCTGAACTGAACAGCCAGAAAAAAAACAGTTTCTAACTTAATTAGCTTTTGGCAGAGAGCTCAGAACAGCTAACAGGTGCAAATAAGATACTTTGTAACAATTTTGACTCTGGTTGGTGCTGGTAGTGGTGAACTACTAGGAGGAGCAGCACACCAGTCCCACTCCCCAACACAGCTAGACTAATAGCACTGGGCTCTTTTTGTAGCAAATTAAAAAAACAAAAAAGAAAATAAAAGTAGTCCTTACAAGGACTATTGGGTTATTACAGCAGTCAGCAGATGAGATCAGAAGCAGTGCCCACAGCAGCTACATACAGAGCACTGCAGTAGAAGGTAGATTACTAGTCAGCAACGCTAACTAACCTAAACTCACTGTCCCTCAAAACCCTGCAGAGTTTTGTCCCTACAATACAGAGCAGTATCAAGTAGATTACTAGCCAGCAAAGTTACTATCAACTGTCCCTCAAATCACTAACAGCTCTCTCCCTACACTAGCTCTTCCAAGCACACACAGGCAGAATGAAAAAACGCTGCAGGGCTTCAGTTTATATATGGAAGGGGAGTGGTCCAGGGGGTGTGGGGGTGGTCCAGGAGGGAGAGCTTCCTGATTGGCTGCCATGTATCTGCTGGTCTGGGGGAGAAATGGCAAAAATAAGCGCCAGCTAAGGCGAACCCAAATTGGCGAACGTCGCGCGACGTTCGCGAACATTCGGCGGACGCGAACAGCCGATGTTCGGGCAAACAGTCCGCGACATCCCTACCCAGAAGAGATTTGTCGCTGGGCGACTAATCTCACCGAATCTGCCTGTGTGCCCTGGCGCTTACGGTAAGGCCACACTGGGCCTTCCCTGACTCTGTGCCGGCTAAAATGAAAAAACGCCGGTGCTAATCACACGCGGAGTTTCGTTTTCTGTAGTCGTCCGCAGTTTCCTTGTGAGGCAAACGAGGCGATTAGTCATCAGGTGACCAAATCTCCCTAAAACGCCCAGTGTGGCCTTACCCTTAGGGTGAAGACACACAGAGCTACTAGTAGCAGCTACTTGTCACGGCTACAAAATAGGCAATAGTGATTGTGTTTCATGTGTTTTAGCAGAGACAATTCTCAGTATTGTCTATGGCAAGGTATTTTTTGCCATTTAGTAGCCACAATATGTAGTTGTTACTAGTAGATCTGGAGCAAGTAGTAGCAGCTACTTTTTGTGCCTATAAAATACTCTACAATAGACAATACTGAGAATTGCCTCTGCTAAAACACATGTAGTGTCTTAGCAAAGCCAATTATCACTATTATCTATGTTAAGCCACTGCTACTAGTAGCTCTCGCTACTTCGTTTTCTGAAGCCACCCGAAGTTTCCTCGTGAGGCAACTTCGGGCACCTCGGAAAACAAAGTGCCTCGTGTGAATTGCCGCATGCGATTTTCATTTTAGCAGGCCTCACGAGGAAACTTTGGGCGGCTTTGGAAATCAAAGCGCTGCAAGTGCATTGACACTGGCGTTTTCTCATTATAGCAGGTGGAAGGCAGTTCGGGGAGATTAGTCGCCATGCGATTAAATCTCCCCGAATCTGCCCGTGTGCTAAAGCCCTAAGGCAGCAGTGCTAGCAACTTTACATCTGTGTCATCCAAGCTTCCAGGCAGGGGTTACCAGGACTATTTTTTGCTCATCTCATCCAACCCTACGTTGTACTGTGGTCTTCTACATTAGGAGAGTTGAACTTCCTGTTTAAAATCCAGCAAGTTTGCCATGGAAGCATGGCCTTGAGATGTCTGCATATTGACATTTAGATTCTTATAGAGTGTGGTTAATAAACCCATTTTAAGGGGTTGTTTGACGATTCCTTGCCTACCTAAACACCTAAAAACTATTGTTTCATGTGAAAACTTGTGCTATCCTGGTAACATAATAAAATAAATAAAATAATAAAAGCAGCAGCAACTATGTCCTCCACTCATACCCCCCACCAATAAGGTTAGGGTAGAACTTTCATACAATATATTGCCATACTTAAGCTGGGATCAAGAGTGTAACTAGAAGTGATTGGGTTTTTGGGAGACAATAATTATACATTGGCTGGTGCTAACCTCTGGGCTTTTTATACCGTGAGACCTCATGGTTGCAGTAGCATTTGCTGTCATACGCCATTGGCTAGGTATAAGATTGTTCACAGTTTATAAAAAAAAAGTCTTCCTAAGACTGTAAGATCCAGTGGGACATTGATATAAATACTGAACAATCTGCCAATTGCTGCATAGATGTGTTTAGGCTGTATAAACAAACATATCAAGGATAATAAATGTATATTTCTTTGCACAAACATTGCCCATTATAGTTCTTAGCAAATCGACCAAGTCTATAGGTGTTAGTAGTGACTCAAAGTGTTTCCCTGTAGGTACCAGCAGCTATGGCTAATAAAGGTCCTTCATATGGAATGAGCCGCGAGGTTCAGTCTCGTATTGAGAAGAAGTATGACGAGGAACTAGAGCAACGTCTAGTGCAGTGGATCAGTATGCAGTGCGGTGATGATGTCGGGACACCAGAACAAGGAAGGCACGGCTTTCAACAATGGCTGAAGAATGGCCTGGTGAGAACTTTCTGAATGACACCACCATATTTATTATTTTTTCTCTACATTTTCATATACTATCAAGAATTGTGTCTAGTGCTTTTTTTTTTATATTACTGGCTTTGACTTACCTTTCTGTCATATGGAGACCATGGTGTGGCCAATATTGTACGCATGTCCTCCAAATCACACAAACTGGCCTGCTAACAGTCTCTTCTAACAGAGATCTTCTGCCTCTGTTGTTTCATCCTTGCACATCCCTCTCCACGCAGCAGCGCAGTAAAGGAAGCATGGGCCACAAAAATTATTTCTAGGAACCTAAGCAGAAGCATCACTTTCCCTCTCTCTTTTGTCAGGTCCTCTCAAAGCTGATGAACAGTCTCTATCCAAAGGGTTCCCAGCCAGTGAAGATCCCTGATCCCCCTCCCAGCATGGTGTTTAAGCAGATGGAACAGGTGGCTCAGTTCCTGAAGGCAGCTGAAGATTACGGGGTGGTTAAAACAGACATGTTCCAGACAGTAGACCTGTATGAAGGTAACCGCCCAAGCTTTGTCATATTGAGCAATATTATCCTCAGCAACTACACCAGGATTAAGAATATGTTGCACGAACAGTAATCCTAAAACTGTGTTACTAGTTGTTTTTATTGTGGCTTAGTCCTTTGCATACTTCATAATGGAGACAGGCCATTTGGGGCTTCTAGAGGTTCTCCTTTGTTTATTAAACATACACTGTGACAAAATTGTCATTTATTAAGGCGGCACTTACGGTGAAAAACCTTAATTTGCGCTCCTACTACTTAGGAGCAGATTTTATTAAGGATCAAGTTGTGTTTTCATCGAAGATTCAAGTTTTCAAAGTTTTTTTTTTTTGGTAAAAAAAAGAAAAAAAATATTTTCGGGTTTTATTATACCTCAACCCTGGAAATAGTTGAATCCTAAAATGCACTAAAACCTGTCACGGTCATGTACAAGTCAATGGCCCCCTGAACCATTTGAAGATGTTAACCTTTATGATGTACAAGTTTTGTTCATAGGGCTTGCCCAAATATTAAATTTCAAGGGAATCAAGCTTTTTTTTTTTTGCCAAATACTTTTCAGGTTGTTCACCCCGAAATCGCTGAATCTAGTTTTTTCTATTCAAGTTTTTTCTTAAATAAGAAACCATTCGAGTTGTGAGGACCTTCGAGTTAAAAAAAACCTCTTAAATTCTACCTTTGATGATTAACCCCCTTAATACAAGCTTCCTCTTGGAAATAAGAAACTTTCTAACTACAGAAATTCAAAAGTCTATATCCCTTCTCAGTATAAGCAGGCCTTTATTGGGAGTATTCTTTTTTTTTTTTTTTTTTTTTTTAATGGACTGTTGTTTCTAATACATCAATGGTCTGTGCTCCCTTTGCTTAAATGGTGTTTTAGACCTGACTTTCAAAAGCATCATTTTTAATTTACTTATAAAGCTTTTTATTTCAACAAGAAGAGGCATGTATTAAACTTACACAAGGGTTACACAGAGAAGTTTTACATATCTTAAATAATAATTGAGCCCCTAATAGAAAGGACCATTGGTTGGCACCGTCACTACAGACAGCTCTTGCTGATACTAATTTGCCCTACATTACAGCTCTCTAATCAGTGTGTATCAGTGGTATAATGCCTTTGAAATGAACTGTGTGTGTTTTGAGAAGACCCCTAACCCACCCTTTTCTGCAATGACCATAATATTGCATAAACACTGCCTTGTCACATTCACAGGAAAGGACATGGCGGCTGTGCAAAGGTCAATTGTGGCACTTGGAAGCATTGCTGTTACAAAGAATGATGGTCAATACAAAGGGGACCCATCTTGGTTTATGAAGTAAGTGAAGGCTCTGACATACCACACACTACTTTGAGTGTAGCCCCGGGGTCCTGAAATGTTTAACTGGCAACACTCCCCTCTTATAATTTTTGTATCATGTTGTTTAGTCTTCAACTATGAAGCTAGATTGACTCCATAGCAGCTATCTAGGGACATTATTTCTGAGCTTCCATGGGAAAAAAACTCTTTGGTTTCTTAATACACAAGTATGTTTCGCCCCTTAAAACCTAGAAGAAATATCTCTATAACTGAAGACACAACATGCCATATTGTTTTTGCTTTCTCTCCTCCCATAGGAAAGCCCAGGAACACAAACGGGACTTCTCTGAAGAGAAACTGAAGGAGGGAAAGAATATCATTGGCTTGCAGATGGGGAGCAACCAAGGAGCCACCCAGTCTGGGATGACAGGATATGGCCGACCAAGACAAATTTGCTAAACAACAACAAAAAAATTTGGCAAAATTATGAATATGACCTCTTTGCTGCCAAAATTCTAGCCCTAGTTGCAAAGAGGTTAATACATAAATTCATCTGAGGCCTCACCATGTACCTAACCGGAAGGGAAAATGATCCAAGCTCTGCTGTAAAAAGAATTTGGCTGGGGCTTTTGAAGGGTTTAATCTGTCATGTCCCCTTACAAAACTGCATGCTGAACTGAAGTTCTGTCTGAAAAAAATTGTTCAGTACATTAGTTTTTAAACCTATTAAGGGACTTACCAACAGTGGATGTGCAAGACACCATCTAACTTTCTTCCTATAACACCATGCACTGTTGCTGGGTCTCTGAGCACAGGTTTGAAGCCACACTGTTTAGTAGGCAGTACCGCAAGTCTAATAGTGGCTACTTCAAACCTGGGGAAGTCAACAGCTGACTGATGGTGGCTCAAGACTCAGTTTTCATGAGCTGCACAGCCACAGGTATGATCCTGAGAATAGAGCAAAGGCCAGTTGCCTAGCAAATCCATTGCAGGTGCAGTTCTTAGATCTGTTGTCTATACTTATTCATGTATTAAAGCCTTGCAGTGCCGTCTACTTTACCCTTGATGGGTTTGATTCACTCGACAGATTTGTTTCTGGGTGTAGCACTTATTCCATCTTCTCTGCATAATTTAATAAATGAGTTTGTTTTTATAACTGCAAACCCTGTGTCTATGTAAAGCTTCTCTTATACATGCACCATATCCTATCTACACTATACAAAGTAGTCACCTATCTTATTGCCTATGATAAATCCCATCTCATCTCTACCCCACAGCTCTGTTAAACCCCCAACACTAAAAAGTTCTTTTTGGAATCCAACAAGCTGGAATTGTGACTGCCTTGATCTTCTCAAAGAAAAATATGGCAATTATATGGTTTGTAAATCCCACTGCTAATGGCATTCTAAAGCGAGATTCAGCAAAGAACACAGACATGATTTTAGATGATACTGACCATGATTTTAGATGATACTGACCTGACATATTGAGATGAGACCTGATATATTGGACAGTACCTTTTCCACACACTTTCAAGGGAATCAGTTGTCAGAAGGACAGTTTGATCACTGCAATAAAATGTTCAGTTTGCTTTAATCCTGAAATTAGTCAAAGGGCAACTGTCAGAATTACAAAAATACATTTTATTGGTTGTAATTGGTTGTAAAATACCTTTACATTTTGTCATCAGGTTTGCCTCAGTTTCTAGGTAGTAGTGAGCAGTGCTTAGCCAACTCTTCCCCACTCAGTGTTCCTAGCAATGTGGTTGGAGCAAGCAGTGGAGCCAACTAGAAAGGAGCATGATACGGATGCTTTATAAGCAAGACTGAATTGTGCTTGTCCATTCAGAGGAGCAGTAGGAAATAGAACACCGGATTTTCAGGTTATAACATAATACATCCCCAGTTGGTCTAATAAGGGGTTCATGTGTTTTTAGGGCATCTTAGTTAAAAATAAACCATGAGGTACAGCTACATGCATGTAAAAAAGTTATATTTTACAACAATATGCAATATTAAGTTTAAGTTTTAACTGAGATGTGTGATCTAAGAAAAAAGGGGGAAACAATTTTGTACATTTTGGATGATCAATAAACAATGTAAAATCAGGATATGCCTTCACTACATAATAGTGAGATGTTCCTTTTGCCAGCAGGTTTAAAATCTCTTTAAAAACAAAGAACAGACAACACAATGTAAATCCATTTATTGCGCATAGAAAAAAAAAAAATCACCATTCCCTCCATAGCCAAACACCCCAACACACACTCATACCTGGCTCTCATTCCATTGGCAAACAAAATCAAGCTATGGGACTGAATAATGGAATGATAGTATTATTATAATTACTGGCAGGCTTTGTCAATTAATTGTAATATCTCTATAAATAATACAGGTGTACGTAAGCCTTTTTTGGTCCAGATGAACCCCCATTTCCAAGAAAAGTCCATGTGTCCATAGAACAATGCCTACAGTTGTAATCCATAGCAGCAAATGATAGAGAGGGGAAGGAAGCAGGAATTAAGAGCCTGATGGAGATTAGGGTAAACATGTTTGGGGGAGGGGGGAATAAAAAGATGGTTCAAATGGGACAGGGGAAACATGAGCCCCATGATAAAAAAAGGCATATATGATTGCAATTTTCATCATGACTTTGCCCCTAGGATCAATATATATATATATTATAGATAAAGTGTATTTGTAAAGAAATGGTATAAGATGCTTTATTGGGTAAGCTTGTGGCGGTCATTTTTGAGCATATATTGTACTATTAGCGGAAATGGATAATAGATAGGACTTGTACGGTGTAAGTAGAACAAATTTACATGGTTTTAGGACAAGAAGGCCTTTTCCATGTCACTAGTATTATAATAATCCACCAATAAGAGCAATGGCACATGTTTTCCCTCCACATTGTTTAGTATCCCAAACATGTTAACTGCTGTGGTTTCAGGAAAGAACTGGCTCAAAGTACTGGTGCTAAAGCTTTCAGGGGATTCTCATAGGGGCATCATTTTAGATGTTTTAGCTCATTAAAAATCGTGGTGGGAAAAGTCCCTTTGTGCCATTGCCCTAAATGTATGTCATATTTAAAAACATGGCTGCATACAGTTGTTACATTCTCAAAGCCCCTGCTTCCACGTGTAGAATATTTTCAGACAGAAATTTTTTAGAATTCATAAAATGTTTGAAAAATCAATAAATAGTAAAATAAGCCCCCCCCCCCAAACAATGCAGAAGAAAAATATAATGTAAACAGATCATGAACAGAGACCAGCAGAATCCCCTGCCAAATCTAGCAGGCTCCTCAGACCCCAATGGGGGTGAAACATGTGAGAAATGTGAGAAATCTGGAGACATAACTCCTCGCTTTCCTTCTTCATCCATGCCATAATATCGCAGACACAGCATTTAAAAACCAAGTCCCAAACAGCAGCAATTCAAATATTATTCAAAGATTATCACCCGTATTAAAAAAATAATTATATTAGAATTTTAACCGAATATTTGTCCAAACTTTTGAAACAATTAAAAGGCAGTTCATGCCAGTCCCTGATATAATTTACATGTGGCAGGTGCAATTTCATAACGCAGAGACTCAGAGATATTTAAATGTATAGGAAAGTGATGTTGTAGTGGGTCAACTCATCTCTTTTCCATTCATTATCAGGCACAACTTTCACCTCATGATGCTTCCTACAAAGTTGTGTGATGGAATAGTCTGAGGATAATGTCAACCAATCAAATTACTGCAGATGTTCGACTAGTATTGGCAAGAATATATTTGCCTGAGGATAATGTCAACCAATCAAATTACTGCAGATGTTCGACTAGTATTGGCAAGAAGCTCTTCATGGAGCAAGGCAGCCAGCTCTTTTACAGCTTCGCAACAAGAGATGCCACTCACTAAATGCTGCAGCCAGAACAATCAAGTTGCATACCTCTAGGGCTATTGTATATGTGAGAGGTGGCTCTGAAAAACCTCACAGAAGCCATTGATATATATCTATCCGAGACAACATTGCCATCTTAGAACAGGCAATACTGCCAAAATGTGCCATCCTTGTGACACTGCCGAACACTTTTGCTGGTAAATGTAAAAACTATGAGTAGCACGTAAGATTTACCTAGCATGGGTGATGGTGTGGCTGCACAATAATGTTGCAATAAGAAACCGCAACATTTGTGCTGAGCTGTTAATACCACACTCCATGTATACAAACCATAGTTAAGTAAATATGGCATCTTAACAAGGTATGATCAGGCTCCGGGCAGATATAAGCGCGTGAGAAGGCAAAAAAACCCACAAAAAAACCTGTGAATTCTGATCACTCATGTAGGTATGTACCAAATCCACTTTTTTGGATTTGGCGGAATCCCCGAATACTTCATGAAAGATTCGGCTGAATACCGAACCAAAATCCTAATTTACGTATGCATATGCAAATTAGAGGCCGGAAAGGCAAAAGTGGGAAAAACTGTTTTACTTCCTTGTTGTGGGATTAAAAATCACGTGATTCCCCTTCCCACCCCAAATTTGCATATGCTCCAGCAGCGTATGCAAATTAGGATTAGGATTCGGTTCCGCCAGGCACAAGGATTCGGCCGAATCCTGCTGAAAAAGACAGAATCCTGCATTCGCTGCATCCCTAGCAAATATAGCCAATTTTGACTAGACAAAAATTAAGAGACAAACTACAGATATAATAATATCATATTATGGAAGCTGATATATAAATAACCTCTCAGTGAAAGCACAGCCACCTTCCACTTCTTGCATGAAGAGATTCTGAATGGCATATTGATGGAAGGCATGTACCAATGCAAGAGATAGTGTACACTTCAAAGTCATTCCGCTCTCACCCTTATGGAAAAAAAAAATGAAAACCAAGTATATTTCTGAGACTTCCATCACATTCATGATTATGCATTCAACATTCATTATGCCACATTCAGTCATATCAGGGTCACAGGCGTTCTGCGTGCTCCAGCCTTTCTGTAGTTAGAGTTCAGAGGCCAAGTGTCTGAGATCTGTAGGACTCTGTGTTCTGCTTGGCATTGAGGTATGATACATGAGGGGTGAGGTGACCTCAATCTCATCCTCTTGCTCCACCCCAAACAAGGGCACTGACTCACTGCCCGCTTCTAGCTCTTGTGGGCTTGGGGTTCCCTTGGAACAGGACCAGCTGCAGTTTGTTCCCTCACAATTCAGATCCAAATCACCGTCGCTAGAACCCTGAGACCAGTACAACTCCAATGTGTAATAGAGGGACCAGAATACAGCAAAACAGCCCAATAGCAACAATGTCTGGAAAAGAAATAGAATTGTAAATAAATTTACAAGCAAGGAGAAAAACGAATCTTTCATTTAAACAAAAGGGAGGTTTAACATGAAAAGTGAGAGGAAAAAAAAATAAAAATAACATTCAGAGAGAAGCATAAGGTTACAGTACATACAACAGCAGTCACAGGTGTTTGTGCCCTGGGAGTAAATTATACAATGTGGGTCCCAATTTAACAAACTCCCCTTGCCCTGTGAAAATATGCATAAATAACTCCCACTTTTGGCCACCATACATATGTTGACGGCCACGCCCACTATTGAAGCCACATACTGACTCACAATTGAATAATTCGACTATGGAAAACAATTGGCTCACCTAAATCAGTGATGATTTAGGTAAGCCATATTAAAGGGGATAAGGGGCGCCCAGCCAATCAGGTGAGTTGAGAAACTCCCCTCTGGTTGCCAGGGGCTGCAAAAATGCTCCTGGTAACTTTAAGAACCTAATTTCCGTTTTTCAACCCGGAAATTCGGCTCTTCTAGTGCAGAGAGGCCATCTCGGACGCAAAATGGCCAGGATCGCTCCTGAAGGGGATCTATTCTTATGCAACTGGTTAATTTGTTGTTTTTTTTTTATTTTATTGAAATACATTTAAAACACTTTGCAGGGATCTGTTTTAACTTAGAGACAAAATAGTCTATTTCTGTCAAGCAGTGGCAAGAAAAAAAAATTAAATGCACAGTGCTTCCATGTTCTTTCAATAGGCACTGACATAAAATGATACAGTGACTATCCACCTCAAATGACACAGAGATCATCTAGTAATTCTGTTGACACATTGGCATTCCCATATAATTTTCAGAATCTGTAGGAAATTTGATATATGACCCTCAATATTCCTGCAGGCTCAATAGCACTTAATTAACAAGTAATTCTGCAGGAACATACAATTTTCAGTAATAAGAAGCCACACTGGCACACAAGTCCTAGTAAAGGTATGGCATCCCTTATTCAGAAAGCTCTGAATTATGCAAAGGCCATCTCCCATAGAGTCTATTATAAGCAAATAATAATATTTTAAAAATTATTTCCTTTTCCTCTGTAATATCCGGGAAAACCCTATGTCCCAAGAATTCTGTATAATAGATGCTATAATTGTATTATGGTAGGAATATTGGAACAATAGTATTGCAGCAGGTATCTCAATGTGTAACCTCAGCCTTTTTTTCCCCCTTTTCTCTGCTATGCCCACCATGGTATCATTTTCTGCTTCTGTGCTCCCTATTGGTCACATTTCCTCTGACCCACACTGTTCATTTTTCCTCGGATGTGACCCACTGTCTCTTCTTGAGAGGCTTTAGGCATGCCGGCAGGCCCTATACATACATATATGGTACATAATAAATGATCATTCTACTTATATAGAGTTACCCGAAGGGTGTTGTTGGTGATGATATAGCCTTCCTGTTCAGCGATCACAAGGCCGGGAGGACAAGGAAGAGAAAAACTACTGTTTAGAAATTTACCACTTTGTGCATCTTCAACCACCCTAAGGGACAAAAATATGTAGCAATAAGAAGAGGCAGAAGGAAGAGGAGTAATAATTATATAGTGAATAAAGTACCCCCTCTTGTAAAATATAAGAATATTATAAGTTACCTAGGAGTTCCATGAGGTGAATACTAATATCCCTATAACAGGTGGTACTTTATTTATTTATTTATTTATTACAATACACAAATCTCAGCAAGTCATTTCAAAGAAATTAAATCAATATGCTCCAGTTCGATGACATCACTAAGCACCGTTTATAAAGATATAATTTACAGGATATTCATGGCTCTTGTGTATTATATATCATTATAGGGTACACCTGTAATACAAAAAATCAGGAATGAAGGAAATAGGGGCAGTCGGGCTTTTTTTTTTTTTGTTTACAGCTCAGCAGAATGGAAACAGTTAAACACCATCATCAGCCACAACTCAAGTTGTGTTTTTATTTAATTTTTTCTAGCTTTATAATGAGCCACTGCTGGCTGAAAATAAGGGTACCAGAAGCAATTGATATAGAAGAAGGGTCACTTAAACACAACTCTTTGGGAAATAGCTCACAGGCATGGGGTTACTTACTGCATTTTTACTAGCCCAAACACAAGTGGACAAATTTGCCACTTAGGCCACTGTGAGGAATTCATTTTGGCATATCATTCTGTCACCCAAATCGGATTATACTGATGGGTCATCATCAGATCTAGAACTGAGCAGGGCTATTTTATTTATTTCCTTGGTTTAAAAGAATAAAGCAATGTTTTTTGACCATTCACATGGATAACTAAACTGTACAATATCCAACCATCCACGTTAGTCAATAGGTAACAATCAAGTCGTTTAGATAACACAATTTTATAAGTGTACACGTCTATTTAATATTTTGGTTTGTTCATCCTCTTTACACATTTACCTCCTTCTTTCTGCTACATCCTCAGAGGCCCAGGAGGATCCATAAAGCGTTAATTGCCATTGCTGTAAAATACCAGGTCGAAGAGACTCATCACCTGTTGAGAACATTTTGGTTACACTGTGTGGGGGAGACTGATGTCACAGTCTAGGACTAGGTAAATTGCAAGACAGAATATAAAGGGTTACAGGATGTTTTTATAAATAACTTGTGTAATGAGGCGTTTCCACATATCAAATTTTGTTGGTTGGTTATTGTGGGTTATTAGATTGTGCTAATTGTACTGCACAAGTGTGATGTTTTGGCTGGTGGGCAGAGACGACTGCAGAAAATCTGTAAAGGACATTTCAGCCAATAAACTACCTGTAGCAGTAGTGTATCTAATGTAATAATTTACATGTATATTTCCCAGGGTTATAGCTATAGAGGAAGCAGACTGTGCAACTGCAGGGGGTTCAGGAGGTAAAGGGGGCCCAATGAGGCCCTAATTCATATACATGTTTAATAAATACTGCTAAAACAGGTCAACCGCTAGACATTTTTGGGGCCTGAAAAAAAAAAAAAAATCTAGTTATGCCACTGATACTGGCATTTTTGTTTGTGTAGGTAACAAGTATGATGTATAAAAGGGATTCACTCTATAATGCAGTAATGCTTTTAAACAACAGACCAGCAACCAGATTTAATTGTTTATTTACTCTGCTTCACTCTCACGGAGGAAGAGGATTGCCTGGGAATGGGACACTCACCTGTATCAGTAACCACCATTCTGTACGTTCCTTCTGCACTCTCTCCCCAGCACCGGACTGTGGAAAATGTCCACTCTGAGAAACCATTTGGGTCCCTAAGGCAAAAACAATATTAATCGTACAGCAGTAGATAGTAGGTTTAGTTGAGATGAGTTGGAAAATACTGCATTATAAAAAGAGTAAGGGATATATATATATATACTGTATATTGTGTGTGGGAATGAGGCTAGGTATGTTCTACAGGACAAACAAACAAGGGTTTAATATCAATGTTACCAACCATATGCATCAAACTCTGCCCTGGCACAGGCAACCATCAGCATTATCCCCATTACTGGCACTTACATGTCACTTCTACGAGAGGCTCCAATAAGAGAGGACATGCCACTTGGACAAAACAGACGAATCTCTAGATTTCCACGGCGTGGATGTGCAATAGTAACCGTTACAGCTACATGTTCTAGTGTCTTCATTCCAGAGAGGCGGAGGTCAGCAGCAGTTACTGAAAAGGGACAAAGGTGACATGAATTTAGGATTATTCAGTATTATTATATATGGAAAATGACTATTTACACCTGATAACGGAAAACTGGTCATACGGAGACATTTATATTCACAACTACTGTATGTGCAGTTCAGATAATGTTTGCTTTACACAGAGACTGGCTTATCACATGCCAGAATGCCATGTGGATTAAGTCATGTTGCATGAACACGTCTCTTTTATACAGATGGCAAGTTTACATGAAGGTTTCCTTTCACAAAGTCACCTAATGTAGTAATAAGGTTGTTGGTTATCATTTCAGGGGGCTTACATACGGATACAGGAGCTAAACTACTCCAGTGCACCCATTATAGCAAATTAGCCCCCAGTAATTAAAGGGATACTGTCACGGGAAAACATGTTTTTTTTCAGTTAATAGTGCTACTCCAGCAGAATTCTGCACTGAAATCCTTTTTTCAAAAGAGCAAACAGATTTTGGTATATTCAATTTTGAAATCTGACACGGGGCTAGACATATTGTCAGTTTCCCAGCTGCCCCCTGTCATGTGACTTGTGCTCTGACAAACTTCAGTCACTCTTTAGCACTGTACTGCAAGTTGGAGTGATATCACCCCCTCCCTTTTCTTCCCAGCAGCCCATCAGCAGAACAATGAGAATGTAACAAGATAGCAGCTCCCTGACACAAGATAATAGCTCCCTGGAAGATCTGAGAACAACTGTATTGGATATCAAATCCCCAGAACCATTGTAGCAGAGTTAAGGCTAAGGCCACACTAGGCGATAGCGCCACGATTTGACTCGCGGCGACTTTTCGCCGCGACTTTTAAGCCGCAATCGCTGGGGAAACTTTTGCGCTGGCGTCTATGGGGAATCGCAAAAAAATCGCCAGCGTAAAAACACACGCGGCGATCTTTTTTCTACTGTCACTCGAAATTGAGGCGATTTCGAGCGACAATAGAAATAAGATCGCCGCGTGTGTTTTTACGCTGGCGATTTTTCGCGATTCCCCATAGACGCCAGCGCAAAAGTTTCCCCAGCGATTGTGGCTTAAAAGTCGCGGCGAAAAGTCGCCGCGAGTCAAATCGCGGTGCTATCGCCTAGTGTGGCCTTAGCCTTAAGGTGCAGTGTAGTCTGTAGCCCAGAGACCTGGGGATCAGTAAATAAAATTGCCTCTCCCCTGCAGGGATAATTTGGTGAGAAAAGTCTCATCAACATTTTTTATTTGTTTCCCTATGATCTTATTTCCATATAGGGAGCCAATCCAGAGACCTTATGCTGGATGAAGCTGAAGAGCTAATCTTTGTCACGTACAAGAGGTTTCTAGCAGAAATGTACACAAACTATGTAGTAATAATAAAACAGTGAGCATATCCCTAGCGAAACACCAATTTGAGAACTTCCTCTCCTCTCTTTGAAAAATATCTCGAAGCAGATGTAGCTTAAAAAAAAAAAAAAAAAAATGATATATATATATATATATATATATATATATATATATATATATATATATATATATATATATATATATATATATAGCCTCAACAATTTGAATACACCCATTAGATTAACGTTGAACTACAACTCCCAACAGTTAAGCTTTTTGGATGTTGAACTGTACAAACACAATGGTAGCCTACAGGCACGGATCTTTACTAAAGCTACAGACAGAAACACCCTACTACATTACAGAAGTCACCACCCCAAACATCTCCTAAACTCTCTCCCCAGGTCACAAATGATAAGAGTGGTCCGGATAGATAGCGACCGGAACAGAAAGAAAAAGACTTAGACAGAATGTGCACCAGATTTTTGGAAAGGGGCTATCCTAAACAATTGATTAAGGATACTTGGGATGTGGTGATGGCTATGACACGTGAGCAGTTACTACAAAGCAAGGAACACCAATCCCAACACGCTAATCAAAAAGATATTTACTATGTGAGCAAGTACAACTCACACAGTAGAGCCATTAAAGATATTGTTTCGAATCATTGGGAAATAGTGGCCACTGATGAAGCATTAAGCAATAAAGTCCCCAGAAAGCCGAGATTCAGTTACTCAAGAAGTACAAACCTCAAAGAACATCTAAGTCCATCAGACCCAGTAGACAAGTACGCAAAGTCACAAGTGCCACATTTCCTACCAGCACAACCAGGAGTGTATAAATGTACAGGTTGCATCGTATGCAATACACTAATTTTGGGAAGGAGTTTCGACACCCAAGAACGGGTAAAAAATACGAGATAAAACACAGATTGACATGCACATCGACAGCAGTAGTGTATATTATCAAATGCCCTTGCGGCCTCATATATTGCGGCAAAACTGTCAGACAATTAAAAGAAAGAATAAATATGCACAGAGCCAGCATTAGGGCAGCACTAGATCCTGATAGGAAAATCGATCCAAAAAAAGCAAGACATCGCACAACAACCAGTAGCGAAACACTGGTGTGAAGCGCGACACGATCCATCTGCCTTCAAATGCATGCCAATAGATCACATAAAGAAACCCCCAAGAGGTGGAGATAAAGATAAAATGCTGTTAAAACGGGAGGCATTTTGGATCTATGAACTCGATTGTGTTGTCCCTAAGGACCTAAATGCGCAGTTACAATTTAATTGTTTTCTAACTTGAAACTAAACTGATTATGATGTTGATACTAATTGTGTCTCTTAAACCATACAGGAATGTGCCAAAATAAGGTGTGAAAATGTCTCAGCCCTGTGAGTAATATGTTTCTTTTTTGTATATATTTTTTTGCTTCTTTTGTTACACCTCACACCTTGCAACAATGTTTCCTTCCTAAGAAGTAGTAGGAGGTATGGCTATATGGACACTTGTAAGCACAACGCTGACACCGAGTGGTGCAAGAAAAGCAGGACACACAGGTTTTTCAACAAAGAGAAAAAAATGTTTATTCAAATGACTATATATGGACTAATGACGTCATGAGGGCGCCAAATTCACTGGAGGGGGAGGGTATTTAATTGGTTACACTGTTTGTGCACAATATCCTTGAGAAAGGTCCCCAGGAGGGACCGAAACGTCGGATTGTAATGTGATAAATAAAAGTTGTTATACTTTGAAAATGAGAGTGTGGATCCTCTATCACCTATATCACAAACACTGATCAAGCACCTCCAATCAACTACTGTCAGAGGTGCGGGCACTGACTGATGCTGGCTAAGGCGTGGCATGAAGTTCTAAGGATAGCAGTATTCCTTTTTATTACAGAGGTTGTAAACAGCAGGAGTGAATTCTACTTTCCTTAAAAAAGAGCTTAACAAGCTGTAAACTGCAGGACAGAGTTAATCTTTTGGTAGAGAAACTACTAAACATAACAGTATATCCGAGCAGAACGTTCTCTGCACAACCAGGCTCTCGTGTCTGTTTCTAATCATGAGATCCTGTCGAGCAGAGATGGGGCAGACACAAAAGTTGGGGAGCCTGTGTGGCTATACAGAGACTCTAAGGGAAGACACCTGTTTTGTTGTATATGGGAAGGACCCCAACTTTACTACAGTCTCCAGCCCCTATGTTGTACCACTAGCGATAATGTACATTCTAACTTTACGCTCAGTTTAATATACAAGTAGTTTTAGGAGGTACAAGTTTTACACTGGAGCCTGAGTTACTGAATTATAAGAACTGTGTGCAGGCACCGGCACTGAAAATAAGATTCAACGCAAACGTGATACATGGTTATAAGGAGTAAGAAGCACGAATGACTGGCACCCTACTGGAGGCTCTGTTTGGCAGTACATCTGTTTTTTATACAACCAAATCTTGTCTCCAAGCCTGGAATTAAAAAATAAGCACCTGCTTTGAGGCCACTGGGAGCAACATCCAAGAGGTTGGGGAGCAACATGTTGCTCACGAGCTACTGGTTGGGGATCACTGGGCTAAGGTATCGCCTAATACTTATGCCATGGCGCCAGGAGCAGAAATCCTATAATTTATCAGCTATCCACAATTATTACAGCAACCCCCAAACCAATCACATAATGGCTTTACTAAAGGCTCCACACCATGTAGCTACCTCCATCATCAGTCAAAATCTCTCCCAAAACGTTTTTGAATTTCAGTCCTTTTAAATAAAATTATAACTGACAACATACTTTTTTTGATAATCAGTAAAATCAGTGAATGGTCAAAGGTCTGAAAACTTTTGCAAAGCACTGTGTATCTGCTGACATAGAAGAACACTGCACAAGCATTCATATAAGAAAGATATCCAACCCATGGCTTAAGCTGTGAGGTGGGCCCTGGTGCAGTCAAACACAGCAGTTCTGCCACTGACCTAAATGCTCCAACTTTTCTACAGAAGGAGTATTTGTACAATATTTTTGTCATCTATTGTCTTTATTCTGACTCTAAAGCCATTTTTTTTACTGACCCTCAGTTGAAGCCTCCATTCCTTGCCCACCTCCCCTGTATTTTTCTCCTGTCCATTCCCTTCAGCAGAAGCCTTAGTGTATACACACATCATGCATTCTTCTACACAGTCATGTCAGAGGTGAGAACATAAATAAAAGACTTTTGAAAAGGGGAAAAACCTAAACAAGGGAATATGAACAGATAATACAAGCCTGCATGAGTTGTTAATATAATGTGCTACACTCCAGCTGTGCCTCTTTTCCAAGCAAAGAACAGTATATTTCTACCATTTACTCTTGTTGCCATTCACTCATTACCTCTTCTATAAGTAGGGTTTTCTACAGAGCTGTGGAGTCCGAGTTGGGAGCAATTTTGGGTAACTGGAGTCAGAAAAAATGCACTGACTCCGACTCCTAATAACTTTAAATACAAACATTAAAAATAATCAAGACAGATTTAAGAGCTTCTATGAAGGAGGTTATGGCAGAAGCAGTTCTGTTTCTAAGAACAATACTTTAGCAGAGAATTACCAAAGGATGCAGTTTATATTTTTGAGCTTTGGCAGTGATAAAATGCATTGTACATTGTGTACTTAAACTTCTTTTAATCAACATGGAAAATACAGAACAGCAAAACCAAAAATAAAGTGTTCTAAAGTAATCAACATATACTATTAGCATGCACTGGTAAAAGTGATGCATTTGTTCAGAAAGAATTCTATAGTTTATATAAACAAGCTGCTGTGTAGCCATGGGGGCAGCCGTTACATAACACATAACAGTTAAGCCCTGTCCAATACAATGGTGTTTTATCTGTTGTCTGCTATGCAACCTGCGCCTTTTCTCCCCCCCCCAACAGTTTGCATGGTTGCCCCTATGTCTACACAGCAGCTTGTTTATATAAACTATAGTAGTCTTCTGAAGCAAACACACAGCTTTACCAGTGCAGAGCATCAGTACATTATATTTGAATTACTTTGATACACTTTCAGTTTTTGGTGTTACTCTTCCTTTAAAAACAGAGGAGTCGGAGTTGGAGTCAGAAATACCAAAAACTCGTCGGAAGTCGATGGATGGATGTACATAGCTCTGGTTTTCCAATCTCCATTTTTCATCTGTAACCATACCTTCCTAATATCACACTCTCTGTCTTAGTATTATTATACAATTGCCATAACTTTTTAGAGCTAAAACAATAAAATAGCTTTGATGATGATGATAATAATAAAACTTTCTTTTCTGTGACCTTCATCTTTGGAACCTTCATCCACTTATAAGGTTGCTCCCTTATGTTTAACAGCAGATTCCCCCAGCTGTTACATTATCCCTCAAACAGGGTTCCCAAAATGTAGGACTGGGTCTCCTATAAGGGTCATACCAGTGGATGGGTGAATGCTCATTCACAGTCTTAAATATCTCTGAAACAAATCAGGGTGACATCTGCAGCCATGTTGTCATTATTCTGTAAGTTTGTTGTGAGCTAAATGGGCCTGACAACAAAATCAAGGCATGGCCTGAACATATTTTTTATGAATATCATTTTCCTGCCCTTAACCATTCCCTACCTTTTTGTATACTTTATCCATACATCCCAGGCCGACAATAATAATAACCCACACACAGACACTGCCACACATACAAGCTAATTATCTTGATGATTAGAAATGTTGCAAAGTGTAAAGTGTGACTCATTCAATTCACGTTGGAAAAGTTCTTAGACTCAGTCAAAAACTGTAGATCAGCGAGTTCAGAAACTGAAATAAGTCTAGCGTCATCTAATAAAAGGCACCAAGTTTGCCCAAGGGCAGTAACCCACAGCAACCAATCAGCAGGTAGCTTTAACTGGTCACTTGTTTAAAAGCAAACATCTTATTGGTTGCAATGGGTTACTGCTCCTGGGCAAACTTACTGCCTTTTATTACATATGGGGGTTATTATTGTGTGTACACAAGGTGTAGTGAAAACAGGAGCAGTCAGAACGCCTGGTGATGTTAGGTGGGGATTTTACACAATAAAAGCCTATGATGTATTTTGGTTGCCATGGATAACAGATGTTGCCAAAACATCCTTTTGTGGGCTGTAATTTTATAAAGCTAAGGGCAATGGCACACAGCCAGTCTGGAGCTCCATGAGAGCTCATAGATCAAGCTACAGACAAAATGTTCCAAACAGCCCAGTGTACATTGCATGTAACATAAAGTTATCATAGATAAATGCTTCATCATAAGCATGACATATTGTGTAATACATTGTGTCAAAATGTCATTCTGGTATGGGATCAGGTATCTGGAAATCCATCATCCAGAAAGCTCTGAATTATGGGAAGGCCATCTCCCATAGACTCCATATTAATGAATTAAGTAAAATTGTGAAAAACAGATTTCCTTTCTCTCTTTAATAATAAGACATTACCTTGTACTTCCAACCAAGATACAATTAATCCTTATTGATAGCAAAATAATCCTTTTGGGTTTAATGTTGAAAAGATTTTTTTTAGCAGACTTAAGGTATGGAGATCCATAGAACGCAAAGATGCCTTATGCAGAAATCCCCAAAATTTTGGATAACAGGTCCCATAGCAATATAAATTATTTGTGCACTAGGCACGATTTGCATTCTCAGTCTTCAGTGTTGCCAAACAAAAGTGGGCAGTTATAAATAATAGGGATGCACCCAATCCAGGATTCTGCCTCTTTCAGCAGGATTTGGATTCAGCCGAATCAAAGCCAAATCATTAAAATCACGTGACTTTTTGTCACACAAACAAGGTAGGGAGACTTTTTTTAACCCTTCTTGGCACTACTTTGCATATGCAAATTAATATTTGGTTTGGGATTTGGTTAAATCTTTCATGAATCCACAAAAGCAGATTCAGTGCATCCCTAATAAATAAACATTTGTCTTCCACAAAAACACATTTCTCCTTTTCTCTCTATATATGTATCGATATATATTTTACACACTTAGGCCAAGTGTCCAAAAAAGGAGCCACAGAATGGAGGCCTGGATAAACCGCCTGCCTAGAAGTGCTTACTCAAAATAAAAGCACCCATATTTATCAATTATACATATTAAAACCCCAAAAAGGAAACAAAAGCGAGAAAACAAACCCAATAGGTACACAAGTAAATTCTAAATTGCAATGTTTAAAATGTGCAGTGTACCTGGGTGTAGAGTCCTGCGCAGGTCCATTTTTTTGAACCCGTATCCGACCCATACCCGCAACCTGCAATCTGCAACCAGGACACGCAACCCGTATTCTTACCCGCAAGTACCTTATCCGCAACCCACTGACCATCAAGAATCAGGAAGTGCTGTCGTAAACCAGAAGTGACATCATCGGAAGTAAACATGATCAGAAAAAAAGAAGCAAAAAAAAATCGCTATTGAGAAGACCCGTGGCCCGACCCGCAGAACCGCGTTTATACCTGCACCCGGAACTTCTACCCGCAACCCACAGGGTACCGCAGGTTTTTGCGGGTAACCCACGGGTACCCGACCCGCTGCAAGACTCTACCTGGGTGCCCCTACACATACTGTACAATGTTCCTGTCACAATAGCATGATACCTTACTGTAAAGAAGATTTCTTTGCTATAGTGCTACTGAATTTCTCTTTGCACCCACCATGGACTTATGGAGTCTCTAATAGGTTTTGCTCTCCTCTAAGGTCAGGCCAGTATTGCAGCATTAATATATATATATATATATCATTCTGTCTGTATTCTATATATATATATTGAAAGTGGCGAGGTTTGCCACGGAACTCGTTAAGCCAGCCGAATACCTGCCACACTGTTTTAAGAATGATTAATAAATCCAATTGATTTTGCAAGTGAATTCCTCCATCGCTGACCTGACTGCTTGTGTGATACCCCTACTAGTCAGAACAGAGCGGGGTTCAAATGAGGAGGTCTTGGTAAAGTCACATCTGACTTTATTCTAAAGAATAAAAGAATTCAAATAAAAGAAGTCTCCCTGTAAAATGCACAAAGCTATACATTACTTACAGCTTTAACATATGTTAGCTCTTAATTATGCCACTAATACCCTGCACATCACTACAACACCTTCTTCAGTTCCTCAGCATTCTCTGTATATCAGCTACCCTCTAACTTCTCCCTCCCACAGCAGTATAAGCTCTCTCATCTCTCCACATTTTTTTGCTAGCCAAGTCAGAAGCGGTAAACATTTCCTAAAAAGGGCAGAAATCCTGTGTATATGTTGGCAGGTGCCCAGGGAAGCTTGATGTGCCAGGCTTGCTGCTTGCTATGGGGTGACAGTAGCAAGGAAACACTCTGTTTTGTAACACCTTCAACTAAACCACAACCTGTCAAATGTGCAGTTCTGCAAGGAAATAATTAAAAGGGATCATTTTAAACAAATTATTACGTTATTAGAGAGCTTCTGTGGCACTGCACATTGCTTTTTTTATATATTTAAATATCGATTTATTTTTTATATTTAAATATAAAGATCCATGCCTTTTGACAAGTCACCAAAAAAAACAATGAAAGGGTGCATGGCTTTTTTTTATTAGATTTTTTTGTCTGCAATAAAACAATGGATATGTTATAGCATGCTCATGCAGAGTACATAGATGTGAGTAACTCCTGCAGTACATAAGGCTATTCACTGTATTCACTAGCCTCACATTAAAGCTGGATATCGACATATGATAGTATCTTTACATCTATGGCCAGCTTTAGATGAATGGGCATCACAGCCCTACAGTCTATTAATTTTGAGCAGCAGCACGATGACACCCTACTAATAGCCCCCTCCTCCTACCTGTGGATAAGGTGCTGGGGGGCTTTTATGTCCCACTGTGTGGCTACACTGACATCAATGTCAATTAAAACAAAAAAGGTGCTTACTACTGTGGCTGAAGGGATGAGAAGGCCTTTTAGCAGCAGGATCAAAACAAACTGTGAAGTCAAAAAAAAAAAAAAAAAATTCCAACCTCCAACCCACACTGTAAGTTACATCATTTAGGTAAATATTAGCTTGGCATACGCTGAATGTGTAACAAATGCTGTAAGCTTCAAGTTAATTGCCAAGTACAGGTATGGGGTCCATTATCCAGAGACCACAGGGCCTTACTTACGTTCCAGGGAACTACACCGACTCACTGGTTCAGGTATGTGGATGATACTTGGGTTAAAATCAGATCCAATGAAGTGGCGGCCTTCACAGAACACATTAACTCAGTGGACAATAACATCAAGTTCACAAGGGAAGATGTCCATGAGAACAAACTTGCTTTTTTGGACTGTTTGATATGTATCCAAGAGGGGGGTAACTTGAAGACGGAAGTATACAGGAAACCCACTCATACGGATCAATATCTGTTGTTTGATTCCCACCATCCACTGGAACACAAACTGGGTGTCATTCGAACTCTGCACCACCGGGCGGAATGTGTGGCAACTGATACAGAGTCCAAAGACAAAGAGCAAAAACATCTCAGAGGAGCTTTGAAAGCGTGTGGCTACCCAGACTGGGCCTTTGTCAAAACAGCAGCAACCAAGCCCAACAGGAACACCAATAGAAATAACCGCCCGGAGACACATAGTAGGCGAAACATAGTCATCCCATATGTAGCTGGAGTGTCAGAGAAACTCAGGAGGATTTTCAACAAACACCATGTCCCTGTGTTTTTCAAACCTAGCAACACACTGAGACAAAAACTGGTACACCCAAAGGATCAAACACCAAAAGAAAAACAAAGCAATGTGGTATACGGAGTCCAGTGCAGTGAGGAGTGCACAGATCTATACATCGGGGAGACAAAACAACTGCTCTCCAAGCGAATGGCTCAGCACAGGAGGGAGAACTCTACAGGGCAAAACTCAGCTGTCTTTCTACACTTAAAAGACAAGGGACACTCCTTTGAAGACAGCAAGGTCCAAATCTTGGATAAAGAAGACCGCTGGTTTGAACGAGGCGTGAAAGAGGCGATTCATGTCAAGGTGGAGAGACCATCTCTGAACAGAGGTGGGGGCCTTCGACACCACCTGTCTGCTACATACAATGCTGTTCTAACATCTGTACCCCGGCGGATTCAGAACACTTCACACATCCATTCATGCAACTCTCACAAGTAACACCTGTATCTAGGAGTTGCATGAAACCTTGAATACCTCGAATTTATTGAATTTTCGAGTGAAAACCACTGTAAAAAAACAACAACGAAAAAAACCCAGAAAATCATGAAGGCAAAATAACATCTTCAAATCGTTAAAGGGACCTTTGCCAGTGACTTCTACATGATCTCGACAGGTTTTGGGCTTTTAGCTGCTTTTGGGCCTAATAAATCTCAAAAAATGCAATGTTTTTTTATGTTGAAAAATGTAATTATTTATTTTTTATAGTTTTATAGCCATTTGCCTTTTTGACTCTTTGCAGCTTTTAAAGGAAAACTATACTCCCCAAACAATGTAGGTCTCTATTAAAAGATACTGAGTAAAACAGCTCATGTGTTTAACAGCTCATGTGTAAAACCCTGCTTCATGTAAATGAACCATTATCATAATAATATACAGTACTTTTATGGTAGTATGTGCCATTGGGTAATCATAAATAGAAAATTGCCATTTTAAAAAATAAGGGCCGCCCCCTGAGATCGTAGGATTCACTGTGCACACATACAAACCACATGTAAGGTCACATGAGCCAATTAACAGACAGAGTTCTGCCTTTTGCTTCCTCACTTCTTCCTGTTACAGTTAGTGTTGTAGTATTTCTGGTCAGGTGATCTCTGAGGCAGCACAGATAGAGTCACGAAATGGTGGTTCAAGGCAAGAGATGTAAAAGGGCAATATTTATGTAAATATATATTCCAGTTTGGTGAGATTCTTTAATATGTCATTCAATTTGATATAAACTATCTGTTGCTTAAGTATTCATTTTGGGGGTATAGTTTTCCTTTAAATGGGCGTCGCTGACTCCCTTCTAATTGCTCTGTAAGGCACCAAATGTATTGTTATTGTTACTTTTTATTAGGGATACACCGAATCCACTATTTGGGATTCGGCCGAATCCCCGAATCCTTGATGAAAGATTCGGCCGAATACCGAACCCTAATTTGCATATGCAAATTAGAGTCAGGGAAGGAAAATGTGGAAAAATCATATTTTTTAACGAAAAGTCGCGTGATTTCCCTTCCCGCCCATAATTTACATATGCAAATAAAAAGGATTCGGATTCAGTTCGGCCAGGCACAAGGATTCGGCCAAATCCGAATCCTGCTGAAAAAGGCAGAATCCCGAACCGAATCCTGGATTCGGTGCATCCCTACTTTTTATTACTGATCCTTCTATTCAGGCCCTCTCCTATTCATATTCCAGTCTCTTATTCAATACAATGCATGGTTGCTAGGGTAATTTGACCCTAGTTACCAGATTGCTTAAAATGCAAATTGAATAAAAAGCTTAATAACTCAAAAACCTTCAATAATAAAAAATGAAAACAAATTGCCTCAGAATATCACTCTCTACATCATACTAAAAGTTATCTCAAAGGAGAACAATCCCTTTAAATAAATAATCCCCTTAATGTTTTGTTTTTTTTTAGTAGAATTAACCCTTCCCCTGCCAGCTGAATGCGAACATCTACTGCCAAGCAGTTTTTAGACATTTTGTACTCTTTCACTTTAAGGGCCTTTCCGGGGGGGGGGGGGGGGGGGTCTTTTAGTTTACCCAGGACCACCTGAGCTTTCAAAATATGCTAGAATTTTGGTGTAATTCCACTAGTGTAATTCCACAAGTGTCTAATAAGATGAAAAAATATCATGTTTTACATAGTAAAATCACATATCACAGAAACATCATTTATTTTATGTATGAGAACACAGCAGATTTGGACATTTCTGTATCCTAGATGCGCCAATACCAAATATATATAGTTTTAGGGCAGCGGCACGCGCTGCTACCGGGGGAGATTAGTCGGCCAGTGACAAATCGCCTCTTCTTTGGGTGACTAGTCTCCACTTAATGCCTTTCTGCTGGCTAGAATGTTAATCGTCGGCGGGATGGTACTAGGAGCGCTTCGTTTTCTGAAGTCTCCCAAAGTTGCCTCACGAGGAAACTTCGGGCGACTTTGGAAAGCTGAAAATTGGTGATTTTTTTGAAAAATTACCTCAAATCCAATCTACAATATCATATCTCCCACACATCATTAGGTTCCAATGTAAAACACCCTAAATATGATTTCCAGGAGCCCACTGAACAGTTTGATGACCAATATGTAGGTTTACCTAAGCATGTGGTATATAGGGACCCCAAAATGTAATTTCAGGTACTGCAAAATGAACACATTTACATGTTTTTTTTTTGTTTTTTTTGGGGGGGGGGCAAAGGTAGAAAAAAGTAAGTTCATCCCAGATAACCATATATTTTCAGGAAAGAACACATTCCCCTGAATCCAAATTGGGTATACATGTCTTTCTACTCCAAAGCACCAAGCAATTTGGCAATTTTGGTGACATTTCCAAAAACCACCTCAAAACTTCCATCCTGCATCGTATTTCCCACCTACTATTAGGTATCAAGATAAATCACCCCAAATATGAGAGACCTCTAAACAGTTTTATGTACATAGGTGTATCGAGGTACATGGCAGACCCCAAAATCTACCATGTGAATACTTATTTGATGGCTTACATTTACTCTAATGTATAAACACTGCCAGGTTCATGTGGGAAATTATGGTGACCCCTGAAAACCATATATCTTTGGAAAGTACACATTCTGAGGAATCCAAAAGGGTTAATGATGTCTTTCTTCTCCAAACTACTCAAAGTTATGCTAAAGGCAGCGGTTTTTATGACATTTCTGAAAATTGCCTAAAAATATTGTAATTGGCCACTAACCTACTTTGCCAATGCAAAAGCATTGCTTTCCGCATGTCTAAACGAAGTATTGTTATGGCAGATACTTGCACACTCAGCAGATCTATATACAACACTGGCAAGGGGTTAACAGAGCACAGATGCAGCACTAAAACTATTGTCTACTAACAGCATAAAACTGGTTCTCTGAAGGACAGAAAATAAGAGCAACATAGGCAGTTTGTTTGTGTATATAAACCACCAGGTTTGCAGTGTCAAAACTATTCTATGTGTCCTAAAATGAAGATTAACCTTTGGATAAGTCCGAACCTTAGTGAAAGTTTTAGCAGTCCGAGTATCTGAAAGGCAGAGCTTTCACATTAGTATACACAGGGTGACTGTCTCTAAGCTGTTCCAAAATACTGGATTATTAAAATGTACTTGGAAAAGGAGAGGTAATGTTCTGGAAAGCCTTTGCCTAGGGTTCAAAATACCACAGCACCAAACTCAGTATAAATGTGTGCATTGTGTCTTGCATTTTCCCATGAATTCAAATACGGCTCAGAGCACTTCTATAAATGCTTTTAAAGAGAAGATACACTGTGAAGTACAAATAATGAATAGTTCCTGAGAATATAAAAGCCTCCATGAATAAACAAAATTAACAAAATCTTTCCTGGTACAGCTACACACAAAAAAAGCATAATGCATCAGAAATATTCCTCAGTGTATGCCAAATTAATGGTACAATATATATCAATTAGGTACATCATGAACAAGGGAGACTAGATTCTCGTGCACTGCTTAAATGCAAATTAGGGAAAGAAAGAAAGAACACAAACAATCATCCATGTAATGGCACATACTGTATATGTCATACCATGATAAAGATTCCCTTTCTTTTGTCTTTCCCCAATAAGAATTACAATGTAATTCTCCTACCGCACACCTGCAGTTCACCAATCCTGCAATTGGTGGTGAGTTCCTTACGTTGACCCGGCAGTGTCCCTTAGCAACCAATGTGTATAAGAAACTGATCCGCACACACGCTGATTAATGCAGTCGGGGAATATCCCCTTTTATTCGGCCACCAAACATCAACGTTCACCCACCCTTCATCAGCTGATGAAGGGTGGGTGTTTCCCCCCCAGAAACGTTGACGTTTGGTGGCTGAATAAAAGGGGATATTCCCCAACTGCATTAATCAGCATGTGTGCGGATCCGTTTCTTATACACATTTCCCCAATAAGAAGCAGCGTATTATTTGTGCTCCAGAAAGGCAGTGTGCACTTCGTTGAATAGCAAATCAATAATATGACAAGACTTACCATTCCAGTATACAAGTGTATTGCGCACAAGTGGGATCTGCTTGTTCTCTTTAAACACAGGACTGATATAGGAAGCTAAATAGGGTACCGACTCCCATATCTGCAAATAAAGAGAAAACAGTCATTGTCTATATTATTGTCTATATGTCATTCTGAGAGAAAGAATATGTCTTTCATTCTAAAATACATTTTTCAGATCTATTATGCAAGTGGTGCAGGTATTATAAAGGCAGAGAGAACAAACTATACTTTTAGGGGCAGATTTATTTAGGTTCCTATTCAAAATTCAGATTTTCAAGTTGGATTTTTGGTCAAAACTCACAAATTCGAGTTGGGAATAATCCAAACTCAAATTTGTGATTTATCATACCTTGACCCTGGGAACAATTCGAATTCTTCTATTCGCCACCTAAAACCTGTCAAATTCACGTAGAAGTCAATGGCAGAAGTCCAGTGATCCATTTGAAGAGGTTAATAGCCTTCCTGACATTTGAGTTTTTTTCTGAGAAAAAAAACTTGATTTGAGTTTAGTCTAATTTGATTCCAGTTTGCAGGTCGGTAATATTTGTCTAAATTTTACATATTCCATTTTTTCCTTAAATGGGATACTATTCGAATTTCGAGTTCATTCAAATTCATTTGAATTAAAAAAACAAAAAAAATTCAACCTTTGATAAATCTGCCCCCAAGTGCTTTATGAAATCAGATAGACTCTGAAGGGTAATAATAATTTAGTTACTTTAGCTGCATTGGTGAGACGCCAAGCATTTAACAGGCCAAATCCATGCTGATGACTATGGCTAAAGCCAGCTCCATTGGTTTCCCAGGCTGCATGACGATCTTCATACTATGCGAGTGAAGAGTAATGGAGATATTAGAAACACAAAACTATAAACCAGCATAAATCAAAAGGCATTTTAGAAAAGTTTCCCTATTTTTGATTGTAAATGTAAAATTTACAAATCATAAGTCCAGTACACAGTAATGTATCTTTTGCCCCCCCCCCAAAAAAACCAAGCCCATTGCAGCCAGTGTAGACTGAAAATTTCAAGCTAAGTTTCTCCTTGAAACTTTCTGCAAACAATTGGTGTAAACTAGATGTTTAATGGGTTGGCCAAAGGTGACAGTTAAAGGGAATGTATTGCACATACCTTGGTAGCTGTGAACACAATGATATGCTGGACATCCCTCCATGTCAGGCATGGCCGGACCTGCAACATCAAAGCTATCATTCCGGCTGCAATAGGTGCAGCTGCAGAAGTCCCAGTGTGACCTTCAGTGCAGCCAGTCCCTTTCTGCAGATTCCAGTCAGATGTCACCTAAGATAATGGAGCCAGTAAAGACAAACACAGAATGCAGTTGTATACATGATTCTTTCTAAAAGTAACACAAATAGATTCCAAATCAGAGTCTAAAAATTAGCGGCACTCAACAAAAATTGTATTAAGTTAATAAAAAGTTGTGCTGGGCAAAAAGGCAGGACAGATACTAGGATGTGTTGGAAAGAGGGCAGTGTATGATTTATCAATAAATGAGTAAGACAAAGATGAGATAATAGAAAATGTACACTAGGCAAGAAGCATAGTGTTGGTCTTCAAGAGAAGTGATAAAAAAGCTAATAATTTATAAGGTGCTTTCTTTAACTGATTTGCACTTAAAAGAAAGAAGCGCGGATGTGTCTTTTGCAAAGAAAGAAATATTTTAATAGCTCAACGTTTCACTTCCACGTAGACTTCTTGAAAGAAAGCAAAACATCGACCTAGAAAAATATTTACTTTAAAGCTAGCATAGAGTGATTAAAAGAAAGAAGCACGGACGTGTCTTTTGCAAAGAAATAAATATTTTCATAGCTCAACGTTTCGCTTTCACGTAGGGTTCTTGAAAGAAAGCAAAACATTGACTTATAGAAATATTTACTTTAAAGCTGGCATAGAGTGATTGCAGCCTTAGTGGGACACACAGGGTTATAGCATTTACCAGGTGGTGCCTTCCATGAACTTACCAGGCCAAATAAGCTAAGTGAAGGCAGTATGGCCACAATAAATATCAGACTCCTTACTTTGGATACATTGAACTCAAACAAACTGTATATTAATTGCTTTCATTTCACAGGACTGTCCTAGTTTTTTCAGGTGTTCGGATTTGTGTTGGGAAAAGCTGAACTCTCCTAAAAAGTCTTTATCCAAATTATATAAAGGTAGATATGAACCTCCATGTATATTTCTGAGTGCAAAGAACTGTGATACTGATTACACTACTGGCTGTAAAATGTCTTTTACTAGCTGTCAGTTGAAGGAATAGCATAGTTATGCACAATGCATTTTGTGTCGCAATCATCAATAAGACATTAAGTGGTAGATTTATCAAAGAGTGAAGTTCCGCCACTAGAGTGGAATTCCGCAGCTCACAATTCATTTCTATGGGATTTTGAAAGGCATATTTATCAATGGGTGAAAGTGAAAGTTCAAAGTGGCAGAATTTCACTCGAGTGGCGGAACTTCACTCTTTGATAAATATACCCCTAAATTCTGTACTGATAAAACGCAAGGCATTTTCATATTAATGCATGGGAACTACTCATCTCCAGTCAAGTATAATAAAGGATGGCAATGTTTGTTATTAAAAACAAAATAAAAAGTTTTCTGGCAGATTAAGATAATACTTTGTTCAAAAGTTGGCACAGATAAAATTGAATTGAAAACATCATCTGACTCGTGGTGCAGGCAATACAACCTTTTTGGAAAGAATTGCTTTCAAAAAAAGCAAAAAAAATGTATGTATTTGGTTTATCAAGAACAAGTGATAAAAACCCATTTAAAGTTGCGGTATTATTTATAATCCAATTTTATACTACATAGCAAATACACAAAAATGTATATATCAAGCCTTTTATCAGCTTTATAGGAGGCAAGTGATAGGGTGCCTAGATGTTGTATAGAAAGAATATAGAAACAATGTTTTGACCAGTTCAATAGTGGTATTTTAACAAGTTGCAGGAATTGACAATTTTGGCAGCAGTAAAAAGGGAGAATATAAATACTTTACTTACAATACTCCTCATTAATTTGTCACCACTACTAAAGGTCACTGCTAACATTGATGCACACTCCTCTGCATAGAAAGGCATTCTGCCCACTTCATTAACGGCACCTACATGAAGCAGAGGGGATAAACAAGAAAAAATAAAGACATATAGCAAAGGGAAATGCATTGTAGTACTATTTAATTGTAAGTGCCATATTAAATGCACACTATATTACTTAATGATGGAATAAGGAACGAGAATATGTGTACACACTAGAAAGTAATGACATAATTTTACGGAGACCTTGTAACACAGTGAATGAAATCATTGAGCAAATTAATTTTTATCTTGTTTTTGATTATAAGGGTTAGAGGGTCATTTATCAAAATCTGAATAATCTCATTATTTTCTGATCTATACTCAGACCAAATCCGCACAGGTTATTTCCCATTTTTTATCAATACATTTTCCCAAAAAATTCCAGTGCTGGAAAAAACTTGAAAAAAAAAACATACGAAAATCGAATCATATGAATTTTTTGGATTATCCACCCGAAAACACCAGATTTTTGGCTGAAAACCATGAAATCTTTCAAATTTTGCACGAAACCTTGACAGGTCTGAGATGCTGGATTTTCGGATTCTGACTTTTTCCTTCCTTGGGGTATAATAAATCATGAAAAATTCTAGTTTTTTTCACAAAAAAATTGGATTTCATAGTAAAAAAAACAAAATGTTTGCGTTTTTGGCATTCAGACTTTAATAACCCCCCTGCTGTCCGATATGTGCAATAAATATCAAAGAGCTGGGGAGTGGAAATTTAGTCCTTCAGAGCCAAGGATAAGCAGTAGAGCCATCTTGCTTAGGTTGAAACCTTTCAGTGAAAAGGGAATGTGCAACTGCAGAAAATATGTATTGCAGTTTTATTACCCAAATCCAATGAAGTATCAATAACAACTCCTGGTTGGTCCTTTTAGTATATATTGGTCTGGGTGCAATAAGCTTGTCAGGCAGGTGGAAACAGAGAGTACAATGTCAGGGCACACAAATTGTCTTGCCTTAAGCACCAAAGCCTTGGCTCAGCTATAAATGTGTTGAACAGGGAAGTGCCATCATTGTATAGATGGTATGGATGATGTATTTTGCATATTTACCTATGGTAACAGTATAGATGGAGTTAGCGTATCCGTCGTAGTTACAGTTATCATTAAATTGGCCTCCATTACCACTGGCAACCACAAAAATACTCCCAAATCCCCTGCGTCCAGCAATTACTCCATGCTGCAGTGCGGCCTGGTTAAAGAGGAAATGGAATAGGATTTATGACAGCACAGTGCACTGAAACTCTCAGATTTGTCTAGCTCATATGAAATGCAACAACACATTCAGGTCTGGATTTGGTGAGGCCACAAAGTTCCGGGACTAGGGCGGCAAAAAAAGAGGGGTGGCATGCCACCCAGCCGCATTATGGGGACCTGTGCGTCCCACGTTCACCAGCGCTTACCCTCATGCATAAGTGTGCTGGCAGGGGGGGGGGGTGCCCTGAACACAAATAAATTAAGAGTACAATCATAGCATCAGTTTTAAAAAGACAGCTCGCAGATTATTAGCCAAAGATTTGTTTTATAGAATTCTTAACTGACTATCTTAATAATTCTATCTTAAAACTAGCTCATGTTGGGTGAAGAATAATTATTTTGCATAATAAACAGTGAGCTATCTATCTGATTTACTGGGTTTGACTTTTATATTAGGGAATACAGCACCACTAAAGGACTATTATTCTTGAACTTTATTTACTTTTGCTGGGATGAATATATATCCCATTGATGAACATTTTACCGTTTTATTCATTTACACATTTTGTATTAATTATAGTATTTCTAGGTTATTAATCTACTGACTTCATTACTCACCAGTAAATGCACTATATTTGTGATTCACGTGTTCCTGAAAGATCAATTAGGACTATTCCCTTCAGTGGCAGTTCTCCTTAAATATGTTTTAATTAGGGGTGTAACTACAGAGAAAGCAGGTCCTGCAGCTGCTAGTGGGCCCAGAAGGTAAAAGAGGGCAGCGGGGAACGGACTCATTTCAGTCAGTGGCATAAATAATGTTCCCGCAGGGCTGCACCAGGGGGGCCCCAGATCCTGAGGTGCCCCTGCCAGGGTTTAAATAGACCTTTCATCACCTTCCCATTCAGGCTGGAATAAATAAAACATGGCTGTGCGTTCTGTCGGATTTATGCTCTTATAGTCCTCCAGGGATATAAGATTCTCAGCCACCCTCTTGGATTTGAATAAATACTTATTCAAATCGTGCCTGCCCGAAGTTCCCCCTGGGCCTGACTTGAACCAAACAGATTCTCTCAGGAAATTAACCAGGCAGCTTTATTTGAGGTATACGTTAATACAGAGTTTTACAATACAGAGTATTAAATAATAGCTCACACGTCCTGAAAGCTCGTGAGGCTGTTGGGGGACAATAAGCAATACAACAGATGACTATTTAACCATTTCTTCTTCCATGGGGCTGATCCAGAGGCATCCAATCATCATTCTTGTTTTAGCATAACTGTGTCACTATTTCCATCTTAGGGACAGACTCACAGTCTCAGTACAATAGCCAAATAAGGTGCAACTACTGTGTCAGCACAGTGTCCAGAATGGTATCTATGCTGTAGTTTCTGAGACTATGTGTCTTGCTTGGCCTTGCACTATACTTGTGACATAAGACAACAGATGTATTCCTGGTTCTGTGCAAACATTCTACATTCTAATATCAGAATGGTTTTTTTTGTAAGTTTCGTAAGGTGTACATGTGCTGGCCAGCATGTGCTTCATTCGTTTCCTAAGTTGGAGGGGGCCCCCCAAACTTTAGTTACGCCACTGGTTTCAATACATGTTTATGAAAAATGTAATTCTCAAAAGTTTAATAGGGGCCTTAAATCATTTTGCTGTGGTGCCCAGTTACTCTTTCCCTTTTGGTATTACATCACTGTATTTGTTTAGCATACATATTTGAGCTGGTTACCAACTTTATAATCTAAGTAACAAAGTTCGTACGTAAAAGACTGTAGGGGAGATACAGATAAAAATCAGGAGCAGAAACTGTGATAAGTAGAATCAGCTTGAAGTGTGAAGAGTAGAATGCAGGTAGGATAAGGAGAAAGGATATGATCCTTAAAGGTACTTATTTTAGTTTATCCATAGGAGACCCAGGACTGCTATATCACTATACATTTTTGGCTCTTATGAAAGAGGTACTTTCTTCCATTAGATAAATTTCATTTACACTACTGAGCCATTACATTAGTCACTACAGCTAGCAGTAAGTAGAGCAAAATGCTACTGAAAAGAGGCTATATACTATGGGAGTCAAATCCATAGCAATCCAACTGTATTAGGATTGCAGAACTAATTATATGATGTTAGTGAGGTGAATTCTAAAAACACCTGTAAATGTTACTTTAGAGCAGGGGTCCCTCACCTTTTTTACCAGTGAGCCACAATCAAATGTAAAAATAGTTTTTTTATGCGACTAAATTTGCCTTAAAGCAAGTAATACAAAAATAAGCACCTGCTTTGAGGCCACTGAGAGCCACTGTTGGGGATCACTGCTTTAAGCTGGCCATTGACGCAAAGATTCGATCAAACAAATCCTCAATTTGTACGGACCGTGTGTGGAGTATCCCAACATTTTTCGTGCCATGGAGATTGGTCGTTTGAAAGATTTGTCGGCTGCCGATAATATCTCTGCATGTATTGCCGATTTTCAGTGGGAGACCAGTGTCACCAGCTTTGTCGGCATAAGCTTTCGTACGATTGCTGTTAGGGGCAGAACATTGGCTGATCAGGACGAGAGATGGGGAAGTCGATCGTTCGAGGATTCAAAAGATCGGATCTTTGTGTCTATGGCCAGCTTTAGAGTAGCAACACAAAAGAAATGATTTACAGGTCTGCTGAACTAATCCATTTTCTGCCCACATCTTTTAATATAAATCAATAGAATTCAACCGAAATGCAAATGAGCACAAGAATCTCCCCATATGTGCTTTATAAAAGTTATTCCAAAACTCTCAGCAGTATCATATGAGAACAAGGGGCTATGGCAGAGATGAATCTTACCTTTCCTAGCTGATGAGGGCCATCAACTGTTTTACCATCATCGTCAGGACCCCAGCTGCAAAAAAAAAAAAAAAAAAAAATTGGGGAACTGTCTGTATAAAAATATAGGACAAAAACTTTTACCTCCTCACAAGAAGTGATTTATTGGTGATCATCAAAGTAGTAGTATAATATGCACCAAGATGGTTCCACATGTGAAATCTTGTAACACTCCTATAAACATCATAAAGCATTCACAAATGCACACCACACACAAACAACAAGCATACTAGGCAAACACATAAGAAAATATGCCTACACCACAGATAGGACTCTTAGTCACCTGCAGCTGTATATATCATTGATCTGGTAGTGCTTGTTGAATGCAATAGCTTCCATGCTGTCTGTGAGGGGCCCATCGAGGACACGGATTCCTATGAAAAACTGCATGTCAAAAAAAACAAATCCACAAATCCACAGTGCTTGAAACACAGATTAAAACTGATGGTACATAATAAAATGTTAGCTTACAGAAGATGCCAAACAGGAGCAAGATATTAGATGCTAAGGAGTCATAGAGATTTTTATAAGTAGAACTGCAGGAGAATGTGAAAGCATATACAAGAACGTTAAAAATTGCAAAATTACAGAAAAATTTATTTAAGCTCCATGCTAAAGTCTTTTGGTAAGCACAAGGGACCTCAATGGGCACCTTCCTTTTGTAAATGTGAGAATCTCTGTTGTTGTGGCAAGTTTCACTGATATAGAAAGATCATCAGATTTATAACATACTAATTTTTGCACATAAGCTTTCATAATCCAAGGGGAGTTGTGTGGCATACTGAAGGGCCAGTTATGTGTGTAAAACACATTTTATCTGACCAAAAAAGGCTTTGAGAATGCAAAAGCAGGGTTCCAACAAAGATTTCAGATAGATATGAACCAAGAAAGGACCATACAAGAAGCTGATGTACTAAAGTAGATCTACAAACTATAGATAATGTAATTTATAAATCACAGCTACATGAATAAAATGACCCTAAAGCATTACTGGCACTTAATGAAGGTAGATATTAAAAACAGGATCCTTACAGACACACTATGCACCTCAGATATCCCATTTAGGGTACAACACTCAAGATTTAAGGCTAATGCCAAAGCTGGTATATTTCTGTTTGGGCTGCAATTGTTGTCAGTCTGTTTTTAAACCACTGTACACAGGTTTATTATAATCTATTGTGTAGATATGTCACATGTAAGTCTGCAAATGTTGTGCACCCATTCAAATGCACATGTGGACGTGGATACATAGTGCAAACATCCAGAGAAAACACAGAGACAGCCTCTAGGCTTTCGTTGAAATATAAGGCTTTAGAAATGGTGTTTTAAATACAGTATAGGTGTGGTTTCCTTTATTCAAAACCAGTTATCCAGAAAGCTCTGAATTATGGAAAGGTCCATAGACTCCATGCTATCCAAACAATCCAAATCATTAAAAATTATTTCCTCTTTTCTCTGTAATAATAAAACAGTACCTTGTACTTGATCCAAACGAGGATATAATTAATCCATATTGGAAGCAATACCAGCCAATACCAGCCTTTTGGGTTTATTAAATGTTTACATGATTTTCTAGTAGACTTAAGGTATGAAGATCCAAATTACGGAAAGACCTCTTATCTGGAAAACTCCAGGTCCCAAGCATTCTGGATAACAGGTGACATAACTGTATCACCATGCCACAATAGTGATGATAAAAATACTTCTTTATTACAATATGAAAGGAATTCGAAAATAAACTTTCACTGATGGAGCTAAATGAATCATGGAGCTATAAGTCATATTGGTAATGTAGGATACTATAATAGGTCCGTGACCTTTAACTAAGTCCATATGCTTTGTTTCCTCAGGTACTAAAAAAAGATTACCAGCCTTGCAATAAGGTCATTTAGCTCACATAGCTAATTTTAGGCTATATAGTGAAATGCGTCAAGATACTACATTGCTGTTTTTTAATTTTGATTCTTTATTATGTCACTTAACACTGCAGTGCTATTTTATGAGTTTAAGTGCAGTGGGAAAAAATGTAATTTCCTGAAAAAACTCCTTTTGGGGTCTGAAACGTCATTGTCAAAATGCTTATTTTAAGGTCTGCTGTTGGATTGCTCCTCTTTGCTTATATATTTACACAGGTAAATACAAGATGGTCAGCATATAGTAAAGAGCGATTAGCTTATGTTTTAACAGTAGCAGCTAGAAAGAACCTGACTTTTGGTGTACAGTGAATCCTCAATTTTATATCCCCTGATTTTAAGTCTTCCCTCATTTTACAGTTTTTTCTGGTCCAAAACATAAAATGGGGGTTCTACAGTAATTTGCTGTCAGTGATCATAAGACCGTATGTGCTTTCATACAACAAAATAAAAGGACCTAATCCAAATAGCTGAATAGTAATTTGTCTTCATGCAACTCTTCATTGATAAATGGAATATAAGTACCTGTTGGACTTGTCAGATCAGACCAGAGTTGCTGTATGAATCGTGTCCTATCAATACGGTTTTAAAAAAATACCAGAGGATACATGCTTACACATGCAATAACTAAGATCAAAGTCAAGGTCTAGGAGCACCCCCTCCTGGTTCATTATGAACTCACAAACCTGCAATCCGGCTGCCAAAGGCCACACCAACGGCACAGAAACTATTATTGGAAACAGCAGCAATTTCCCCAGCACATCGAGTCCCATGGCGGTTGTCACTGCCACCATCAGGGTGTGGCATTGGATCTGGGTCATTAGAGTTTAAATCATAACTCCCCTCAGGGCTCTGAAAAAAAAAAAAAGATTTTAAAAAAAAATTCTCAATAAGCTTTATTAATCTTCCTCACAATGGCTTCTAGCCACAATTTTGTACAAGGTACCCACGTAATTTGGCTGGATGTCTTGGATAGTGTGTTGCACTCCATCATCTACAACCACCACAGTGACCCCACGACCAGTCACATTCCTCTCCCACACCCCGGTAACATTTATGTCCATTCCAGGATTCCGGGCATTGTGCTAAAGAGGAAAAGAGATGTAGGTTAAAAAGTATAGCAAAATTATTTCAGCCCGAGTGTTTCGAGAAACTTCACAATTAATTTTTGTGGAAAAAGACAAGTGTGTTGCACACAGGTAGAGGACAAGTGATGCTACAGCACAGACAAAGCTCACTGCTATCAGGGCATATCGATCAGATAGTGGGGTTTTCAGATAGCGGAGCCTATACCTGTATATAATACAGATTAAAAAATATCTAAAAATCAGGGTTTCTGACACTGCCCTGTAGTGTGCACTGTCCCTATCCCCATTTTGTTTGTGTCTCTACTTTCCCATAGATTGTAACCTCTTTGGGACAGAATTATATATTATTATTCAAACATCCATTGTTTTCAATTCAGCGTTTATATCTAAATTACACGGTTTATTTTGGCACAGTTAATCCAACCCAAACGGGGAATCTCTAAGTACCCTCGACGCTGCTCACCGTTCAAAACTGATGTCCTCTCGGGCTCCCCGCCATAGATAAAACTTCACTTAATGATATAGTATGATTCCAGTCTTACCCCGTCCTTGTTGTGACTCGGGTTCTGCCGCCCCAAGTCCGTCACTAAGGAGACGTTTAACAGCACACCAAAATTTGAGAAGACACCGGAGTGCGCTGCTGCAAATCTTGGTGTCTTTGGGACAGAAACCTTTTTCCAACAAGTGTATTGAAACTAATAGCACTTATGTATTTATGCACATCATTAAATTTATTTATGTACCCCTTTTTGTATTCACGACTTGCTCTGCTTATGATGGTGCTATATAAATAAATACAATGCAATACATATAAAAAAAATATAAGAGAAAGCAGATCTTAAAAAGCATGTTAACAGATGTCTTTTTATGCTTTCACTCTCAGAAGAATATCACACTTCATTTGCATCTTTGTTCATTTTAGAAACATTTCCAGAATGCATGTATATATGCGAGTCTGTGTGTGTTTGCTGCAAGTGTGCAAAAGCAGACAGGCATCCATGGAAAAACCACTGGATTAAATGCCATCTGCACGAACCTTCTTTAAAGGACCAGTAACATCAAAAAAAATTAAAAAAAATTTGTTAGTACACAACGAAAAAAAAAAAACACCAAGAGAAATTATACTTTAAAATCACAAAGTCTTTATTAAGAAATAACTTACAGAAACTCTGCTTCCTGTCCTTTACAGAAAAGGCGACAGGGAGACCATCCATGGAGCGGCGCTTGATTTCTCATCCCTGGCTCTCTGCTGCTGGATCATTTCCTTCAGTGCTTCCGTGCTATCTAGTGCAGCGGCGCTTCCAGCATCAACTCTCTGCAGAAGAAACCGGCCCAATAGAACACCATCGGACGTGCTGTAAATCAGCAGAATTTGGCACAGCTGAAGAGCATGCAATAAATAAATAAGTCGGCTGGTTTGCGATTTGCTTGTGCTTGCTTTAGCGCTGAGCATGATAAATTCTCCTGCTAGGGCAACGTCTGACTCCCAGGTTGCTGTGGGTACAGGAGGGCTCCTCGCTCGCTCTATAAATCAGTGAAGAAGGTACAGGTAATGCAGCGGCTTCCCACAAATTCAGCGAAGCCAGCTCCTCTCTGTTCTGCACTAACCTTCTGGTTGCTATCAGCTGGAGCTGGGAAAAGAAGGGCGTGACATTTGTGTCACGGGACCAGTACAAGAGAAAGGGTGTTGAGGGAGCTGCTGAAAAGGGGCCATTGGCGTGAGCGGAGGTGTCGATAAGCGGAGATAGGAACAATGGTATGACTCCTAACGTTGCATTGGCCCTTTTGCCCGGCCCGGAGTTGAGCGCCCATAAAGCAAGGACAAGTAAACCGCAAACCAGCTGACCTTTTTATTTATTGCATGCTCTTCAGCTGTGCCAAATTCTGATGATTTACAGCACGTCCTATGGTGTTCTATTGGGCTGGTTTCTTCTGCAGAGAGTTGATGCTGGAAGCGCCGCTGCACTAGATAGCACGGAAGCACTGAAGGAAAGGATCCAGCATTAGAGAGCTAGGGAGGAGAAATCAAGCGCGGCTCCATGGATGGTCGCCCTGTCGCCTTTTCTGTAGATGACAGGAAGCAGAGTTTCTGTAAGTTATTTCTTAATAAAGACTTTGTGATTTTAAAGTATAATTTGCCTTGGAGTTTTTTTTTTCATTGTGTACTAACGAATTTTTTTAAAAAAAAATGTGATGTTACTGGTCCTTTAAGTAGCTAGTAGGACTGCATGCTTTATTTGTAGAAGTCTACAGTCCTATTGGCTTCTGCAGCATTTGCTCTATTAGGATGAGAGAGGTGGGAGATGCATGTAATTATTCATTTTTCCCCACCAGCTATTTTTCTTCCCTGTCCACCACTTTTTATTTCCTTGGGAGAACACTAAGACATCTCAATTAACCCAAGTACTGCAAATTGTAAATATGTGTGTTAGCTGAGGCCAAGCAATGTACAGAAGAAAGGGGAAAAAAGCTACATGTATTCACTTATTATTGCACTGACCAAATTCTTGTTTAACTTTCCATATCCGTCAAACAACACCCTATATCTGTCAACAAAGTTGCTATATGTCAACAATTATGAAGATGCTTGCTAGTTGTACTTGTGCCAACATATTCCTAAAAGCATTATATAATTATACATTATTCACACTAGTGCCTGCCCAAATGGATCTCACCATCTAAGGTACCAATTACATATATATACACATAATATATATACATAATCTGGTTAGTTTTATCAAAAGCCATTTTACTTGCCTGTTTGTTTTTGGTGTGAATGAGGAAACCTAAGCATCCAGAAAAAAGCATGCAAAAGGGAAAAACAAACACTCTGCTGACAGTGCTATGGTTGAAATGGAACATAAGACCCCAGCACTTCACCGCAGAGTAAAACAACAAAACAAAAAGCCATCCCTCACCGATATTCTAACTTTGAAAATTGGAGACAAACAGTTCAGATAATTTCTAACAAAATTAAACTCAAAAGGTCTTAGGAACTGGTCATTACTTGTCAGTACACCTCCTCCTGATCCACACCTTTCACAAGCATATTTGAACCTCCCCCCCCCCCCCAAGAAGTAAAAGATGTTCCACAGAAGAATCTGAATGGCATAGCAATAACAAACAAGCATGAATATGGCAGAATAAAGGGAGTCTCACCAAGTGCCATTGCTGTGGATACTTTGGGTCATTAAAGTGCAAACTCCTTTTGGATCTCTTCAGTAGTTTTTGCTCTGAATACCATTTCACGCTTTCATGTTGTGTAAAAAGTGCTTGGGCTTTTCTACGAGCATCCTCTTGGCACGGAGTACTTCCCCTGTAGGCAAACAGGTAATGGTCCTTTAGCTCCCCTATAACACCTCGGTTCTCTAGCCCTGTGGCTTTGGAAAGTTCATCTGCCAAGGTGTCCATCTCCTCCCTTTTCTCGCAGGCACTGGAGTCCAAATGCACAGCCCAGGTCAGCTCATCTCCAGAACCGACATCCTCCATGTTGTGCAGAGAGCAGGCAGCATGTGTTGGGGGAGAGTGGAAGACGATAAAAGTGATATAACAGCAAAGGCACAAGGAGGAGATAGGGATGTGATACATTCTGGTGGCCCATTCCCCAAGGGGCAGTCCAGCAAGTTCATCAGGACCTGTTAAAACATAACAACGTTATTATTATTAATACAATAATGCATAGAACTGAAAGACACACAATAGACAATATTTTGGAAGGGATATGTTTAGCCTCAAAATATTACCACTGTGGGCATTTTTTTTTTTAAAAAAAGCTATTTTTTACATGTCTGACAGAGACATGTGGATATAGCCACTCGTGTAAAGCAGTAAGACTGGAAACTAACTTCAAATCTTAGAAAGAAAAAAAAACCCGATGGCATTCACTCCTGGGTGTTCCCAACAACATCTCTCCCATCCGCCCCACCCGGAACAATTCCGCCCTCACTTATAAGTAACTCTCCATAATAAACTCTCAGGCCAACACATACAGGAAACTTGGTACTTTATAATGGAAGAGAGAAAAAAGATTTACCCGATATTGGTAAAGTGACTCATTCTGCTTGAGCGGCGATAGGTTAAAGCCAACTCCTCATTTTGCCATTTCTCCTCTGTAGTAATAGTACCTCCACCATCTACCTGTCCTACTGCCTGCGCTTTCTTTTTTCCTTCCGTGTTCACGTCAGACTTGGTGACAATCACGTCATTTCCGGAGTGGTACACCCATTGTGACACGCAAGGCCGGAAGCGGAAGCGTGGATTGCTTGGATGCACACGGTAGGTGTGAGTGTGCTCTATCCGTTCCAGACTCCAGTATTATCGCACTATTGCGATTTTGAGTGTACTTCAGTCTCCGAAGTTCAGAGAATTCCAAACTGTTTCGGTGTCAGTTGTAGAGCCATGACACCGGGAGCTCTGGAGCTTTTAGTTAAACAAGTCCTAGATGGTAGGAGGCTGGAACTTTTACTGTGAAGTGTCGGACTGGCCCACTGAACCAGGAAAACTCCCGGTGGGTCAAGGTGTCAGTGGGTCCTTGTGCTGCAAAACATTTGGCCTATTTCATTGCCTTTCCCTAATTCTATGAGAACAAAGAGGCTAAATAGATAGAATAATAGGTTATAGTATGTATAACTAAAGAGACTAGGAGAATAGAGGAGTGAGGAGAGGAAGAAAATAGCACTGAGATTGGACCCTTGGTCTAAATTTTCTTGGTGGGCCCCTGGTCTCCCAGTCCGAGTGTGATTATTTTTCCTTTATGCAGTTTTAAAATTATAGTCGGTGCCTGCAAAACAAAACAATTCAAGGAGACATGTTCGGAGAAAATGTAACTCACAGATCCATTTCTGACAGTAAAAGTTAATATTGCACTGGGAATGGTTTCCAAGTTAATTCTAGAATCAAATTACTTACATTAGTAATTCTGTGTCAGCACACAACTCCTCCACTTGTTTCAGGTGCACGTTCAGAGGTGGCCACCCCACACCGTAGATACTTCAGTATCAAACACGAACAGCACCTTCTTGATATGATAAAAAGGCCTTTATTCAAACATGGCACAGACCAATCGTAGCTAGGTACTTTATGTGCAAGGGTTTTGTTTGCTATGTTCAAAAAAAAACAACACTGCCCACTGTAACTCAGTGATACCTCGTAATCCGATCACAGTAACCCCATAGAATCACAACTCTGTGAGTTTCAACTGTCACCTCTCTGAAAAGTTACAATGTGCCATTGTTATTGGATTAGTGGAAGAGTTTATATGCAGAGGACTTCCCACACCAGTCCCCGATGAGTAGTGAAACTGTTTAATGATTAAGTCCAGTTGCTCTAGAATTACTTATACTAGATTAGGGATACACCACTTTTTTGGATTCGGCCGAACCCCTGAATCCTTCGCAAAAGATTCGACCGAATACCGAACCAAATCCGAACCCTAATTTGCATATGCTATTTCTGCTCATCTGAACCGAATCTGAATTTGCATATGCAAATTAGGGGTGGGAAGGGAAAAACATTTTCTACTTCCTTGTTTTATGACAAAAAGTCACGCAATTTACATATGCATATGCAAATTCGGTTCGGCCGGGCAGAAGAATCGTCCGAATCCGAATCCTGCTGAAAAAGGCTGAATCTTGACCGAATCCCGAACCGAATCCTGGATTCGGTGCATCCCTATACTAGATATACCATGACCTGGATAAATGAGAATCTTCATAGTCATCCTCTAATTAAGAAAAAAAAAAGTTAGTGTGAAAAAATATATAATAATCATATCTATTTCACATAGATGTGGGCGATGAGCACAGCATCATCTTCTAGTGCATATACAAATGGGAAGTTTGTATTCTGTTTAGGTTGTTGTAAGATTTAGGGCAGGACTAGATGAAGTGCGTGGACCCAACATGTCGCAATGAGACTTAAACGCATGCGACATGTCAGATGTTTTACAGAAAACGGAAGTGAAGGAGAAATCACGCTGCGTTTTCATCCAACAGTCGGATCAATGTAGTTGTTTCCTGTGATTTCTTCTTCACTTCCGTTTTCTGTAATACATCTGGCACGTCGCATGCGTTTAGTCGCATTGCGACGTTTCGGGTCCATGCGCTTCTTCTAGTCCTGCCCTTACACACTCACTCTACATATAACCATTAATCTAACATTGCCAAAGCATAATTTAGCGGATTTTTTAATCAAAACTCATTTCAGTTCATGGTACAATGTTGTATATCACTCTGCATGAGACCCAGTCATACAATCATACTGCGTTAAGCCTGTATTAACTTTTATATTTTATATATGGTAAGCCTACATTCATCTTTATATGGTAATATAATCTTCTATATTAATCTTCATATGGCCCTTTTACCAGCTACTGGTCAACACGTATTTGCATAGTGGACCACAGACTGAACAGATGCAATGTCCCCACCAAGCTTTGTGCTTTTGCATACAAGCAGTAGAGGAGCACACAGAAAGTTTATTATGCCCACATAATTCATTCTTGCTTTGTGCCATCCACCATGCCACAAACTTAGATTTTAAATTGTGCATAGAATAAAATTTACATATCTATGGTGTTCTACCATTAAAGAAAACGTATAATATTAAAAAAATGTAGTTGTCTCCTAAGCTATGATATAGTCTTGATTATTGGCCTCCTCTGTCTATTCTGATCCCTCTTACTGCTGTACTGCAATTCCCTCACCACCATTGTTGCTCTCAAACTGCTAGTTTGTTTACTTTTGCTTGAAGTTTACTAACACAATCATTTTAACTACATGTATTCTCATCTCTGGTCCAGTTACAAACATAGTTTTTTTTTTGTATAGATGGATTTGGAGTCGGACACTAGTGCACAGAAGAAGTCTTCTATTAAAGATGGCAGGTATGTATTACACATTTGTCAGAAGTTTAGTTTATAGAAATGGGCAGTATATTAGATTTTCTGACTGGATAGTATGAAATATCAGGATAAGCAAGGGCGAGCCTTGAGATGAATGGAAGTTATATACCGGTATGTTTTTCTGCTTCTTCTCTGTTGTGCCCCCATAGAAGTAATGTATGAGTTACACCCCATTAATATGTCCCTCCACATTATTCAAATTTGAAAATAATGCTTCATTTATTTGTAATATGCCTATAAATATTACATAGCAATTTAAATCCAGGTAATAAGCACCATATACAGTAGTGCTCCATGTGTTGTACTATAACTCTATCCATTATAAAGGAAGTTCAACACATATCTGTTGGGATAACAGTTGTTCTTTTAAAAAACCAGAAACTTGTCAGTGGCAAAAATAAATGAATGACATAATCTTATAATACTTTTTTCGGCTTTAAATAAGATTATAATATCAGCTTTTTTATTGCTGTCTTTTTCTTCCACGCTAAAAAATAAGTGATCAGGTTCATTCAATGGACAGTGCTCCTGTGGCCATGTGTGCTACTGGGGAAGAAACTGACTTGGCTTTGCTGGGAGCTTCAGGGACTTTAGACACCAATGGCATGCAGCCTGAAGAAGATATTCCAGACATATTACAAGTATATGAAATCCAGAGTAGGGATAGAGAGGATATTGTGTCCATGGTTGACTCAGAAAAAACAGATGCCCTGCGCTCCGGATTGGAGGCAGGATATGCAGAGAAAATGGAAGACAATGAAGAAGTCATATCAGAACCAGAAAATGTGGATCCTATTCAAAACCCATCTACTGAGTCAATAGATGCCTTGCAGATGGACAGAGAAAATAATACCGTCGTGCAGAGGTCAAACAGAAAGATAGTACATGCTGTATACAGACTAGGCAGAAAGACTTACAGAGAGAGTGGCACTGACTCTGGATTCCGCACTCGATGCATCGCAATTCAGGTAATGTGAGCTATCATTCAACTTCTCATATCCATAACAAAAATACAATTTTCTATCATTTGGCGTAGCTTCAACCAATTGCACATACATTATTTACATCTTAAATGAGAAAGCGGTATACAGTTACACTAGTCTCTTCTTGTCTGTACCTCTTCATGACATGTCTAATTTGTTGTACAATATTGTATAATTATTATGATTTTCATACTTAACCTATTAAATACAGTTCTAGCTTTCTCTTCCCACTTTTGCTGGTTGTAACTTTACATCTGAAAAAACACAGTAGGATTTAATTTTCTGTTTCCTTATAATATATAGCCATGGGGCAGATTTATCAAGGGTCGAATTTCGAGGGTTAAAAAACCCTAGAATTTGACCCTCAAAGTAAAATCCTTCGAATTCGAATATCAAATTTGAAGAATTTTAGTGCAAATACTTTGATCGAATAAAAATAACGATTCGATCGAAAGATTTTAAGTGATTGATCAAAGGATTTTTATTCGATCAAATAAAGCTTAGAAAAGTGCTAGGGAAGGTCCCCATAGGCTAACATTGCAACTCGGTAGGTTTAAAGTGGTGAAGTATGAAGTCGAAGTATTTTTTAAAGAGACAGTACTTTGATTTTCGAATGGTTTAATAGTCAAACGATTTTTACTTTGAATTGTTCGAATCTTTCGATTCGATGGAATTTGACCAATTCGATGGTCGAAGTACCCAAAAAAATACTTCAAAATTCTATCAAATTTTTCATTTGAATTCTTCACTCCAGTTTAGTAAATCTGCCCCTATGAGTAACCTGTAAAATATATTGTTATAAAAGTTTTTTAGGGGTGTCATAAGTTGTGCTCACATGTAACACGTAACACTTGTGTATTGAGAGTAACTTGACACACTCAACTGAAAAATGCAAAAAAAAATAACAATTCATGTATTTACTTCATGACTTCAGAACTATTAACATTAATTGCATTACTGAGATTCAATTTTCATCATCCATAGACTACAATGAAATAATACTCCCAGTGTTCAAATTATTGTGGTGAATGGTATAATGCTTTCTTTGAACTGAACATCTCATGGCAGTATTCTGTTAGTATAGTATACCTGCAGGATACAATGCAAAATTTCTGCGTAGGTAAGGATGCTGCATTCAGTTTTTTAAAGGTGCTAAGCTGCACTCAGTGCAGTTAATTGCAGTAATCAATCAGAAGTTAGATATGATCAGACTACGGTACTCGAGTATAAGCCGACCCGAGTATAAGTCTAATTTCCTTCCATTTTATTCCATTCCTGTAGACTGATGATATAAATGAAGATGATCCAGATTTTGGAATCCATTGTCAGTGCATTTCAGTTCAGGTGACTTGGTATTTGAGTGTTTTCTTTCTCTTTGGGGAGTTGTGGCCGATATAATCAATACAAAATGGGGAATTGAGGAGTATTATAATCCAATTTAATATGTTTTTCAAATTGATTGTATCAGTTTGTACAGTCTGTCACGTGGGTTGTTAGAGCTCAGCACTGCCACCAAACTCAAACACCCCACTGAATTGTTAAAATCTGAAAATGAACAAGCATTGTATTTAAATTAGGGATGCAATGAATACATAATTCCTTGATTTGGTCAAGTGTCCAATCCTCCCATTAAAGGTTTTACCAAATAGCAAAACTTGGAGCTATAAAGTCACATGATTTTACAGTCTACAGAATCAAATCCAAATCCTTCAAAAACTACTGGGATTCAGCCAAATCCTGAATTGAATCTTGGGTTTGGTGCTTCCCTAATTATAATAAATGCAATGCAATTGTGTTGGTAACTGTTTTTTTTTTACAATACCAAATGCCTTAGTCCTTTTATTTTTTTTTTTGTTACTGCTCAGAAAAAGTTCAGAAGATAAAGATAAATAGGAGCAACCCTGAATAGGAAAATAAGAGATAACCACAAAGTTTACCCTAAGGGCCATGGCTCATGAGAAGAAAAAAGTGCATGACCGCTGGAGACAAATCTCCCAAAATTACTTCTCCAACTGCTGTTAAATCACCGGTGGTAAAACCTATGCTTCACAAAGTCGCCCGAAGTATCCTCAAGAGGCAACTTAGGGGACTTTGCAAGAACAAATCGACTTGTGGGGTTTACCTATGGGCCATACCTCCCCGTTGGCCATCACTCTAAAGGCAATGACGCATGAGGAGATCAGTTGTCCTGCAATTAATCTCGTCTAACACAGGCAATAATTGTCCTCCAAATACTTTCCCTATTGAGTATGTGAATTGCAGCTGATGAAACATATGCAGTGCGGGTTTTTTCTGAAATAGCCCATAGTTTCCTGAGGCATCTGTTTCCCCAGCGGCGATTCGTATGTTAAGGTGACCATAGACACACAGATCCTATCGTACGAATCGAGGATTCGTACGATTTTCGGATCATGTGTGGCGTGTGCCGACATCTTTCGTCAGGTGGAGATCGGTCGTTTGGTCGATCGGTCAGGGTTGATTTTGACCCGACCGATCCCGCCGGAGCCCATTGCGCGTCGTAATCGGCTCGTTCGGCCATAGGACCGAACAATCAGATTAACCCCCATATAGCCATGCTCGTTAATGGCATATCGGGGAAAGAGCCGCTCGTTTGGCGATGTTGCCAAACGAGCGGATCTTTGCATCTATGGCCACCATTAGCCGTTGGAAAAGCAATTGGAGGAGATTAGTTGCTAATTCTAGATGAGATTAATTGCAGGGCAACTAATCTCTTCATGTGTCATTTCCCTAACAGTAGTTAATCTGCTATGGTTGCTGGGGTCATTAACAGAAAGCATTTTAAATTGTGGGCTTGAAAAAAAAAAATGTAGTAACAGTGTTCTATTTAGTAAAACTGTATCACACATGGCTTTTGTCTCCAACACCACTACCACCATGCCTTAAAGCAGTATTATTAACACTGCAAACATGCCCATGTTTTTAAGCAGTAACATTATGGGGCACATTTACTAAGGGTCGAATTTCGAACTGCTAAAACTTCGAAATTCGAAAAATTCAATAGTCAAAGTTTTTTGAATTTAGCTGTGAAGTTTTTTCGATTCAAATCGAATTTTGGCCTATTCGATGGTCGAAGTGCCCAAAAATGACTTTGAAATTCAAAGTTTTTGAATTCGAAAATTCACTTCAAATTCACTTCGACCCTTAGTAAATAGGCCCCTAACAGTATATCTGCTGATGAGTTTAGAGCTCAAAAATGCACACTCCAGCATTTTTGTCCAAAATCTGCCCTGTTCATGAAGCAGGTGAATGCATTCATCTGTTGCTGCACGCACAGGACAGATTTTCGACCAAAATGCTCATCAGCAGATACACTGGTAATGTTACTGCTTAAAGTGATACTGAGACGTTCCTATAAAGATAGGAACTTGTGGGTATCAGTGAAAAGAAGCTGCACGCAAACTATAAGCTCCCCAGAGCCACCCCCAGCCCAGCGAAGATTGTAATAAAATTATTGTTATCTAAATATGTCAGTTTTTTTGAGCATTCTTCTAGCCAGGCCTCCATTTGATTAGCCCTGCCTTAAATGATCAACAGACTTCTATATATATGTAAATAAATAGGTGTTCTTCTATTAATGTATGACTACTCTTTTATATTTCATTATAGACCGATTCTGGAAATGATTCAGAGACACAAACAGATCTCTCTCAGTGCATTTCAGTTCAAGTGAGTTGTTCTTTGTGTGCTCTTATTTTGGAGGGCAGCCTTTCATAAGCAACTCATGCTGGTTCATTTTCAATGTGAGCAGAGTACAAGTGTTTAAGACAGACAAATCTTTTCTTCTTTTTTTTTTTTTGCATATCTCCTATAAAACTTTTATTGTTGAGTAAATCCTACATAAACTCCTGCACATGTGACAAATCTACAGCAGGACGAATGCCACGAGGGGCGAGCTGATGATGTTGAGGGAGGAGCTATGAATTTTAGGGGGGGGTGATTATGTCAGTGGGTGGGGCTATGTGATAGCAGACAAGCAGTTGTTTCATTTCAAGTCAGTCTGGCAGAGATCTGTCCAGGTTTCATCACTCTGAAACCCAGGCAAATTGTTTTGAACAGGTGGCAAACCCCAGTGCTCCCATCTGTCTTTGATGAGTTTCACACTCTATAATCCTTTAGTTTGTCACACCATGCACTTGCCATTGACTGATGTGTGTATATCAGAATATTACAATATAACAAGTTGCGTGACACTTTAACTTCATTTAAAACAGTTTGCTACATATTTATTCATTTCAAAATTGAACTTGAATGTATTCATCCATCCTTTGTTTTCATGCCAGTTTGATTGAATCAGTCAAAATTGATATTTAAACTTGTCAAAGCCATCCAAAAGAATGACTTGTGAAATGGGAAATCCCATTAACGCTAAAGGCATTGACAAAACTTTTTAAGGTATTTCCTGTGCGTTTCGTCAACTGCAACTGATTAAATGGAAACACAAACAGGATTTCCTAAGGAATCAATCTGAATTGTTCCAATTTGATTTAAAATGCTAATAACACATACTATTCAGCTAAATACTGCTTAAAGAAGTAGGATTTGCCAATATCCTGTATTCTGTGTATCCATAAAAAGATGCATCAAGTCTTCATTACTGGAACATACCGGTACATGAGATTCTGAGATGATCCAAAGCTTGCCACAATAACATTGTCCACAAAATGGTGTCTGCCTGTATGGTGTAATTGTAGATTCCAAAAGCATGGAGAAAACAATTTTATATACATTTGATATAGTGCCAGTTTATTTTGCTCACCTATCACAATAATTTAGGATTTGGATTTATTTTGTGTGGTCACATGTTCCCTTAAAAGTAAAATGACTTGGGGAGTCTTAGTTATTGAAAACGTAGGAAACTCCAATGTGTGCTTTTTAATGAAAAAAACCTGAATACAAAAAACTTTGAGTATAAACATGGAAGAAACTTGAATGCAGCAAATTTGTATTGTACTCCTCATTTTTAATGGTTTTACCATCTATCAATAATACAAGAAAACTAAAAGAAACTCAAGTTGCTTACACTTTGGACAGATATCTACGTGTGACTGTCTGGTTTAATTCATATAGACAGACAGCCTTAATGAAGATGAGCCTCTTTTTGGAATCGACAATGATAGTCCTACAGTGCAGGTAAGTAGTTTTTTTTATATTGTTTATAAAGAATAAAATTTGGTTTTGTGATTTTTGATGTGCCCCATCTTGCTTGAATGTTAGTTATACTTTTTTTATTTCCTACACAATACTAATATGTAGGGTATCTTAAGAAAATGTTGGGGATTGTGAAGGTTAGTGTCGTTTTAAAGACTGTCCATCCTTTTCTGTTCCATTCATTTAGGAAGACTATATAACTGAGGATGAGGACCACTCTGGAACATACGAGTGCATTTCAGTTCAGGTGAGCTGTACATGGTAACTGAGCTAAGTTCAGTGCATGAGAGTATTTCTTTGATTGACGAGTAAGATTAAGGTACATATAGTTTGTACGGTTTTGTTTTATTTGAAAAAATGATTACTGAATAAGTGAAGCAAGTCCCTTCTAAGTAAAGATACATAGAAGTGACTAGTGTCAACAAGCTAAATGATATACTTTGTCATTGGCCTGTGCACTCGGAGTCATAAACCGTGACAATAAAGTATATTCAAAACCAATTTGTTGGATTTAAAATTGAGTGTATAAATGATTATTGCTATATAATACACAAAAGCCATGAATATCTTGTAAATTATATCCTTATAAATGGTGAGTTCTGATGTCATCAGTTATAAATGGTTAGTTCTGATGTCATTTCTGTCACATGACTCACTGAAACTTGTGTATTATAATAAATAAAGTACCCCCAGTTGCAAAATATGAGGATAATGGAAGTTACCTCAGAGTTCCATGACCTGTATATAAAAGGTTATAATATCCTTATATTTTACAAGAGGGGGTACTTTATTCACTATATATCTCCCCGGTTTAGCTTTTACAGGCGTCCACTCTGTCTTAAAGGGGCCGTTCTTCTTTGAGTTAACTTTTGGTATGTTGTAGAGAGTGATATTCTAAAACAATTTGGAGTTGGTTTTCATTTTCTTTATTATTTGTGGTTTTTGAGTTATTTATGTTTTTGTCAGCACCTCTCCAGTTTGCTTTTTCAGTTCTGGTTGCTAGGGCCAAATTACCATAGCAACCATTAATTTATAGGCACGAGAGACTTGGAATAGAAGAGGGCCTGAATAGAAAGATGAGTGATAAAAATTAGCCATAACAATACATTTGTAGCCTTACAGAGAAATTGTTTTTTTTACTTGAAGGTGAACCAACTCTTAAAATGGGATGTTCACTTTACAGTGTTTGTTGTGATTTTTTAAATTTTTTTTGGTAATGCAACTTTTACTATTTTTAAGCTGCATTTAGAATCTACCAAACCTGGCAAACCGACATAAGATTCTGTGTGTTATATTTCCAGGAATCTTTGTGTATACCCATGTTACTGACTTTTCCATTACATTCCTATAGACAAACTATGAAAATAAGAGTGAAGTGGCCTCTGGGATCCACACTCAGTGTATTTCAGTTCAGGTGAGTTGCAGTGCTTTCTGTACACAGAAAGAGGTAGTTTGTGTAGAAAAGATGTCAGGTAAGGGCATTGCTCAGTTCTATGAACTATTACGGTTTACAGACCAGTCTGTTCTAGGGCCTGAGCTGTATCTGAAAGTTTTTATAGTCTTATGTCCATAGATTAAATACAAGATTAAATAATTACTTACACTACATAGATTGAAAACCATACTCTCTCTTGGGTTCTAAGCTCATGTGAAAATGTTTTTTGCCACCCAGTTTAGTAGAAATCCTTTTGTGTCTATATCACAAAATAAAGTGAAAAGAAAAACACTATATAGCTTTCTCTGGGCTGTTGTTTGTGAAATAATGTAATACGTATAGGGATTTAGTCAGATAGCCAGTGGCTAAACATTTGATCCTTATCCAAATCTCTAATGTGTGCAGCTTCTGACTAAATTCTTTACTGTAAATGCTTACTTCCATGAGGCAGTTTGGAGTAAATGTGTTTTATCTGTTTCTTTGTGTGCTATAGTTGTGTGGGTGAGTAAATATAAGTGTTCATTTTATTTTTGTAGACAGACCATGGAAGTGAAACTGAACCTGATTTTAGGATCCAGGCTCAGGCTGTTCCAGTTCAGGTGAGTTGCTCTTTGAATGGTCTCTTCCTGTGCATCTTTGGAAAATAGTGTCAAATGCAAAACAACATTGTTCCGTGATAAAGTTTCATACACCATAATATTTTCAGATTTGTGTTTGAATTTGTGATTTGTATACAACCAACATGTACAGTATGCCTATAAAATTATCTATACTCATGTTCCATAGATAAAGTATCAATATTACAGGATCGTAAATTCAAACATTTTACAGACTTGTTTAAAGAAGTTGCTCTACAACACTTAAACACAAACCTACATTATACACTTAAAGGGAATATTTGTTTGTCTAATAAAAGAAAACATAATTCTAAGCAATTTTGCAATATACATTCATTACACATTTTCTATGGTTTTTAGTGATTTGTATGTGTATTGCTATTGAAAGCAGTGTTTGTCTTTCTTTCTATTCTTTGCCCTGGTGACTTAAACTGTTGATGCAATGTAGCAGCTGATTAACAGACTTTGCCGGGAATCAAGACTTTTGAAAAATTGTTAAGAGTTAAAGGGGTGGTTCACCTTCAAACAACTAGTTGTTTTCAGATAGATCACCAGAAATAACTACTTTTTTCAATGACTTTCTATTTTTTATGTGTGACCGTTTTTCTAATATTGAAATGTAAAGTGTCATTTTTCACCTTCTGAAGCAGCTCTGAGAGGAAGGGTCATAGTAAGTAAGGTTGAAAAAAAAGACACACGTCCATCAAGTTCAGCCTTTTTTTTTATTTTTTATTATTATATCTGCCTAACTGCCAGTTGATCCAACCCATGTGAAGCCTCACCAATTTGCCTCAGAGGGGGAAAAAAATTCCTTCCTGACTCCAAAATGGCAGTTGGACTAGTCCCTGGATCAACTTGTACTATGAGCTATCTCCCATAACCCTGTATTCCCTTACTTGCTAAAAAGCCATCCAAACCCTTCTTAAAGCTATTAATGTATCAGCCTGTACAACTGATTCAGGGAGAGAATTCCACATCGTCACAGCTCTCACTAAAAAAAACCCCTTCCGAATATTTAGGCGGAACCTCTTTTTTCTAATCGGAATGGGTGACCTCGTGTCAGCTGGAAAGACCTACTGGTAAATAAAGCATTAGAGTGATTATCATATGATCCCCTTATATATTTATACATAGTTATCACATCACCCCTTAAGCGCCTCTTCTCCAGTGTGAACATCCCCAATTTGGCCAGTCTTTCCTCATAGCTAAGATTTTCCATACCTTTCACCAGCTTAGTTGCCCTTCTCTGTACCCTCTCTAATACAATAATGTCCTGTTTGAGTGATGGAGACCAAAACTGTACGGCATATTCTAGATGGGGCCTTACAAGTGCTCTATACAGTGGAAGAATGACCCCCTCCTCCCGTGACTCTATGCCCCTTTTAATACAGCTCAAGACCTTATTTGCCCTTGATCCTGCTTACTGGCATTGCTTGTTATAGCCAAGTTTATCATATACAAGGACTCCAAGGTCCTTTTCCATAATGGATTTGGATTTGCCTAGTGCAGTACCATTAAGGGTATAAGTGGCTTGGATATTTTTGCATCCCAGGTGTATGACTTTACATTTATCAACATTGAATCTCATTTGCCACTTAGCTCCCAAGATTGCCAGTTTGTCATGATCGTGTTGCAAGGATGCCAAATCTTGGATGGAATTAATTGGGCTGGATAGTTTTGTGTCATCTGCAAACACTGATATATTACTTACAACACCCTCCCCTAAGTCATTAATGAACAAGTTAAATAAAAGTGGACCTAATACTGAGCCCTGGGGGACCCCACTAAGAACCTTACTCCAAGTAGAGAATGTACCATTAACAACCACCCTCTGTACCCGATCCTGTAGCCAGTTTCCTATCCATGTGCAAACGACTTCATTAAGCCCAACAGACCTTAGTTTAGAAAGCAGTCGTTTGTGGGGCACAGTATCAAACGCTTTGGCAAAGTCCAAATAGATCACATCTACTGCCCCCCCACTGTCCAGCATCTTACTTACCTTATAAAAAGCAATCAAATTTGTCTGACATGACCTATCCTTCATAAAGCCACACTGATTGCTGCTCATAATGCCATTTACTAGGACACAAATCTTGAATGTGATCCCTTAACAAGCCTTCAAATAATTTGCCCATCACAGATGTCAAGCTAACTGGCCTATAATTGCCAGGCTGAGATCGTAATCCCTTTTTAAATACTGGAATAACATCAGCTTGGTCGCCCTGTAAACTGTACTAAATGGAGACATTTAGTTGATACATTTCTTATCTTTGTCGCTGCTGAGCAGAATCCCTGGGTTCCATTACAGGCAGCTGTTAGAATTGATATAATAGTTGCTAATACTCCAAAGATGCTGCTGAGAAATGTATCAACTAAATGCATCAACTAAAATGTTGCAAAATTGTAACAGTTCAGAATCTGCACCTGAATTACTGAGCTGCCAGACTCAAACATCAGAGACAGGAACATTGAACTTTAAACTTATAGATTTTGGAAAAACAGTAAAAAATAAATAATGCAAAGTAATTGAAAAAAGTCTTTATTTCTGGGGAACAATATAAAAACAACTGAATTGAAAAAAGTGTTTTGAAAGTGAACAACCCCTTTAAGCAAATGCTGTTTTCAATAGCAATTGTTTTTACACATTTAAAAGCTTACAAGTTTAAAGCACTGAAATTTTTAATAACTGTATATTGGAAAGTTGCCAATGTTTTCTTTTATTAGGCAAATTTTTATTTTGAGGTTGACTTGCCCTTTTATATAGAAACCTAAACAGGGATAGTGACAGGGTAAAGAGAAAATCAGGACCATTGCATGTGGGGGCCCAATGTTTTTTGAACATAATGTTGTAATAACCTCTTCTTAGATGCATTCAGTCTTAATGTGTCCAATCGCACTAAGCCATATACTGACAACTTAAATCTTTTTAAATATATAAGAAGACCCCCTACTGTAATATGTGTCAGGCAGTAAGACATGTTGTTTTGAAGAAGAAAAAAATCAGCCTGACTATACTGTCCCTTTCCTGTAGACAGATGATGGAACTTTGGAATTTGGAATCCATGTTGCAATTCAGGTATGTTGGTGTTCAAGTGATCTCTATTTATGAACTAATCTAAACAATAACAATATAGGATGTCCAAATTATCTGTGGCATCTTGATCAATGGCACAACTCCTCTGATCAGCAAAAAAGTTGATGCTATATTGAAAGGTGTGATCAATTCTAAGCTCAAAGTTTAATGTTTTATTGTTTTCTATGTTTGGAAGTGAGCATGTCTGTAGGGAGTAGGGCTATGCTGGGGGGGGGAGCCTGGAGCAAAATTATTTGTTTCTGAGCATTGCATTTCTTGTCTATAGACAGACTACGAGATGAAAGATGCAGAGACTACAACAGAGAAGAATACAGAACAAATCCTGGTGAGTATTTATTCCATTTAGAGTATCTTGTGTGTATGAAATGTACAGCTATTATAATTGGAAGAGGTGAATTGTTCTCAGTTTTCAGCTTTATTTTCACATTGTTTGTCTGTATAAACAGCACCTCAAGTTTTTAACCTTTAAGTTGCAAGAGACTGTTCTGTTGCTTACTCAAAAGCATTTCTGTCTGGACTTCCATTCCTGCCAGAGTTCCACTGTTGTCTTCTTGTGTACCTTACCTTCCAACTAATTCTGTTTCAGAGAGAAGTTTTAAATCAAAGGGACCAACTGAAAGATAATTACCAAGTGGTGCTGGACAGGCAGACACAAACTGAGAGGCAGCTGCAGGTTCAGATCAAACAGCTGAAACAAAGACGGGAAGAAGAGATACAGAAACATCAGGTGATTTGAAACTTACATTTGTGTCTGGTACATTAAGTGTTTTTCTCCTATTTTAAAATTGGTGTTCATTGCTGACAATTGCTGACAATTTTTGTTTTTAACTCAGATTTTTTAACTAGATTTAACTCATGTAATTCCTCCAGCAGCACAAACTTTCTTTAGGGGCTAGTATTGTTTACATTAGTTCTCCAGCCTTTTGGAGGATTCTGCCTTCCTTATTTAGGTGGGACCAACAAATTACAGCACTTCGATAAAGCTTTTCAAAATAACTCCTCTGTTGTGGGGTGGGGGTTAATTCAACAGGAGGGCTGTTCAAATTCCCATGTAGTTGTTAAACATGTGGCATCATTTTTTAGGAGTTACATAACTTGTTTAAAAGCACTTGGCCTTGTGCTTTTATATGGTAAATTATAGTAGGGGTGCATCATCCTCTATCATATGTATATATGGCCTTAAGAAAGCAGGAATTTTGATACTCACTGTTCAATCTGTTTCTCTGTAGTCGACAGGGAGACTAAGGGCACAGATGGGGTTAAGCTCCACCCTCCAGGAGGCAGGACACTTGTAGTAATTAAAATAAGGGGCGTGCCAGAGGGTCTGGCTTAATCCCCCGTGTACTGACCTAATCAGTTTGTGCAAAAGAGACTGCTGAACATATATATATATATATATATATATATATATATATATATATATATATAAACATAAACTTCTAATTCTAAAAACTTGCAGAACTGGTAACTCAGGGAAGTATTCCCACATGGACCAAAGTGGTCATATCTTGCGTAATTAGTGACACGTTATTGCACCACGGAGTGCAACACCTTCCGGCCAAAGGTGGCCTCTGCTGAGGAAAACGTGTCCAATCTGTAGAATTTGGGGAATGTATGAACAGATGACCAGGTAGCCGCCCTGCAGATCTGTTCCAAGGAAGCTGAGTTGCGCCATGCCCTGGAAGCTCCCATTGATCTTGTGGAATGGGCTTGTACACCTTCAGGTGGCGATTTACCTTTAGAAACATATGCTTGACGGATCGTTTCCTTGAGCCAACGCGCAACGGTCGTTTTAGATGCTGGCATGCCTCGTCGAGGACCAGTTGGCAGTCTAAGAGCGCCTAAATGACTTGGATCTTTCTAAATACCAACGTAGAGCTCTGACCACTTCTAGGTTATGAAGTTGTTTTTCCTTTGAGTTCTTGGGTTCCAGACATAAGGAAGGGACCACGATTTCCTGATTCATGTGAAATTAAGACACCACCTTGGGTAGGAAGGAAAGAACTGTGAGTAGAACCGCTTTATCCTTATGGAAAACCAGAAATGCTGGGTCACAGGATAGAGCGCTGAGTTCTGAAACTCTTCTGGCCAATGTAATGGCCACTAGAAACACCGCCTTTCAGGTCAACCACTTGTCAGAGATAGAAGCTAGAGGTTCGAAGGGGGAATCCAGTAAAGCCTCCAGGACTAGATTTAGGTTCCATCCTGAAATCGGAGGTCGAAATGGTGGTACGACATGAGCTACTCCTTGCAGAAAAGTACGAACAGAAGCACCCGGGGCTAGGCGTGACTGGAAGAGAGACGATAGCGCCGATACCTGCACCTTCAAGGAGCTCAACTTGAGGCCCAGTTGGAGACCTCGTTGTAAAAAGGAAAGTACTCTTGGGATGTTGCATTCGAGGAAGGGCAAATGTGCTTCTTCGCACAAGTTCCAATAGCTGCGCCACACTCTGTGGTAAGCCTTGGACGATGTGGGTGTGCACCCACGTCGTTGCTTACGCTTGATAAAGGGCTGGAGAAGCTCGAAACGTCTCTTAGCTTGAGGCACGAACAAAGTACCAATTTTTTCACCATAATCGGAGTGCTGCTGAAGTATTTTCTTGTATGTGAACCAGACCTGGGCAGACAGGGTCACAGACGGCACCCGACGCTGCAAAGAGCGGTGAGAGTGTGTGTGTAGCACTACTTTGTGTTCAAAAGGTTGCAGCCGTTACTGCCATGAGTTTTGTGAATACCCTGGGTGCTGACGAGAGCTCAAAGGGCAGGGCTACGAACTGGTAGTGATGGTTCTTGAAGGTGAATCTTAAGAACCGATGATGGGGTGGCCATATTGGTACATGCAAGTACGCATCCTTGATGTCCAGAGACTACATTAGTTGTCCTGGTTCCATTCCTCGAATTACTGATCGTAAGGTCTCCATTTTGAACCGTACTGAACGAATGTGCTTGTTGAGAAATTTCAGATCCAGGACGGGTCTGAACAAAGCTTCTTTCTTGAGCACCAGGAACAGATTGGAGTAGAACCCGGAGAATCGCTCAGACAGGGGTACTGGTATGATCACTCCACTTTGTTCCATATTGAAAACACAATCCCGAAAGGCTTGTGCTTTTTTGGGGGCTGTTCGGGACTCTAGACATGAGAAATTTTCTGGGGGATGAGAGGAAAAATCCAGATGATAGCCTTCTGAGATGATTTTGTCGACACAAGTGTCTGACGAATGTCTGTGCCACACCTCCCGGAATTGAAGCAACCTGCCCCCTATTGACTGCTGTGGTTTCGGAGGGAGTGCCCCGTCAGGCTGAGGTGGTCTTATCGGCTGAGGGTTTGTTGTGGAACTTGTTGGTCTTCCATGTTGAACGACCTTTGTCGCCTGTCTTAGAGCGAAATTGAGAACATTGGGGAGGGCTTCCCCGACTTGTGAATCGGCCGCTTTAGCCTTGAAAAAATTTTCCTAGCCTGACTGAATTAGATGCTCTACTCTTCCCCCCGGTGGCCAGGGAAATAATCTTTTTGAGTTCCTCCCCAAAGAGCCGTTGTCCTTTGAAGGGAAGAGACCTGAGAGACTTCTTTGAACTGAGATTGGCTACCCAATTCTTACCTTCTGTCATGTGCAGAGTGAGTAACCAGGGGTGCCCAGGAAGTTTGGCTGATGATAATGGCATCCGGTGCCTGTAGGAAGTGAGGGACTGGTGTGGAAGGAATCCTGAGAGGAACCGCTTCTTATGTCTGGACACCCAGGAGGGAGCTAGCAGAGTAGGGGCAGTGCTCTCTTGTCCTAGTGGAACAAGGTGATGCGGCAGCAGGCAGACAGGTACTTGGAGAGGAGTGGGAGGGGGAGAGCCACTGTGAGTAAATTAATTAAGAGGATTACTCACGCATAGTGCTCAATAACTCAATGCCAAACCGCTGCCATCCAGAATGGGGAGCAGGAACATCTGGGTTGTTGTGATAGCCTAAAAGGCCAGAGAAAGACCCCGGTAGAGTTTCCCACGAAGGAGGTTCCCCATACACACACACAGGTATTCCTGGTACTTGGGGGACCCCAGTGCCATCGTCGTGCTGGTAATAGTTTGTTCAGACTGTTTAAGTCCATCCTCCTAGTAAGCAGGACACTTGAAAACTGATTAGGTCAGTACACAGGGATTAAGCCAGACCCTCTGGCATGCCCTTTATTTTAATTATTAAGTGTCCTGCCTCCTGGAGGGTGGAGCTTAACCCCATCTGTGCCCTGTGTCCCCCTAAGATGACAGAGAAAGGTCCCTTATGGGACCGAAATGTCACGTTGGCTGTACATGCACTAATACATTCATGTTCTATCATAAGAAATCTCGGTGTTGCTGGTCTTTTTTTTTAGTCAATTTTGGAATTTTGGCCATTCAACCAGGGCCAATATAGAAGCGGAGTGCTGCCCTGATAAACGGCCCTATGCAACACTTACGTGAAATGCACAATATTGAGAGAGATTTTTTTTGGATGATGTGAACTTTTGGGATGATTGTGGACTTGCAGCTCTCAACTGTTCTGCTTCTGTAGGATATGTTAAAATCTATTCAAGATGTAACACTTAAGAGGGAAGAAACCAGGAAGAAGATGGATAAGGAAAGGAAGGACCAATCCCAGAAAGAGCAGGATCTTAGAGCAGACCTGGAGAGACTACAGAGCAAGAGTCAACAGTAAGTGTCATGACATAGAATAAGAAAGTTCAGTTGAGAGTACTTCAAACAAAGATCAATCTTTTTACTTTTGTAGATAGTAATGATTAGTAATGATTGGTTATCTAGTAGAAATAATGGAAGAAGGCTCTATTGAGTGGCAGTAAGGAACAAGGAAATATTCAAAAGAATAGTTAGTCTCAGGCTTGTGTTGTTATCATTACATACATATAACATGTTTTAGCATTTTCAAGATGACTTTTTACTGCATAGAAGAGTGATCAAGGGGTGGATTTATCTGCAACCTCATTTTAGACACAATCACCAGTGTTTCTATTGGTAGAAAAAAGAGCAGTATTTGATGATAAAAGTCACATTGCCAACTTTTAAACATGGTAGTTGATCTATTATACTGTTGAGGTTGTGTGGCAGCCAGTGGAACAGGAAGCGTATGTGTAGAATTGATATTTATTTCCGCCATGCAGTTATGGAATGTGCCACAAGCACACAGGGTAGCAATCCATGATACACAGCAGAGGATTTACTGCAAGGGACATTTATTTGGAGGGATATCGAGACAAGCTCATAGAGGAGAACTAAACCCTAAAAATTAATATGGTTAAAAATGCCATATTTTACATACTGAACTTATCGCACCAGCCTAAAATTTCAGCTCGTCAATTGCAGCAATGATCCAGGACTTCAAACTTGTCACAGGGGGGTCACCATCTTGGAAAGTGTCTGCTCAGTGGGCTCAGAGCAGTTGTTGAGAAGCTAAGCTTAAGGGTCATAGCAAATTATCCAGAAGAAAATCAGGTTTGTCTGTAATATAAGCTGATGCTACAGGGCTGATTATTAAATTCTGGTGCTAATTGCACCTGTTTCTGTGCGGCCATGTAGTAATTATCTGTATTAATTACTGATCAGTCTTATATTGTGACAGTTATATGTGTACTGTATACTGTGAGTTGGTCCCTAAGCTCAGTAACTGTGAGCAGCACACAGTGAATCAGCAGAAAATAGAGGCACAAATCTTCCCTGCTACGGAGCTATGGTTGCTTTGGGCCGGTATAGAAATCCAAAACTTAATTTACAACATTTCTAGTCTGCTTCTTTAGTTAGGCTTTAGTTCTCCTTTAAAGTCAAACTGGGTAAGTTAGGACTAAGCTAATACATGCAATGCAGCAGGTAGAGTAATGGGTGCATTATAATCCTTTATATTCCTCTGTCAACATTCTGTCTCTTCTTGCATCACAGATTACAGCTGGAACACAAGGAGCTGGAAAATAAGATAGTTACACTTTTGGCAGAACAGACAAAGGAAAAGTAAGAATTCAAATATTGTCTTCATATATATATATATATATAACTCAACAACTTATTTTTTTTACTGCAATCTTACATTTTAAATACTTCAAAGGTATATGTTCATAGGACTACATTCCAACATGAATGTAATTATTATAAGAAAGCAGTTTTTCACTAGGGAAGTCGATGAACTCACACTGTATATATTCACAAGCTAAAAGGCTAATCTAGTCCTTAAATCTATGGAACACAGATAATAATCAGACTGCACTAGACCACACATAAACTGTTGATTAGTTGTAATATGTTACTTAGACAAGACAAAGTTTAGCCCATTGTATTATAAAATAGTCGTAATATGTTACTTAGACAAGACAAAATTTAGCCCATAGTATTATAAAAAAAACATTATCTACTTTTACTCCCAGTATGCGGCTTTGATGGTTGTTACTGTTTAACATTTTATGTCTTAAAATGTAGAATGAATAGCACTTTATTTTAACATTGCTATAATGAATTATTAGGAGATATTACACCCAAATTCTTTGCTAGTAATGTATCTATTTTTGTAGGGAGCAGTGGGATACAGAGTTGAACGTGTTAAAGAAGCTAGATAATGAAATGAGGCAGAGTGTTTTGGAGGAGGCTAAACGTGCATCACAAGCAGAGGTAAGACTTTGGGGTAGTTTCATATAGTGAGTTGGAGATTAAAGTGTCATGGGCAGGCACCATGGACAATGGATTCTAAAGGAGAAGGAAAGCTACTGATGCAGTTACTTCCCAATACATTAGTCACAGCAGTGGAAGATAGACAATATAATTATTCAATAGACTGCTTTACATACCTGAACAAACAACCAAATACGCTCCCTCTGTTTATGAGCAGCTGCCTTATTAGTTTGGTGTGATTTAACTTCCCTGCCTGTGTTTCAAAATTCAAGCTGATGGCTCAACTCTCTGCTCAGATCAAGGTGACCACACAGCACCAAAATCCCTGCTTCTGCCTGCACCCAAGTGGAAACAATGCTTCTGGGTGCAGAAGCGCAGTGGGGCAGTGTACTCGCCATCATCTGGCCCCGACTTCCTTCGGCTGAGGCCAGACAGAGCAGAAATCAGCCTGCTGAAAAAAGTTAGATTTCAGCCCCTGGCTGCTTAGCAGAGTTTTCTTCTCTGTTCACATCTGGAAGCCTTGCATCAGCTTCGGAGGGAACACTTTCAGTGGATTTCAGTGAAGAATTGTGAGACTTTGCATTTCGATGTACCTGGGATTGTGCATCTGTGTCCATTTAGAAAACCTATAGAATATGTGCAGTTTATTAACAAAGCTCATTACTTAACTTGTCCTCTGTTTGTTTCTCTAGGTGCTGTCTTTGGAAAGTAGAAGAGATCTTTTTCTCGCTACATTAGAGGAAGCAGAGAATGAGGCAGAGGTTACACTCTTCCGTCTCAGGTAGGGAATTGTTAAACACTGTCAGGAATTGGTTGTGACATATTTTGCATATAATATTAGGGAATATATGCTGTTTACCTTTTCTCAGGGCTGCTCCTCGGACCTTGGACTTGATAAAGTTGGAGCAGAGATGGGATGGCAGACTTGAAGGAATTCGATTGATGAAGGCAAATCTTCGGGTAAGACACATTTTCTGGGCTCTCAGTGTGGACAAGTATTGCTGAAAGAGAAATTGTGTGTGAGAGCTATGGAATTTTGTACAGTGGGAGAAAGTCAGTGTGCAGTTGCAGTAAGATAAAAATCTGCATGGATTTATGGGAATAATTAGGGTACTGCAGTGTAAAATCTAGATAAACAATATCAGTAAATCTGTGATAATAATGTGAATGGAGTGATGCAAGAATTGAGTATATTTTTGAGTAGACTTTGCACCAGAAGTGCAGGTGCCTGGTTGTGCCTCTAAATTAAATTACTGCCTATGAATAGGCAGAAGCATTATTCATACATATAATTTTTTCTTTTCTTCAGGAACAGTTTGGCGCTCAGATTCAGCAAGTTAAGAATGGTTCCAAGCTGAGTAGCCTGCAATCCATTTTGGCCCCCAATCTACCTTCCCCACCTTCTGATGTAAGTCTGTCTCAACAACTCTTCTTTTTCTAGTGACATACTATTATCTGCTGTGATGGGATATGGTTCCTTTCTTAATTTTCTAGATTACTGTGTTGACATTTTACATATAATTATTTTGTTCCCTTTTTTCTCTAGACCAGTCTCCTACTCCATAAAATTGCTGTGACTCCTCTTCAGGTGTCCATCCCATCCAGTGATGTGTTTCACCCACAGCCACAAATTCCCCCACCCTTCGCTCAGCAAACTGCTCTACTTTCTGGAGTTCCGTCATCCTTTGCTGGGGCTGTTCCTGTAATGCAAAGGGCTCCTAGTGCTGCTCAGTTCTCCATTGCTTGTGAAGCTCCAGTCCCACCAAGTACAGAAAAGATCAGCAAAATAATGGAAAAGCTGCTAGCTAGATTCCCTCAGTGTAGCCAGTAAGTGTGAATAACTTTTTCAGCATTAACCCAGGCAACCAGCCATCCTAGGGGTCATAAATTCTAAGTACCGGTAAGTAAATTCTGCAGATAATAGTATTGACTAGTTCTGTTGCATGACTTTAGATGGATAAACCTACTTGATAATTTAATGAAAGTAGTTAACAAGAGGTTTATTCGGCCTGATGAATGCACGTTTTTTAAAATGAATTTGTGTGTTATGTATTTCTTATACAGCCAGCTCAAAAAAAGCTATGTTTGCAGTTTCCTTATTCCTATACAGCTATCATTCTCATTTGCATGCAGATCAATGCTGTCATGTCTTCTAAACACTTGCATAATGTAAATGACAACTCTTTTTTTTTTTTAAATACATGGCAATTTTTAATCTGCATGGCATACTAGCCTGTAATTGTACTGGCTTTGTAGCACATAGAATCGTGTCTTTTGTTTAAGGGCAGTTGGGGGATGTCTAAAAAGAGAGTTTAAGATGCTTTATTTGTTAGGACAGTTTAGAAACTGGATGGATGCAATGTTCCCTCTAAGCTGTGTGTTTGTGCACGCGCAAATTATGAGGCCAGCACATGAAACAAATTGCGTTACGCACAAAGAATTTTATGTGAAAACAAACTTTTTTCATTCACAGTTTTTAAAAATGCGCACAGTAAAATGTGTGCACAAAATAGTTTTTTTTGGTGCACATAGCCTAGAAGGAATTAGAGGGAACATGGTTGGATGTCTGTCTTGCAAGAAAGTGAATTTGTGGTTTCCTGTAAAGCTGGCCATAGATGTTGAGATTTTTAAAAGATCAGATCCTGATCGTGAGACCACGATCTTCTCAGAACGATCGTACAAATTTACCATCAACTAAAAAGACCAATTTGCCAGGAAAACAAAGGGGAGCTGCCTGCTTGGTCCTGCAAACATAGATAGATTGCACTGGGACCGATAAAGATTTTTTAACCTGGCCGATAAATTTCCTGACAGATGTCGGCCGAAAAATCGTAAGATGTACGATCGTGCGAATCCCACTAACTGCAAAATAATCGGTCGTTTGGGGAGCTTAAGAGTCTGAAAAATCTGTTGTCCAAAAAAGTATCATCTGCTCACTTGCTTGCAGTTATCTGATCATTGTTTTGTATCCCCACAGCGCCACCATGAGGTGCATTAAGCAGATCATTTTATTTACTGTAAAGTAGCCATGCCTTGGACACAGGCCTTTCTGAAATGCTTGAAACTATTATCTGCATGTAACTGCAATGTCCTGCAAAGATGCCAGTGTTGAGGGCATGTTTTAAATTTAGAAAATGAGGGCTAGCCTGTTCCTTTAATTCATATCCCTCATTCCTTCATATTCTGTACAATCCCTAAGAAGAAATGAAAGTTCATCCCTTTTCTTTTGCTGTCAGTTGCATAGTAAGAAATCTTTGGCCTCAGTAATGCTCATTCGCTGCATTTTGTCCGTTTCCTAAGTATTCTTTGCTTTCAGGTCCCATCTGACAGGGATCTTGCAGCAGATTAAGGTGGCTCGCGGCACACTTTCTGGCCTCACTGTGGAGGCGCTATGCAGTCATGTAGCGGAACGACTAACCGATGCACCAGATCCAGGATCCAGAGCGACTCTTGTAAGTGCATCTGTTTACTAGAAAGAATTCTATTAAACTCCGTGAGATAACTTAAATGTTTGTGAATCAAATTTAGCCCTTGCATTTATCTAGATAAAGTAGTTTCTCTGAATAAACATCTGCCTTTTCAATGTACTTTCCTATAATTGTTCAGGCATTGCATATATCCAGTTTAAATCTAAATTGTCATATAAATACAGTAAATATATATAAATATATACAGTCATATAAAAAAGTTTGGGAACCCCTCTTAATTCTTTGGAGTTGATTTATCATTGGCTGAGATTTCAAAGTAGCAACTTCATTTTAATATATAACATCCCTTATGGAAACAGTATTTCAGCAGTGACATAACGTTTATTGCATTAACAGAAAATATGCAATATGCATCATAACAAAATTAGACAGGTGCATACATTTGGGCAGCCCAACAGAGATATTACATCAGTACTTAGTTGTGCCTCCTTTTGCAAATGTAACAGCCTCTAGACGCCTCTTATAGCCTTTGATGAGTGTCTGGATTCTGGATGGTGGTATTTTTGACCATTTGTCCATACAAATCTCTCCACTTCAGTTAAACTTGATGGCTGCCGACCATGGACAGCCTGCTTCATATGATCGTATAGATTTTCGATGATGTTCAAGTCGGGGAACTGTGACGGCCATTCCATAATATTGTACCTCTCCCTCTGCATAAATGCCTTTGTAGATTTCGAAGTGTGTTTAGGGTCATTGTCTTGTTGGAATATCCAACCCCTGCGTAACTTCAACTTTGTGACTGATGCTTGAACATTATCCTGAAGAATAATTGATATTGGGTTGAATTCATCCGACCCTCGACTTTAACAAGGGCCCCAGTCCCTGAACTAGCCACACAGCCCCACAGCATGATGGAACCTTCACCAAATTTGACAGTGGGAAGCAAGTGTTTTTCTTGGAATGTGGCCATGCAAATCGTTTGTTGTTATGACCAAATAACAAAATTGTTATCAGTCCTAAGCACTTTGTTCCAAAATGACTGTGGCTTGTCTAAATGAGCTTTTTGCATACAACAAGCGACTGTTTGTGGCATGAGTGCAGAAAGGGCTTCTTTCTCATCACCCTCACATACAGATGTTCTTTGTGCAAATTGTGCTGAATTGTAGAACAATGTACAGATACACCATCTGCAGCAAGATGTTCTTGCAGGTGATCTTTGGGTTGTCTGTAACCATTCTCACAATCCTCCGCATACAGTACCTGTATTTTTCCTGGGCTTCCAGACCTGGGTTTTACGGCAACTGTGCCTGTGGCCTTCCATTTCCTGATTACATTCTTTACAGTTGAAACTGACAGTTTAAACCTCTGAGCACAGCCATGATTTAATTTCATACAACTGAATACTGCTTCACTAAAAATCTTTTTTTCAGAAAACACCCCAGTACTCAGATGTTCCTGGGAAATCAAATCAAAGACATACCACTGTTATCTTTTTTGTTCAAAGTGGAGTAAATTATTATGCAGGCTGGGGGGGGGGGTTCCCAAACCTTTTCATATGACTGTATATCTATAAATTATTTTGTACAGAGGCGTAAATGGCAAATGTAGTTCTTTTTGCTGTAAAGCACATCACTAAAAATTAAACTTGTATTTTTATTATATGCAGTCACCTGCCAGCTCCAGACCAGTCTATCGAAACCCTCCTGCAGCACCCACATATCTAGCCCAGTCTCAGGGCACTTTCACTGGACAAACTCCTATGGTAAGTATGCAAATAATAGCATTATATGTACTACTGCTGCTGGTTCATAAGGTGCTAGATGTGACCACTGCTACTTATTCTAACTTGAGATTTGTAGGATTGGAGGCAGTATGCTTAGAGAAAAGTTGTTACCCTGGTCTTTCCTAAACAGAGCAATGTCATAAGGGTATCCTCTCTTTTTCTGACATTTTCTCCCAAATGTTGGCACAACTAAACCTCCATTTGCTCTTTTGTTTCAATTTGTATTCTAATAGCAGTGCCAAAACTACTAATATCTTGAAATGAATATTCAAACATTTCAAAAGTGCTTAGACCAGGAACAATATTTCTTTTGAGAGATTTTCTTTAAGAGCAATTATTGAGAGGAACAGAAGGCAGAACATATCATCCCCACATAAGGAATGTATTGAACTTTTAGTTTACCCAGAGACAGAACACAACAAACAGTGAAGAAAGGTTGTTGTTTATACAGAGCTCATTATCAGCTGATAACAGATACAAAGGGTAAAAAAAGAAAATAATGTTCATAGTTCTTTCTAATAACATAAAAGGTATATAGCTAGATGTTCACTACCTCTTTAATTTAGTTCTTTTTGTTATAGTTTACATTGGTTTGTTGTTTTCTTAGGTTTCAGGGCTCCGTAAGTTGTGCCTTGTGTGTCAGACGTTTGTGCAGCCTTCTGACTTGCAGCCTATGTCTTGTAGTCATGCCATGCACCGGGAGGTAAGGAAAGAATATCTTGTCTTCGTTTTTGAAGTTAATGTGTATTTTCCAACATATAATGGAAAAAGTGCTCCAGCTTATTCTTCACTAACTGTACTTTTTTTTAATTTATTTTGACAGTGTATTCGATGTTGGGCACCAAATAACCAGTATAATTGCTGCCCCTTCTGTCCAAGCCAGAAATAAAATTCATTGTGAAACAACGATTGTTATCCATGGAACTCCTTATATTTTCAGCTGCAGACTAATTTGAAATGTATATATTTGTCTATGGATTTGTAAAGAATATTTTATTTTAGATATTCATTGCATTGTGCTTATTCTCCTGTGAATCTGCATGCCTCGATCTTTTGGACAAATGTGTCCTTCTCTGTGAGAAACCCATTTTGTCATAGGCAGTTCTTTTACCCAAATCTCCTAAACAGAATTGATTGCATCTATTGCCATTTCATTTCTCTCAGTCCAATAAATCATTCTTACACATTCACTGTCATTTTTTTTAATGTCAGAAATATCTCTGTGTAGATAGGCAACAGAGCTGTGAGAAATGCAGCTGCCTTAAAGGAGAACCAAATCCTTAATTAGAAAAACTCCTACCCCACCACCCTACATAGACCACCCCTCCCTGCTCCCCCGCCAGCCTAGTTGTTACCCCCGGTAAATGCCCCTAACTCTTTACTTACCCTCTGTGCAGATTCTGTGCAGCGGAGTTCACGGGCACCATCTTCTTCTCTTCTGTAATCTTCGAGTCTTCTTCACCGCATGTGAACTGGAAGATCTCTCCAACTGCCCATTCACCGATACGCCGTTCTCTTCCCGAAGATTAACAAAGAGCAGAAGATGGTGCCCGTGAACTCTTCTGCACAGAATCTGCACCAAGGGATAAGTAAAGCGGTAGGGGCATTTGCCAGGGGTAACACCTAGGCTGGGGGGGAGCAGGGTCTATGTAGGGTAGGGGTTTTTATAATTAAGGGTTTGGTTCACCTTTAATATCTTCCTTATTGTCTAACCACATAGCCTTTAGTTTTATATATATATATATATATATATATATATATATATATATATATATATATATATATAGAAAAAAAACTAAATAATAACATAAGATCCGCACTCCCGAGCATGCTCGGGACCTGGGGTTTTCCGGATAACAGATCTTTTCATACCTACTAGAAAACCATGTAAACATTAAATAAATCCAATGGACTGTTATGCTTCCAATAAGAATTAATTATATCTTAGTTTGGATAAAGTACAAAAATTTGGATTATTTAGATAAAATGGAGTCTATGAAAGAAGGCCTTGCTTTGTTGCTTTCTGAATAACAGGTTCTATATAACAGATCCTATACTTGTACTCTGAATAACATTATTATGAGAAACTTGCAGAGGTTTCATTACTTTTTATATCTCCTACTCTTCATTTAAACTTTTCAGAGAGTAATAATAGCCGTTCTAGGAGCAAAAGACCCAGCTACATGACTAGCACAAGAATTCCGAGACACGAGTATATTTACAGCCTTTCCTGGCTCTGCGACATACCGAATATTTTATTCATCATTTAAAAAAACAACAACTGTGAGTCCTCAACATAACAAGCATGGTTTCCTTACATTTCAATGTAACCAAGGTTATACATAAATTAGAAGTAGAACTGATATTTATAAAATATGAATATTTACACACCAGTTTGTATTGAACAAAGCCATTTCCTGATGCTTTACATTTAATGGACGCACATACTAAAAAGAACCTCACATTGATACCAGTAAAGGTAGATTTTCATCTTAGATTAATGTATGGAGGTTAACTAATTTTAGAGCTAAAATATCAGATGAATCCACCTAATTACCCTTTAATGTGTGCAGACATTCAGAACTGTGCATAGGCTCCAGGTCCCTGGTGGTGTGGTTAGAGATCAGAGAGTGTAACCATTTTTCCTGTCTGGGATATCATTGCTGTTACTCACTTTTTAGTGTGACTTTATGGCTGTAAGTTTCTGCTACAAACAGAACTGCACCTCCCAACTTAACTTAAAGGTGAAACACCCCTTTAAAGGGGTTGTTCACCTTCCAAACACTTTTCAATTGTTTTCAGATTGATAACCAGATATAAGACTTTTTCCATCAACTTTTCTATTTTTTACAGTTTTTCCAAAATGAAAGTTTAATGTCCCTGTTAGTGATTTGCGGGCCGGCCCGATACCAGTGGGTTTACCCGCGGGTCGGGAAGGTTCGAGCCGACGTTGCACCCCCCTTTCTGGGTCACAACCTTACAAATGCCAGCTTCCGACTTCCAGGTAGACACACGCCTCTTGCCCCGCTCCTTTTGTGACATCATGCCTGGGGCAGGTCTATGAAAGGAACCCAGAAGACTGGTTTGGGCAGGGAAAAGCCTGACCCACACATCACTAGTCCCCTGTCTCTGGTGTTTGTTTGGCAGCTCAGTGATCCAGGTGAAGACTCTAAACTTTTACAATTTTGCATTTAGCTGTTACATTTCTCAGCAGGATCTCTGGAATATTAGCAACTTTTGTACCAATTCTAACAGCTTCCTTTAATGAAACCCAGAGATTCTGCTCAGCAGGGACAAAGATAAGAAATTAATAACTAAATATATCCATTGAGAACATTTAAAGAGCCAGAGCTGCTTTAGAAGGTGAAACATGACACTTTAATATTAGAAAAACGGCCATAAATTTAAAGTAATTAGACAAAGTCTTTATTTCTGGTGAACTATCTGAAACCAACTGAACTGAAAAAAAGCGTTTGAAGCCGAACAACCCCTTTAACCAGATGCAAGAGAACTAGATCAATTGTTAGCCAGTAAAGATATTGCACCAACTAATCTGTTTTTATTAAAATGAACACGTACTGCAAATTTGCCAACTTTAGAACTAAAAGGACCATTAACTCAACATAGATAAAATAACTCTTATTTAGGCATTTCTTACCAAGAATCGCTGTACTAGTAATAAATATTTTACTTTAGCTATATAAAGGGTTAATTTCTTTGCCTCGAAGTGCAGTATTATTTAAAGCACCAATGTTTTGAGGAGAAAAGTTTAACTGCCCTTGCCCGGTTCATGGCTGCGTAAAAAAATCAATTTCCTGTTTATTCTCATGATTATTTCTATTTCATATTTCCTTTCTGCTGAACAACAGTTCTGCCTTGTGTTAGGCTAATGTTACACTATATGTTTTCACCAGAATGTCAGTGTAAATGCTGGGTGGATTAGGTCCAGAATACATGTGAATAAGGGGTTGAATTTTGAAGTAATAGAAGTTTTTTGAACTCCTGTTACTTCGAAATTTGAATAAAAAAAGACCAACCAAAATGTATTAAAAAAAAAAAATATAGCCGTTTTTCTTTTGCGGGTTTTCGTTTGAATCGAAGTAACGTCGTATTTGTTTGAATTTTCAAAGGCCACCAATTGACTCCAAATGGGTTGTAGGAAGTCCACCATAGGCTAAAACAACAATTCGGCAGGTTTTAGATGGAAGTCGAATTTTTAAAAATACAGTACATGATAAATTTCGATATTCAAATTCGAATCAAATTTGGACTATTCCCTAGTCGAAGTACACAAAAAATTAGGGATGCACCGAATCCACTATTTTGGATTCTTCCGAACCCCGAATTCTTTGCAAAAGATTTGGCCGAATACCGAACCTGAATCCTAATTTGCATATGCAAATGCAATTCGGATTCAGTTTGGCCTGGCAGAAGGATCCGGCCGAATCCAAATCCTGCTGAAAATGGCCGAATCCCGAACCGAATCCCGGATTCGGTGCATCCCTACAAAAAATAGCTCAAAATTCTAGTTTTTTTTACTTCGAATTTTCACTTAGACCCTTGATAAATCTGCCCCTAAGTGTGCATTGTCTTATGCCATGGATTTTAGACATACTCTCAGAATTTAGAAACATTATTCCACAGGACACGGCGGCATCAGTTTACCTTATATTCCTACAGCTTGTTAATGTGTCCTTTACTGGTGGTTAAAAATGGCTGTGCGGATTTAACAATAGTAATGGGAGAGATAAGAAAGCAGAACTAAGGCAAAGAAAAAAAGCAATCGGAAATGTCTAAAATACAGGCATAAGATCTATTATCCAGAATGCTCGGGACCTTGGGTTTTGCAGATAAGGGATCTTTTCATAATTTTGATCTCCATACTTCAGCTATTAAACATTAAATAAACCCAATAGTATTGTTTTGCCTCCAATAAAAATTAATTCTATCTTTAGGATCAGGTACAAGGTACTGTTTTACTACAGAGAAAAAAAAGGAAATCATTTTTAAAAATTTGGATTATTTTATTAAAATGGTGTCTATGGGAGATGGGCCTTCCTGCAATTACAGGAAGGCTCATTCCTGTAGTTTTATGGATAAATAAATGAGATCTCGTATGACAGAAAATAATGCTCAATTAAAGACAGTGTAAAAACTAAATTGCAATGCAGGTATGGGAGCTGTTACATGCAATGCTTGAGATCTGGATAAAGAATCTTACTGTAATTTGGATCAAAATACCTTAGTCTAGCAGCACATGGGCCAGTTGCTGGAAAACTAAATGTGTGCGCTGACAGGCACGGGATCTGTCTACACCCAGAGCAGATTTTGGCATGAAAATACATACTTAGCATTGCTACAGGAGAGTGTATGCCAAATTAACCAAGGCAGTAATGGGCATATTATATTAGACTTCTATGGGCTGGATCGAGTGAAAAATCACTTTTTTTTCAGAAACATTTAATTATTCGTACCCCCAAAAACATATACCAAGGAAATGCCACAAAGCTGGTTAGTGCTTTTCTTATATATTACAGAAGTGAGGAACTGGAGTGACATACAGTAGTTAATGGATATGCCGTGTATGAAGTACTTGTGACTTGTCACATTTCTCTGTGCCGAAAGAATAATTCATTGTTGTTCTTAAAGCACCCGTGCATTCACTTGTCTCCTGCCAAATAAGCATCCCTACAACTAGCTACATTTCCTTTGGCCATAATCGGGAGGACTGGGTTAAAAAATAGTGTTTTCCTTACTCTGAGTTACATAACTAGAGCATATTAGCATCACAGAAATTAAGATTTGTTTTTACATTCTCTATGACACAGATCATGGAATGTTTTGCTCTATTTATTCATATGGACATTCTTTAGTTTCTTAAATCCTTGCATTTTTTTGGTATCATTTAAACCTTTGAACTCCATTGAAACAGTTGTAAAATTACCCTTGAGTTAACAGGGAGGCAAATTATTTTCATGAATGCTCCACAGGAGTTCTTTGTACCATCACTCCAAATGATGTCCGAAGAAAAAAGTCCATTAAGAGAATAAAGGAAATGTCTCCTAAAAGCCACCATTGTAAACTTGCCCCAGGGAAAATGCATGTTATTTGCAATATGGCTTCATATTTTTATCATTTTTGCATCAAAATGCCTTTAAAATCAATGAGTTGCTTAGGAAGAAAAAAGGCAGTTTATCAGTCTGCTCTGGTTCATGTCGTATTGTTTGTCTTGCTACCTCCCTCTTGCACCAGTTGGCAGTTCTTGTTAGAATTGTATTAGCGGAAGGTGCTCAGGTTATACAGGTCCCCTCCATTAGGTCATCAAATGCTGCTGCTTCTTGAGTGGAAGCAGAAACTGTTTCACTTTAGTAATGAGATGTCATCGGCCAAATCGTCTCTTGCCCGTTTTAAGCAGCGGAAGCAGCGCCACTGAAATAGCATGAGGCAGAGAGGAAGCATGAAGAGCGCACAGACACCGGCCATCACATAAGCTGTCGTCATCAATGCTGACTCATCCAGCTGCGGAGTGTTGTAACCACAGTCCTCAAGGTCAGACGCAAAAAATGGGCCTTCCACAGAAGCCATCCGGAAATAGTCATGCACTGTAAAACACCAAAATGCTCAAGTTATTTGTTGTGAAACTGAAAATGTTATTCAGCTCAAAATATACATGGCAAGACAGAAGTGTAGCTCAAAATTTGTAAGTACTAGTACAATGTCCTTGCACTAGGTCACAAAGTGATATATCCATATCCTTTATGTCATAGTGCAATTGATAGGGGGATCTAAATATGTGTTTTCTTATGGTAATGGCCATTTTGCAACTGTTGACATCTTTATCTTGGACTGGGTTCATCATTTTTAACAGCAACATTTGGATTGTCTTAACAAGCACTAAGATGCCAGCTAAAATCTCTCTACAACTGTTAACTGTTTAAAGGAGAAGGAAAGACTAAAATTAAATAAGTGTAGGGACCTATAGGATCTATTAGGGTAGAGGCAACTTTGGGCGACTATTGAAAAACGCATCGCCGCATGTGCATTAGCGCAGGCGATTTTGCGATGTAGCCTATGGTGAAAAAACGCTGAGGCAGTTCGGGGAGATAGTCGCAGAAAAGACGTGGCGATAAGTCACCAGACGACAAAATCTCCCCGCATCTCCTCGTCTGGCCTTACCATTAGGCTCCTATAGAGTTAATCCCCTACCTTTCTTTCAGTTCTCTTTTCCCTTGTTATTGGGCCAAGCCCTCCTAACTGGTAAAGTGTAACATCTTGACCTATTGGACAAAGAGTGTAATGACACTCCCCTGCCACACTGCTATATAGTGTTGTGCAGGGAGTGGCCTCTTCCTCTTTGGCTCCTGGTGTCTGTGCTGCTGGGTGTTTCCCATTGAGCCTGGGATCACCAAGGCCCCAGTAAAGCCATCTACCCCAAAGGGACCTGTACCTTTTGGTGCTGAAGTCGGGAACCAGGCAATCCCGTGAATGAGGATTAGCTATCATTAGGGCAGAACTGTAATAGTCTCTCTAGGAGAGAGAGATAGCCAGATTTAGGTAGTATGAGCAGTTGTGTGCTCCATCAAGGAGAATAGCAGGGAGTAGCCTCCCAAAGGCTTCTAAGGTTGCCTTTAGTGTAGGGAACTCAGTGATAGGGAATTCAGTTTAGCAGAGCACTGCCTGACCCCTACTTGATTGATCAAGTTTAACTCTGGTCGCTGGTCTTTGAGAGTGAGATATTCTGCCTACTATTTGACTGTGGGAGTGACAGTCTCTATCATGCTGTATCATCATCATGCTATCCTTCCTCCTCTGTGATATGCTAAATCCTGCTACAGCTCCTGCGTGAGTAAACCTGTGGTCAATTGCTTTTGCATATTTGTGTGCAAATAAACCATCTCACTTGTTTCACTATTTAAGAACCTCCAGGCGTCCAATTTATCTATTGACACTAATTAGCCTGTGGGTTGTAGTTTTACACCATCTTAAAGGGGAAGCTTCCATTCAGCGAAGGCTCCGCCCTGAGTGTAGTTTCACAGTGTAACCCATGCTCATACACTAGCTGGACACTCTTAACCCCTAATTGGCAGGATAGCCCAAGAAAGCGTTACATAAGCTTTATCAGAAAGGTCTATATAAATACACCAGTACGGTAAACCCTCATAGTAATGCTGCTCTGAGTCCTCTGTCAAAAGAAACACGCATTTCTTTCCTTTTATTGTGTACACATGACTTCCTGTTTTCATCTTAAACCTCCAGGACAGGGCTTGAGCATGATTAGTTTGCTCCACTCACCCTCCCCCCTCCTATCCCTGCTGTAATCTGAGCTCAGAGATTTAAGTGAGCAGGGAGAGACCGAGGCAGGAAGTGATGTCACAACAAGCTTATATGGCAGTTTCTATCCTAAACAAACAGACAGTGTCTAGAGCTATTTACTCAGGTATGGTAAAGCATTCTGCAGAATTAATATAGCTTCTAGCTTGCACTATTATGGCTAATTGTTGGCAATAAACCGTCTTAGAGCTTTCCTTCTCCTTTAAAGCAAAACCAAATCCTAAAAATGAATATAGCTAAAATGTCATATTTTGTATACTGATCTTTTCCACCAGCCTAAAGTTTCAGCTTGCCAATAGCAGCAATGATCCAGGACTTCAAACTTGTCACAGGGGGTCACCATCTTGGAAAGTGTCTGTGATACTCACATGCTCAGTGGGCTCTGGGCAGCTGTTGAGAAGCTAAGCTTTGTGGTTGTTGCAAATTTACAAGCAGAAAATGATGTTGGCTGATGGTACAGGGCTGATTATTAAATTCTGATGCTAGTTGCACTGGTTTCTATGCTGTCATGTAGTAATTATCTGTACTAATCAGCCTTATACTGTGACATGTATATTCTATGTGTATCTGTATATTGTGAGTAAGTTCCTAAGCTCAGTAACGGACAGCAGCACAGAGCATATGCAGTGAATCAGCAGAAAAGAAGATGGGGAACTACTGGGGCATCTTTGGATACACAGATCTTCCCTGCTAAAGGGCTGTGGTTGCCTTGGGCTGGTACAGTAGCCCAAAACATAATGTATAACATTTCTAGCTACTTCTTTAGTTAAAGGGATACTCTCATGGGAAAACATGTTTTTTTTTCAAAACACACCAGTTAATTGTGCTGCTCCAGCAGAATTCTGCAAACAGATTTTGTTATATTCAATTTTGAAATCTGACAACGGGCTAGACATTTTGTCAGTTTCCCAGCTGCACCCAGTCATGTGACTTGTGCTCTGGCAAACTTCAGTTACTCTTTACTGCTGTACTGCAAGTTGGAGTGATATCACCCCCCCCCCAGCAGCCTAACAACAGAACAATGGGAAGGTAACCAGATAACCGCTCCCTAAAGCTGGCCATAGATGCAAAGATCCAATCGTACGAATCATCGTACGATCGGACTTTCCCATCTCCCGACCCGCCACTAACCATTCAGATCAAAGTCTTACCAGTCAGATTAGTTAAAGAACAGATCAGCAATGTTCTGCCCCTGACAGCAATCGTACGATATCTATGTCCAACCAAAGCTAGTGACAGTCTCCCACTGAAAATCATACGATCGGCAATACACGCAGAGATATTATCGGCAGCCGACCGAAATCTTCTAACCTGTCCGATCGACCAAACGACCGATCTCCGCCGGACGAAAAATTGTTGGGACTCTCCACACACGGTCGGAAAATCGTACGAATCCTCGATTCGTACGATCAGATCTTTGGTCTATGGCCAGCTTAACACAAGATAACAGCTCCCTGGTAGTTCTAAAAACAACAAAAGCCATGTCCCACTGAGGCTGATTCAGGATTCTGCACTGAAATCTATTTCTCAAAAGAGCAAACAGATTTGTTTATATTAAATTTTGAAATCTGACATGGGGCTAGACATATTGTCAATTTCCCAGCTGCCCCAAGTCATGTGACTTCTGCTCTGATAAACTTCAATCACTCTTTACTGCAAATTGGAGTGATATCACCCCCCTCCCTTTTCACCCCAGCAGCCAAACAAAAGAACAATGGGAAGGTAACCAGATAGCAGCTCCCTAACACAAGATAACTGCCTGGTAAATCTAAGAACAGCACTCAATAGTAAAAACCCATGTCTCACTCAGACACATTCAGTTACATTGAGAAGGAAAAACAGCTGCCTGCCAGAAAGCATTTCTCTCCTAAAGTGCAGGCACAAGTCACATGACCAGGGGCAGCTGGGAAATTGACAATATGACTAGCCCCATGTCAGATTTCAAAATTGAATATAAAAAAAACTGTTTGCTCTTTTGAGAAATGGATTTCAGTGCAGAAGACTGCTGGAGTAGCACTATTAACTGATTCATTTTGAAAAAAACATTTTTTCCGATGACAGGATCCCTTTAAGTAGAACAAATAACAGCCTGCCAGAAAGTAGTTCCATCCTAAAGTGCAAAATTCAAAAATAGAATATAAAAAAATCTGTTTGCTCTTTTGCGAAATGGATTTCAGTGCAGAGCAGCACTATTAACTGATGCATTTTGGAAAAAATATGTTTTCCCATGACAGTATCCCTTTAAGCTTTAGTTCGACTTTAACAGGTAGGCGAAACCCAGTTTGTTATTGCCAATGAGATAACTGTTCAAGCTGTTACTCAACTTGTGTTACTCAACTTGAGTGGATCTAAACACTTGAATCGCCTTCATCAGCATCATAACATGGGCCTCTAATTAAATTCATCAATTAGTCAAAATAAAAAGGGGGGTGGATTCCATCTTCACCATCACCCCAAGAAAGGTATAAATGTAAAACTGCAGATGGCTATATGTGGAATTTATCAAAGCAATTACAGTCTACTTTGATCTCACCATGGCAGGCGCTAACAGCAAATCCTATGCGTTTATCGGCACGGTCAAACACAACATAAAAGCCCTCCATAATGACAGCACCCATGACGGTTCCAGTAGTGGACTGGGACACTGCAAACTTGTAGCAATCTTCCTGAGCTGTGGCAATGTCTTCCACCGGACGTAAATATTGCTGGTATGGGGATTAAAGAAAACAACAACAAATGTTTATAATTACCCGCTTTCAAGTTCCATTCAATTTTAGTAGTAGTAATTTTAGTGTAGTAGTTCTGTGCTGTTTTCTTCTATTAATGATTTATACATAAGTTCAAATGTTTGTTCTCAAGAGAGCTCTTACTGTATGTATTCCACTCTCATAGCTAAATTAGACAAAATTCGCATCTGTCATCCCTAAAGTACCGGTATTTATGCCTCATATATTTCATATAAAAGGTGTAAGGCAAGTGTTCTTATTGTAAGTATATATTTAGAATCCTTGCTATAAAACAACAGAGGGTTGCTAGAAAGGATGAAGAGACAGAGTCTCATTTGGTACCAAGAAATACACTTCCTCACAGAAGAATGTAAAATGACTATAAGGCTCATTAACTAACATAGGTGCTAAACAGCAGTGTAGTTCCCCATAATAGCCAATCAGCAATTGATGTTGATCTGTTTACCACCAGTTAAAAATGATTTAAAAAAAAAAAAAAACTGTATTGGTTGTCATGGGCAACTGCACTGGTCCAATTTTGCATCTACTGTAGTAAATGTGCCCCTAAATGTTTTTTTTTAAAACAGCACTATGTTACATAATATTACAGCTCCAGTATTTATTATTAAATTATATTAAGTGTGCCTTTATAGGCTTTCAGTGGACAATCTGCAAACATGACACATTAGAGCTCACCATAGTAAAATTACACCACTCTATTCATTCCTATGTACTTTTCAGAGGCGTTTTTATCAAGTTTACCATTTGATAAATATGCCTCAAAACCACCATAGGCTACTGAGGGGGTTATTTATTAAACCTCAAATTTTTCTGATCAAGCTTTTTAGGGCAAAAATCAAATTTTTTTTTTAAAGAAAAAAACTAGAATTTTTCAAGATTTATTATACCCAGATGCTGCAAATAGCCTCAAACCTGTCCAGGTCCTGTATAAGTCAATGAGAGAGGCACATATCCCAATTTGAAGTTATAGTCTGCACTGGATTTAGGCCAAAAATCCGACTTTTTTGTGGGTTTTCGTGCACAGACTAAAAAAAATCAAGCTTTTCAGGAGAAAAGCCCAAAAAAATCATATGATTAAAGTTTTTGCTAGATTTTTTGTAGTTATTTTACCAATTCAATTAAATTGAGTTAATTTATTAATAAATAAGGCAAAAAAGACTAATAAAGCCTTGCTATAAGTGTGCCAACTTTTGGAATAAGAGCAGAGACACACATGGAGATTCAAGGAGATTTAGTCGCCTGGCAACAAATTGCCTCTTCTTCGGGCGACTAATCTCCACGAACTGCCTTCCCACCAGCTAGAATCTAAATCGCCGGCGGGAGTGAGTGCTTTCCGAAGTTGCCTCACGAGGTGCTCTGAGTGCCATCCCACCGGCGACTAATCTCCTCGAATCTCCACATGTATCTCTGCCTTTAAAAGTCACTTGTAGATGTGGTAAAGGATTGTAGGGATTCGATGGATTGGGGTGGGGCCTGGATGACCAGGCTGACTTCAAGCAGGGATTGGGGACGGGACACAACTGTGTGGACCCATATGTAACCAAGGGTGTAAGAACAGTGGAAATATTGGCAGTAACTTTGTCATTCTGGCTTTTTTATCAGCTGAAATTAGGGATGCACTGAATCCACTTTTTTGGATTCGGCTGAACCCCCCGAATCCTTTGCTAAAGATTCGTCGGAATACCGAACCGAATCCAAACCTTAATTTGCATATGCAAATTAGGGTGGGAAGGGGAAAACATTTTTTACTTCCTTGTTTTGTGACAAGTCACGTGATTTTCCTCCCGCCCCTAATTTACATATGCAAATTACGATTCGGATTAGGTTCGGCCGGGCAGAAGGATTCGGCCGAATCCTGCTGAAAAAGTCGAATCCTGAGCCGAATCCTGGATTCGGTGCATCCCTAGCTGAAATACTGGTCAGATGGAAACCATGCTTGTGAAACTTTGTGTATTCAAAGTTCAGTATTTGCTTCAGTATTGAAGGACTTGTCGGATTACCTGTGGCAAGATTGTGATCTTGAAAGACTGATTAGCAACCTCGCCCATTAGATATAAGGAAATTACAGGGAATATGTGCCATGGGGTGGTGCCCTCCTGCCAGCACACCAACTGCTCCCCCATCCAGAAGCCATCAGGAAATTTCTCAGTCTGTGGTGGGAGAGAATCAGAGAATCACATTTCCAGAAATCTGTCTTCATTCAAGAGGGAAACTCAAGTTGCTACTGTTTTTTTCTTCTACAAACTTGGAAGCCGATGTTATGCTAAGATTGCTTTTTGTGACTTATCCCACTGTAGAAGTATACAGCAATTCATACATGCCCTCAGGGAAGTGTAACAGTGGTCCGGATGAAGCAGCTAAATGGATACTTCTACTAATTTTAATAGGATTGAGTTTCCATAGAAACAAACCTTCCAAGAGTGTGATCTCTGGTGATCAGAGTGAAATGAAGCATGAAAATATTAAAATGCAAACATGCACAAAAAGGTAAATCATTTGGGAGCACTATAGAAAAGCTGCTAAAATACATCAAAGGTAATACCTCATGGTGACTTTCATCAAAAGCTTTGGCTCTGACTACAAGTACTGTACAACTCCATGTGTGGACATCATTGCATTTAATAGATTATTGAATACGATACTCCTATACTGTATACAAAGTTGTTTCCCTTTCTCCTTATATATTATACATTATTGAACATGATACTCCTAGATGCTATACAAGGTTGTTTCCCTTTGTCCTTTTATATTATACATTCTTGAACATGAAACTCATTGCGCTATAGAAAGGAAGAGATATGAGTTCTACAGGATCTTAAAAGTGTATCCTCTTTGATCTTCCTAACCAGTAATATTGCTTGAAAAAAAAAATTACCTATTTATCTGACAAACATCTTTTCGAAGACTTTTTAATCAGTACCTAACTTTTAAAATATTTGCACCAATTCCTCAATATCACCATTGTAATTCTGATCCTTTCTGACTATATTAAAATAATATAATATATTATATATCTTCCAAAACTGCCCATGGAATGCCCTGAACATCTTAAAGAGGATCTAACCCCCCTGCCTGTTCTTTCATGCACCAAGCAAGCAGACAGACATACAGGGCTGGCATCGCTGAACCTCACAATGCATTTCCCCATCCCTTCTTATTTCAGTGTCACTCACCGCGGATGCTGCTTTAATGGATTTTACAGCTGCATCGAACACTCTCTTTGGTAGACGTAGGTTTGTGGTGCCGCTATCTACAATGCTTTTGTCATAATTGTACTATAAAGGAAAGCAAGAACAGAAAAAGAGGATTCTAAATGTGAAATAAAACACAATAATAGCAACATGTAAATAAGGACATCATCAGAAGGGAAGTGGCAGGCAGATAGGTCCCTATTTTCTGTATTAGTTAAAGGGGTAATTAACCATTAAATTAGTATATGATGCTGTATACAGTCACATGTTACGCTTGGCCTTTATTTTTATGACTTTTGGATTCAGCTTTTTGTTCTTCTGCTTTCTAGGTTGGAATTTCAGCCACTATAGGCTGCTAAGGTCCAATTTACCCTAGCAACCATGCATTGATTTGAATGAAAGACTGGAATATGAATAAGAGACGGCCTAAACAGAAAGATAACTATAAAAACGGAACAATAACAGTTTATTCTTGCAGAGCAGTGTGTTCTTTTTGCTGTCTGGTCAGTGGCCCCTATTTGATTGCTGAAAAGATACAGAAGAGAAAGGCAAACAATTCAAAAACTAGTAAAAACTGAAGACCAATTGCAAAGCTGCTACGAATAGGAGATTCTATAATACACTAGACCTACTCCATATTTAGCTGCTACCTTCAGAGCCAGACTGGGCTGGTGGGACACCAGGAAAAAATCCAGTGGGCCCATACCTGCTCCCCACCCCAGTCTGTTGTTCCTGCCCGACCTCCCTCTCCGGCCCAGTTGCAGCAAAAAAAATAACAGGTACGCGCATGCACTGCACACACGTGGTGGGAGGCTGAAAGTGAGTTGTGGCTGGGGTCCTAGAGGGGGCTTTGCAGCAGGGGCAAGGGGCCTGGAGTGGGGCCCTGAGACAGCAGCCCTAGTGGGTCCCAGACCCCCCCCCCCAGTCCAAGCCTGGCTACCTTCTTTTACCTAGAACAAGGGATTACACCCACTGGACTTTGTAGGGACTGTCAAGGTGCCATGTAGTCCTATATGCACCAATTAAGCCTTGAACATGGAAGAAATGCTGACCCTATACACAGGCCAGATTGCAGCGCAGCACAAATGCTGTACCTGCCTCCTATAAACACAAAGTGTGCTGCAGTTACAATCATGTCAAACTGATAAATGAAAGATAACATTCAATGCTTCAGGTTAACTGAGAATTAGTATGGCACATAAACCCTAAAGGCCTGAGGATAATGATCTGTGCAACTGAACGCACCTCTTTACAGTCCATGTGTAGGTCCTGTCCGTTGATTTCAATTTTCACTATGATGACCTCGTAATACCACTCTTTTCTAATTGGTGTATACCAGATACTGCCAATATACAGAGAATGGTCAATGCCGCCAATTACCTGCAGGAGAATTTAGGCTTTGTTACAATATATATACTGTATGTGTTTTTACTACATTCTAAAGTTCTGTGGTAGCCAAATTATTCTGCTTACCCCTGCCTAAAACATTGGTGAAATTTATCTGATTTGTACATACATTTAAAGTGTTTTAGTCAGAACCTCCAGCAGGACTTATGGTCTCCCACACCCACCATTTGAATCACCTACGCCAATATGTTGGCGCTCTAAAAATACATGTTAATAATAAAAATGAATAATAACTACTAAGTCTAGTATGGGCTCTGTTATCTGGAAACCCATTATCTGGAAAGCTTTGAATTATAAGAAGTCTGTCACCCATAGACTTACCCATAGACATTTTAAGCAAATAATTAAAATTTTTAAAAAATATTTGCTTTCTCTCTGTGATAATAAAACAGTACGTTGTACTTGGTCCAAACTAAGATAAGATATAATTAATCTTTATAGAAGGCAAAACCATCCTACTGGCTTTAATATTTAAATGATTTTTAGTAGACTTAAGGTAGAGAGATATAAATTACAAAAAGATCCCTTCTTCCGGAAAACCCCAACTCCCGAGAATTCTGGGTAACAGGTCCTATACCTGTTTCATGAGCCTTTGCTCATTTGTCTTCTGCCATTTACTAAGCTCGAGTGAAGGATTCGAATAAAAAAAACTTCAAAGTAATTTTTTGGGCACTTCGACCATGGAATAGGCTACTACGACCTTCGACTTAATAGTCGAAGTACTGTCTCTTTAAAAAAAACTTCGACTACGTACTTCGCCAGTTTTAACCAACCGAGGTACAATGTTAGCCTATGGCAGGGTTCAGCAACCTTTACTATGAAAAGAGCCATTTTGCCCCCTCTACCACGAAAGAAAAGTAGTTTGGAGCGGCAAAACATAACACAGCTTATAAACTTTTAAAAGTTTTAACCTTTTTTTAATTTTAACTGTTACAACAACAGAATACAACAAACAGTGTATGTGTAGGCCTACTTTGAAATAAATTAAACACTGAACAGTCCTATTAAATGCTAGTGTTTTCATCTGTTTAATGTGTTCTGTTTTTGAAGCACCATGCTGATCTTCCATCTCTTGTCTTGAGTGTGTGACAGCGGTAAGGACCATGATGAATCATCTTGCTGGGACACGGTCTTGCCTGTCACTCCTGGGACGTCTATACAGCCCTCGCTCCTGCTGCCGGCTTCCTTAGTGTACGACCGCGGTAAGCTAACCGTTAGCTTACTGTGGTCGCACACTCAAGAAGCCGCCAGCAGGTGCGAGGGCTGTAAAGACGACGTGACAGGCAAAGCCGCAAGACCGAGCCGCAGCAAGCAGGATGAAGAGCCGAGGGTTGCCTACCCTGGCCTATGGGGACCTCACCCATCACTTTTCTAAGCTTTTTTTGATCAAAGAAAAATCCTTCGATCGATTTTTACTCCGATTGAACGATTTTTACTTTGATTGATCGATTGTAGGATTTGCGCTAAATCAGGATTTTACTTCGAGGGTCAAATTCGAGGGTTTATTAACCCTCGATATTCAACCCTTAGTAAATGTGCCCCATATTGTGCAATATGAACCAAGTAATATGGAAAATGTTATACACATACTTGCGCATTTTAATGCCATCACCCATTTCAAACACACACATTGCTGGTTCCATATACAGGTATGGGACCTGTTATCCAGAACACTCGGGACCTGGGGTTTTCCGGAAAACAGATCTTTCCGTAATTTGGCTCTTCATGCCTTAAGTCTACTAGAAAATCATGTAAACATTAAATAAACCCAATAGACTGGTTTTGCTTCCAATAAGGATTAATTATATTTTAGTTTGGATCACGTACAATGTACGGTTTTATTATTACAGAGAAAAAAGAAATTTTTAAAAAGCTAGATTATTGATTATAATGGAGTCTATGGAAGACGGTCTTTCCGTAATTCAAAGCTTCCTGGATAATGGGTTTCCAGATAACGGATCACATAATATGAACAGCATATTCTGGGGAACTTTCTGTACTTAACTGACCATGCTTCCTCCCACAGAGGCAATTGTGTCACTTTCATTAAAGTGGAATCCTGTTCCGCACAACTGAAGGGAGAAAATATTAGTTACTCTGGTCTGCTTCACAAGGGAGTCAAAGAATGGTTCTAGGGTGTCATCTGGCTAAGGAAAAGAAAGAAAAAATATGTAATCAGTGAAGGAATTTAAAAGGTAAACACGCTATTTACATAATAGAGAATACGTCTATTATGCTTTTATTGATTCATTCTATGAATAATTATTCCTAGGAAGCCTTATCTTTAAGTAATTTGTAATTTATGTCTCTGCACTGAACTCTATTGCATGCATGTATCCATTTTAAAGAGAAAATTAACCATGTTGTTTCCTTCAATGGTCGTATTCTTCTAGCACTCTTTCTGGTAATAAATAGTGCCGTGTCTGTTACTGTCTGATCTCGCAAACATTGGCATTTTTCCACCATTGATCTGGCCAATTGCAGTCCTATCAGCTGGGCAAGGCATTTAATCCCTATTCATCTCTGCTGATTCTCATGAAAACTGCATGCAAATCAATGTTCTACTCTTATTTTAAAGATCTGATCAACATTGCGTCAAAACCGTGTTTCGCAACTCTCCAACAGAAAATTTAATGCAACTGCAAGTTTTGATGTGTCTATTAGTGAGCTGACAGCTATAAGGACTTGAAAGGTAATATGGCAGGAGTTTTAAAGGAGAACTAAAAAAAGACTAAAATTTGGAAGGTGCACACTCAAGAGGTAAGTGCTGAGGTGCCAATCCTATGGGGGCCACCCTAATGAAGCCTCCTGATGAATATCAGACAAAAAGGATGTAAAGATTGCACACTCAGTCTCTATAAAAAGTTAAAATGTATTATATCAAACATTTACATATTAGCAGAACGCCCTACGCGTTTCGACCACAATGGTGGTCTTCATCGGGGACAAAACACTTTTTATCTTTTTTTGTACTTAAAATGTGTTTTGTCCCTCATGAAGACCACCATTGTGGTTGAAACACGTAGAGCGTTCTGCTAATATAGACTGAGTGTACAATCCTTACATCCTTTTTGTTTAAAGGAGAACTAAAGCTTAACTAAAGAAATAGGCACATACTATGTTTTGAGCTTTTAAACCAGCCTAAGGTAACCACCGGCATTTTGCAGTACCTACAAATTTTCCCCCATATCTCCCCAGTATTCTTTTCTGCTGATTCACTGCACATGCTCTATGCTGCTGGCAGTTACTGAGCTTATGGACTGATACACAATATACTAAATATAATATAAATATCACAATATAAAACTGATTATTAAATAATTCAGATAATTGGTACACAACAGCTTAGAAAACAGCACAATTAGCATCAGAATTTAATAAACCTAATTTTCTGCTTGATGATTTGTAAAAACCCATAAGCTTAGCTTTGCAACAGCTGTTCAATGCACAATGAGCATGTGCGTGTCACAGACACCCCTAACACAATCAAAGATGGCCTGCTAAACTTTTAGGTTGGTCATTAAGTTCATACAAAATATGGCATTTCTAGTCATGTTAAATTTAGGGTTTAGTTCTCCTTTAAGGTATGTCCAGAATGAAGAATCATCATTGTTTCCACGTGGCTTCCACACTACCTACCACCTCCACCGACTTTTACTTTTCAGATTGATTTTATTTGTTTTATTTATTCTTGTTAGCTACCACATACTGTATAAACACCCGGAGCTGGTTTCAGGATAGGGCAGACAGAGTATTTGCTTGAGGATCACTAGATCATAGAAGTCCTTGTGGCCATATATGAAAGTGCAAAGGGCATGTCATATTGTGGACTAGTTCAACAAAAAGATTCTATCAGCTGTCAAGACATGGGTATTCCTGAATCCTAAAAAGTTTTTTACCTTCTCCAATGGGGATTTTAAGCTTCATTGCCAGGGATGTCTTTTCTAAACCTGTCCCTGTACATGGTCTTGCTTCTAAACCTGTCCCTGTACATAGTCTTGCTTCTAAACCTGTCCCTGTACATAGTCTTGCTTCTAAACCTGTCCCTGTACATAGTCTTGCTTCTAAACCTGTCCCTGTACTTAGTCTTGCTTCTAAACCTGTCCCTGTACATAGTATTGCTTCTAAACCTGTCCCTGTACATAGTCTTGCTTCTAAACCTGTCCCTGTACTTAGTCTTGCTTCTAAACCTGTCCCTGTACATAGTCTGGCTTCTAAACCTGTCCCTGTACATAGTCTGGCTTCTAAACCTGTCCCTGTACTTAGTCTTGCTTCTAAACCTGTCCCTGTACTTAGTCTTGCTTCTAAACCTGTCCCTGTACATAGTCTGGCTTCTAAACCTGTCCCTGTACATAGTCTGGCTTCTAAACCTGTCCCTGTACTTAGTCTTGCTTCTAAACCTGTCCCTGTACATAGTCTTGCTTCTAAACCTGTCCCTGTACATAGTCTTGCTTCTAAACCTGTCCCTGTACCCATTTTATACAACATAATGTCTGCCTTGCTTATGAAAACAACTGACCAGAATAAGAGGCCCAGGTGTCCATGAGAAAAACACATAAAACACCACACAGTGATGAGAATCAGTGATGGGTAGGTTTAACTACAGCCTGACACAGGCTAATAACAATCAACTCAGTATTTTGTTATTGGCTAAACCTGTACGAGACACAGTTCTGATTTGTCTGCTCATAATCATGCAACCATTAAGGAAATAGCAGAGAATACAATTTCAGCTGTGAGGACCTGATCATATACAGCTTCATGCTTGGAACCGCCTGAGCCCTGTTTGTTTTCTCTCTGCTGTACAGAAATGATGGATTTTACTAACTATATAATTTTTCCATAATATGTGAAAAATAATAAACGAATTACATTTCATGCATGCATACGTTTCATAGCTTACCCTTGCAATTTCAGCATATGCAAGCCCCAGGATACCCTCCCAGTTAGATCCATTGATAAAGAATTTGTCAGAATCAGTGATGGCAGCAATGTTGGCGGTAACAGTAACGTTGGGGCCATGTGGAATTGTCACCAAATCTGTGCCTAGCTCACCTTCCCACTTCCCCTGGGTGTACGGAACGTATACCCCTCTTCGAACGTCTCTGTATGTTCTGGAGCTGCAAGCAGAAACAGCAATGGCAGAAAACAGAGGGATAGAAGGAAGTACAATAGTGATGTGCGGGTCGAGAAAACCTCGATCCACACCCGACCCGGGCCTGCACCTGCCCAACGCACACACGCCATCCTTCCTCCATTTATACACCTGCGCTGACCTGCCAATGATGTCACAAAAGGGGCAGGCAGGTGCAGGTGCAAGTCTACAAAACAGGAATTCGGAAGCAGGCAGTCTAAGGTCACGGACAGGGAGATCAAACAGAGGAGCTCAACCTGAACCCCCCTGCGACCCGCAAGAGGAGCAGTGTGGTTGGCCTGAACGCACCTGCGGGTATGGGACAGGCCTGCACATCCAAAGTACAAGACAGTTTGTGACATTGTACATTGTAATAGAAAATCATGGATAGTGGTATTAGTAAAGGATAATAGATAAAATGGGAACAAAATGAAGGTAATAATATCAAAGCCAAAAACAAAAATTAGAATTAAAGAAACATAAACAAGAGGAGACATAACTGGGACTCACAGGATGAGGTGATACAAGTGGAGTGTGACATTAAGAATTACAACCACTGTAGATATCTTAACATATACTTTTATTATCATTCAGAAATTGAGTGTCATGGAGTACACCTTGAAGAAACTACTAGTGCATGAATGTATTTTTGTGTTGAATCTCTGGAGAAATTATATAAAATGTTACTATTTATAAAACACATTCTACTATTGTATACAAATGTGTGATTAACAAAGCCAGCTCAGCAGATGCTGTTTGCTATTGGTACCATAGTTACGGGGGAGCTCCATCTGTCTGCATCAACAGAATATTAACCAGATCGCTGCCAGATAATTCTACTCTACACCATCAAGATTTGTTTTCTATAAAAAAAGGGACCTTGGTTTAGATTTGTTATGTCAACAGCATGAATTTTACACAGACATTTTAAATATTATTGACTGTTCATGTTCATTGTATGGGTATGAGATCCCTTATCTGAAAACCAGTTATTCAGAAAGCTGTGATTTACAGGATGTCATCTCCATTTTAAAGGGGTGGTTAACCTTTAAGTTTACTTTTAGTATGTTATAGGATGATTAATTCTAAGCAACTTTTCAATTGGTCTTCATTATTTATTTGTAATAGTTTTTAATTAGCCTGTTTCTTTTGACTCTTTCCAGTTTCATCTAAAAACCAATGCTCTGAACAGGCACAAATGTATTGTTATGGGTACTTTTTATCAATCCTCTTTCTATTCAGGGCATCATCTCTTCATATTCCAGTATTTTATTCAAATCAATGTATGGTTGCTTGGGTAATTTGGAAAGCTGCTGAATAAAAAGCTAAATAACTCAAAAAGCACAAATAAAAAAATGACGACCAGTTGCAAATTGTCTCAGAATATCACTCTACATCATACTAACTACGTTAACGCAAAGGTGAACAACCGCTTTTTAATGTTAATTAAATGAATTAAACATATTTACAGATAGCAGGAGCTGTAGCTAACAGGTTGGTGTTCCCAGCTGGAGCCCATTGTCACTTGTATTGCCCAAGGGCATAAGGCATAATCCTCATGCTGATTGACCAACAGGCCAAATGGTTGAATATTGTCAAAAAACATTGATCCAATTGATCCACTAGTCTGATCAGTGTCCTTAATGAGACGTTCCTAATGGAAGTGTCATTAGATCTGCTAATGACTTACAGCTGCACCAGTAAGGATCATCGGCAGACTCTGATCTAGAATTGCAGTATGGTCTGTCCAAATTGCCTGCCATGTTGGTCAAAGAAACACAAATGGTTAAAAAAGTAGTAACTCAGTACTTATGTACTCTATTACACATAGGATTGTCATCTGCTTAGTTTGCGTCTGTTAAATAAGGTTTTCCAAGAGGCTGTCTTGTGTAAAGTTGTATACCTGTGATGTCATAGCCCCACCACCTATGTCACAACTCCAAACATCACTGAGCCACATCAAAGTTCCACCAAAGACAACGCCACACACTCTTTGTCCAGGATTTGCCACAAGCAATGGTCGTAACCATAATTACACAACAGAGAGAATTACTGCCACGGCCTGAAGCTCTGAGTTGCAAGAAGGTCATCTCCCATAGGGGCAAATTTACTTACCTGCGAAAATTCGCCAGCGCTGGCTTTGCGCACATCGCAACACTTCGCCAGGCGAAAATTCGCCTGGACAACGCTAATTCACGAAGATTCGAAGCAAAGTTGCGCTAGCGAAAATACGATTAGCAGTTCAAAGTTACGCTAGCATTGGCTAATTTGCATACGGCGTGCAGTTAAAGTCCAATGGCCGTATATGTTGCAGCAAATACATTACACTACACAAGGCCAGGGAACCTTAATATATAGAGGTGTTATATTGCCCTACACATGTGCCCAAAGTTTAGTTTAGGTGCCATATGTTATCAAATGTAGGGGGGAAGGAGGGTACCCGCAAAAAGAAAATTTGAATCTTTTTCAGCATATCACCCTGTAAAAAGGAAAATACACCAACAGTTTTTGGGACTTAGAAAAAATCTAAACTTTTTTTGGACCAAGTCCTATCTACTCTGTTGCACTTCACCTGGTCTGAGGTGGCGAAGGCAAGTCTGGCGATAGAGGTAACGTTCAGTAAAAACAAAAACTTAGTGAATTTGTGTAGTAACGCTCTTTTGCCAGAGCGAAAATACGCCTGACGTTAGAGTGCGAAGTTGCACTAGATTCTATCTCCTTTGCTAGCGTAATTACGACAGCGCCCATTGGTAAATCACTTCATGCTGGCAAATTTTCGCCAGCATTAGTCACTTTGCCCTTTAGTAAATTTGCCCCATAGAGTCTATTTTAACAAATTATTTATAATTATTTCTTTATTCTCTGTAATAGTATAAACACTTATAACTTGTACTTGATGATAACAAAGCTTTACACCCCATATTAATAGCAAAACAATCCTGTTGGGTTTATTAAAAGGAACAATAACACAAAAAATAAAAGTGTTTTAAAGTAATGAAAATATAGTGTACTGTTGCCCTGTACTTGTACAGCTGGTGAGTTTGTGTGTAGCCATGGGGGAAGCCTGTCAAAGCTGAAAAAAGAGAAAAGGCACAGAATACACAGCAGATAAAAGACACACTCCATAATATACAATGGGATACTTCATTATCTACTATGTGTCCTGTGCTTGAATGGCTGCCCCCATGGCTACACAGCAGCTTATTTATATAAACTATAGTAGAGTTCCTGTATCAAACACACCAGTTGTACAAGTGCAGGGCAACATCATATTATATTGTCATTCCTTTAAAACACGTATTACATCATTATTAACCGATACTGCTACTTTTTATTACTCTTTGTATTCAGGCCATCTTCCATTCATATTCCAGTCTCTTATTCAACTCAATGCATGGTTGGTAGGGTAATTTGGACCGTAGCAACCAGGTTGCCAGTTGAAGAGCTGCTGAATAAAAAGCTAAATAATGCAAAAAACACAAATAATAAAAAATGAAAACCAATTGCAAAGTCTCAGAATATCACTCTCTACATCTTACTAAAAAGTACCTCAAAGGTGTTCAACAACTTTAACTGTATATACTGCATTATAAACATTACACACCACCATGACACTGAACAATATTTCCTGGAAGAGATAGCATATGTTGTAAAAATTTAAAAATGACTTTATTTAGATGGTGGCCTCCTCCTCACTCATTACATATAATAACTATCACAGGGAGCTCCTCCTTGGGATGCTCATAAATCCCAGGTCACCATGGGAACGACTGATGGAAAAGCAACAGCAAGAACCTGACACCATTAGTAACAGAGCAGTGTGATCCCAGACAGTGATCTGGTTCTGTGTGGGTTTTATGACACCATTTTGCTTACCTTATATACTCGAGTATAAGCCGAGTTTTTCAGCCCCCAAAATATGCTGAAAAACTCTACCTCGGCTTATACTCAGGTCAATCGCAAAAACGGTCGCCGGTGCCTAAGAATAGTAGCCGGCACCTAAGAATATTCACCGGCGCCTTAGAATAGTAGCCGGCGCCTAAGAATAGTCATCCAAAAACGAGATTGAAACTTACCAGAAGCTGCTGCATTTCTCACCCTCGGCTTATACTCGAGTCAATAAGCTTTCCCAATTTTTGGAGGTAAAATTAGGTACCTCGGCTTATACTTGGGATGGCTTATACGGTAATTACTGCATGTGAGAATACTGAGTGCTTTTAAAGCTCTGCTCCTTTATCTTATCTCTCAGCATATTATTAATGTACTGTGCATGTTAAAGGGATATAAATCCAAAAATAAAAATTTCCCTGTGAAAATCTAATTCAAAGCAGCTTTTTAATATCCATTTTATATGTTATTGCAAATGAAGGCACCAGCTAAGTACAGTAATGGGACCTGGGGGGTAGGGTTCACCCTAGCAACCATGCATTGATTTGAAAAAGAGACTGAAATATGAATAGGACAGGACCTGAATAGAAAGATGAGTAATAAAAAGTTGCAATAACAATACATTTGGAGCCTTACAGAACATTTGCTTTTTAAAAGGGGTCAGCGACGCCCATTTGAAAGCTGCAAAGAGTCAGAAAAAGGAGGCAAATAATTATAAAGCTATAAAAAATAAATAATGAAAAACAATTGAAAAGTTGAGCAGAACTGGCCATTTTATAACATACTAAAAATTACCTTAAAGGTGAATCATCCTTTTAAGGCCATCTCCCATAGACTACATTTTAACCAAATAATTATATATATATATATATATATATATATATATATATATATATATATATATATATATATTAATTATAATAAAAATGATTTCCTTTTTCTCTGTAAAAAAAAACAGTACCTTGTAATTGATCCAGACTAAGATATAATTGATCCTTACTGGAAGCAACCCAATCCTATTGAGCTTATTTAAAGGGGTAGTCAACTTTAAATTAACTTTTAGTATGATGTATAGAGTGATATTGTGTGACAAGTTGCAAATAGTTTGGTTTTTTTATTAGTATTTGGGATTATTTTGTGTTATTTATCTTGCAATTTCAGCAATCCAGTTGCTATGTTCCAAATTACCCTAGCAACCATGCATCCATCTGAAAAAGAGACTGGAATAGAACAGGACAAGGCCTCAATATAAAAATGAGTAAAAACGGTAGCAATGACAATACATTTGTAGCCTTATAGAACATTTGTTTTTTAGATGGGGTCAGTGATCACCATTTGAAAGCGGGAAAGATACAGAAGGCTAATAATTCGAAAACTATAAAAAACAAATAATGAAGATCAATTGAAAAGTTGCTTAGAAATGGCAGTGATATAACATATTCAAAGTTAACTTAAAGGTGAGCCACCCCTTTAAATGTTTACGTGATTTTCTAGTTGTTCCCCTTTGAGTAAACTGTTAGTATGACATAGAGAGTGATATTATGAGACAATTTGCAATTGGTTTTCATTTTTTATTATTTGTGTTTTTTGACTTCTTTTGCATTTTATTCAGCAGCTCTCCAGTTTGCAATTTCAGCAATCTGGTTGCTAGGGTCCAAATTCCCCTAGCAACCATGCACTGATTTGAATAAGAGGCTGGAATATGAATAGGAGAGGCCTGAATGGAAAGATGAGTAATAAAAAGTAGCAATATCAACAAATGTGTAGTCGTACAGAGCATTTGTTTTTAGAGGGGATCAGCGACCCCCATTTAAAAGTTGGGAAGAGTCAGAAGAAGAAGGCAAATTATTCAAAAACTATAAAAAATAAATAGTGAAGACCAGTTGAAAAGTTGCCCTGTACTTGTACATTAGCCATTCTATAACATACTAAAAGTTAACTTTAAGGTGAACCACCCCATTAAGGTATGAAGATCCAAATTACGGAAAGATCCCTTATCCAGAAACCCCAGGCCCTGAGCATTCTGGATAACAGGTCCCATACCTGTAATACGAGGCCCAATGATTTTTCAGTGCGGCATTGTATAAGTCTCATTCCTGACGAATACAGCATTCGCATTAAATTGTTGTGTATTCCTATGAATCTTAAGTAACTCCATTTTGCTTCTGTTAATTATGAGAAATTACAGCAGAACCAATTTGGCAGTTTATCTGCATGAGTATGGGGCCCTCCGACAGGTCTCCCCAATCGATATCTGGCCCAAAATTTGGCCAGATCTCCATCGGGGTGGCTTGATTTTTCTGCGGGATGCGGTCCTCGCTCTGACTTTTCATATCCCCTTTATTGTAATGCAATTGTTTGGCACTAGGGCCAAACTATCGCATTACCACTATATCACCCACCCAAGGTGAGCCTGTCGGAAGGTTCACTCATTTGGTGACCTAGCCAAACAAGCTAATCTTACCCACCTTTACAGCCTTGTGCCTTTCCCTTGCCTCCTCCTTCTTCAACACCGCAGCCCCTACTCTTTTCTTGTCATGTTCTTGTGCCCCAGTCCCTTCTGCTCATTCAACATAGCACCTCCTTGTAAGTACACCATGACACACATGCGGCCGTATTCACACAGAAGTTTTATAAGTATATGTAGTAACACTAAAATTAACAGTTTATTTGCTAATAAAACATAGCGGTTGAGAAAGGACAGAGCTGATTTATTTGCTTAAAGTATACTGTCATGGGAAATTTTTTTTTTTTCAAAACGCATCAGTTAATGCTGCAGTGCTGCTCCAGCAAAAGTCTGCAATGAAATCCGTTTCTCAAAAGAGCAAACAGATTTTTTAATACAGTGGAACCTCAATTTTACGTCCCCTGATTCTAAGTTTTCATTTATTTTACATTTTTGTTTTGTGGTCCCACCTATATATTTTGCATAATACATTTCCCTGATTTTACATTTTCCTGGATTTTACACCCTTGCTTTCTGGTCCCTGAAAAACGTAAAATGGAGGTTCTACTGTATTTAATTTTGAACGGACATGGGGCTAGACATATTGTCAGTTTCTCAGGAGCCCACAGTCATGTGACTTGTGCTCTGATAAACTTCAGTCACTCTTTACTGCTGTACTGTAAGTTGGAGTGATATCAACCTCTCCCTTCTCCCCCCCCCCCAGCAGCCTAACAACAGAAGAATGGGAAGGTAACCAGATAACAGCTGCTTGGTAGATCTAAGAACAGCACTCAATAGTAAAAGTCAAGGTCCCACTACAACACATTCAGTTACATTGAGTAGAAGAATCAACAGCCTGCCAGAAAGCAGTTCCATTCTAAAGTGCTGGTTCTTTCTGCACATGACCAGGCAAAACGACCTGAGATTGCTGCCTACACACCAATATTACAACTAAAAATAAATACACTTGCTGGTTCAGGAATTACATTTTATATGGTATAGTGAATTATTTGCAGTGTAATTTAGAAATAAAAAATACATCATAAAAACATGACAGAATCCCTTTAAAATCTAGGAAAATAATAGGAAAAACCTGTGAATAGACCCTATAGAAATGCATTGAAAGTGACATGACCACAGGAAAAAAACGTAAACTGCCGAAAAATGTCAAATCCAGGTATGTAAATTCGGAGTGTATTAAATTGATGGTAACATTGGGATTAAATTGTTGGAAACTCTGTTAATCCAAATACTTGACGTTTAAAAAAACGTTTTGGCATGAGGCTGTATACATTGGCGTAACTAGATGATGGGCCCCACAGCAAATTAATTTTTAGGCCCCCAACATATCCAGAGGTTGTCCTGTTTTACAAACACATGAAATTACTCATTAATTGGGTCCTCATGGGGCTTCCTATACCTTAAGGGCCACCCTGCAGCCGCAGGGTCTGCTTCCTCTGTAGTTACGTCCCTGGTAGTATAAAAGATATTACAGGGGTGGTTCACCTTTATTTTTACTTTTAGTGTATGTTATTATTATTATTATTATTAACATGTATTTATATAGCGCCAACATATTGCGTAGCACTTGTATGTTATAGAATGGCTATTTCTGAGCAACTTTACAACTGACCTTCGTTTTTTTTAAATAGTTTCTGAATTATTTGCCTTCTTCTTCTGACTCTTTCCAGCTATCAAGTAGGGGTCACTAAAATTAACAGTAAGGCTTGTTATTGCTACTTTTATTAAATATTTTTCAGCAGTAGCAATATCTGCATCCTCTATAGTTGATCCCCTGGTGGTACCTACATTGTGGGGAGTAGGGTTGCCACCTGTCCGGTGCCTGTTTCAGAGGGTTTTAAAATGAATGGCGCATCGATTCATAACCTCATTCGCCCTGCCCTCTGATGTCATCTGTCTACCCCCAATGTCACCAAGACTGCCCCTGACATCACCAGACCTGCCCCCAACACGGTCTGCCTCTCGGAAGAAGGTGGCAACCCTATTGGGCAGGTATCTATTTATGCATCTAGGTATGAATGTTATAAATATTGCAGAATATTGAATTGGATAAGTTTTAATACTACTTACCGTTGGCGGTGATAATATCTCTTTAGGAAGGGGTGAGGAGCAGCGCCCACAGCAAAATTACTGCTGCCGGTATCCACTAAAATATTTAGCTGTAGGATCATACAAGAGCAAAATAAGTATTTCTCATTTTATCAGCACTGAAACATTTAAAAAGCCATAAATAAGTCATATTATAAATGGCAATTTTAATGAAATTACATAAATATAAATGCAGTTCTTTGTCTAATACGACTTATTGAAGTTGTTCATTAGTGGTGTTATTAGTTATAGGTTCTTAGTGATGTAATTTCTTCCTTATGGAACTCTTCAGTAAATTCATATAGCCTAATAATACACAAAAGCCATGAATATCTTGTACAATATATCCTTATAAACGATGAATAGTAATGTCATCAGTTATAAACGGTGAGTAATGATGTCACATGCCACACTTAAGCTTGTATATTATAATAAATAAAGCACTCCCTGTTGTAAAACATGAGGATATTAGAAGTCACCTCAAAGCTCCATGACTTTTGTAAAAGCACTAGGACTTTGGCCTTGTGCCTTCATATGGTCATAGAACTCCTTGGTTACAAAAATTACATCACTAAGCACCAGTGTTGGACTGGGACACCAGGAGCCCATGAAAAAATCTTAGACTAGGGGCTCACTGAGTACTATTTTCTTCTTCTCTTCACTCAACTTCTATTTTCCTAGTCTCTTTCCGCCACATACCATAATCTATTATTCCAACTATTTAGCCTCTTTGTTCTCATAGAAATAGGGAATGGCCATGAAATAGGCCAAATATTTATCAGCATGAGGCCCACTGACACCTGGGCCTACCGGGAGTCTTTGTGGTATCCCGGTGGGCCAGTCCGACACTGCTAAGCACCAATTATAACTGATGACATCACAAAGCATAGTTTTTATAGAGAATAAAGTAGCCCCTCTTGTAAAATATAAGGATATTATACGTTACCGAAGGCCGAGTGTTTTTATAATGGTCATGGAACTCCGAGGTAACTTATAATAGCCTCATAAATTGCAACTGGGGGTACTTTATTTATTATAATACACACATTTCAGTGAGTCATATGACAGAAATGACATCAGAACTCACCGTTTATAACTGATGACATTAGAACTCATTTACAAGACATTCATAGCTTTTGTGTATTATAAGGATATAATCTACAAGTCTGGTCATTTCTCTGTGGGACCAGACTGTAAATTATATCCTTATAAATGGCGCGTTCTGAAGTCAAAACGTGCCGTTTATAACAGGGGTCCCTGGCCGCCGAATTTGACGTCGCTGTTTTCAAATTGAAAGCCGACAAACCCGAATTGGACACCGGCGCACCCGATTTGGACACCAGCGACCAGAATTGGACACCGACCCCCCTCCCAACATTTCACACAAAATGTAGATTATAATGCATAATGTACCTCCTACTGAAATCTATAAAGATATAAGAAGTCACCTCGGAGTTATATGGCCTTCGGCCTCGTGCTATTATATGGTCACATATATATACAGCATATTCATGGCTTGTGTGTATTATAAAGTGAATAAAATACCCCCTATTGTAAAATATAAGGATATTATAAGTCATTGAGGAGTTCCATGACCATATAAAAACACGAGGCCAAAGGCCGAGTGCTTTTATAAAGGTCTTGGAACTCCGAGGTTACTTCTAATATCCTCATATTTTCCAACAGGGGGTACTTTATTTATTATAATACACAAGTTTTAGTGAGTCATGTGACATCACTACTCACCGTTTATAAGGATATATTGTACAAGATATTCATGGCTTTTGTGTATTATAAGGCTATATGAATTTACTAAAGAGTTCCATAAGGATATAAAAGCATGAGGTCCCAGACTGAGTGCTTTTATAAAGGCGAAGGAACCCCAAATAAACAGTACTTTTTTCACTAAAATAAACATACTTTTTTTTACAATATGTAATACACAAATATCCTTCTGTTTACGTGCAGTCACATGCAGTGGAATGTTGCACTAGAACTGTGCATGCGGCAAAAGTGGCGGAAATTGCTTAAGCGCCGGAAAAAGACCCAAAGATTACTGAAGAGAAGATGTCGCACCCGTGAACTCCGCTGTACAGAATCTGCCCCGAGGGGTAAGTAAAGAGGTAGGGGCATTTACCGGGGGTAACACCTAGGCTGGGGGGGGAGCAGGGAGGAGACTCTATGTAGGGTAGGGGTTTTTATAATTAAGTTTTTGGTTCTCCTTTAACAATAGGAGGTATAATATTACCAATATAAATCCTCACATTTATTTACTATATTTAGTGTAGGTCTAACAGACAGAGGAATATTCTGGATTATGATATTTTATGGACCAAACAAAAAATTTATGAAGTTATATTACAATTTTTTTTAAAACCTACGTAGAAGGGAATATATATATCTGCAAATCAACGAGGTTTAAATAAATTGTTACCCTTATCTGTGGTTTTCTAATTTTGTAATCAGTTCTGTAGCCCACACAACTTACTGTCATTTCATGTAACTCTTAGTGTATTTTAAAGTGACCAGTAGTCACCCTAACCAGTGGAATTCATAATAATTATGGCATGTTGGTTAATCTGGTGTTCTACTACTGTTCTCTTACACACAATAGGTCTGCACTGACAGCCTATTAAGCAATAACCTTTTTTTTAATTTTCGTTTTTATGGGTGTAATTGTCTAAGTTCCTGATATAATTATGCTAATTATGAGGCACAGTTGGGGAATTTTAGATTCTGGCTCTTGCCTCTGAGCCCCCCTAGCCTCCTTACTGGCTGACCTGTCTGCGAGCCCTGTTTTTATATAGTAATACCAATGAGACACCTGTGGGAAATACTGTACAATACTTTGGCTCTTGCTTAGAGCCCCCCTAGTCTAAGCTTCATCTATTGCAAATGCAGACATTACTGGGGAAGGCTTTCTTAATGGCTCCTGTTTGAGCCTCCCTAGTCTGTTTAACCAATGGGGGTCATTCTTCCCCTTAACACATGCTGTCTGCTCACCATGATCTATAGGTTGGGGTGTTCCCAATGCCGCCTCCCCTCCCGCTTTGCGCTTTTAACTTGTAGCATCAGAGCGGCTTTTTGCTGCCCCTGGTAACTGACCGCTCCGTGCCGCCTGAGACAATGTTCTCATCTTGCCTCATGGCAGGAGCCCTGTCTATAGGGGCTGATCCGGTATCCTCTGCACGCCTGACATTGCTACTAATACGTAGTAGCTTAAGCTGCTTTGCAGGTGTGAATCTATCCAATGTTTCATTTTATAACATGCATTTATTAGAAGGTCAGATGATCCGGTAACCTTTTTCTACATCCTTTTATTAGTAGAATCTCATTGCAACTATAAATCTCAGTTGACCTGTGTTTAAAGCCAGGCATGCCCAACCTGCTTCCCTCCAGCTGTCTGGTAACTATATCCCCAGAGGCAAATCTGTTTGGGTTCACTGGCAGATGAAGTTACCCAGCAGTGGGATGATGCAAGCCGACCATCACTTGATTAATATACAGTGCTTATTAGTATTTGCTTGTTATTGTGTCTAGAATGTTTGTAATCATTATTAATAATAATGATTCATTATTTGCACAGAACTGTGAGAGAGGGACAGCCACATCCATGCACTGACAGGCTCAGGCATTCACCATGAATAAGGGGCAGTCATTGATCTCTTGTGCCTCTGTAAATGCCAACTTCCCACTCCATCAGTAGCTGCCCATTCCTGCCTATGCACTAACATTATTTTCATAAATGTAACTTTCTTAACCATTGTCCAATAGCTCTCTACATGATGGTACACAAAAGGAGAGATGTGAGTGCTAATGGCAAGCACTTACCGTCTGGGGGGGAGTGCCCACCCTCATTTCCACATAATACCCTTGACCAGACTTTCCCCTAAGGTTGTCTATCATATCCAGGAAATTGGTGTCCTGTTCTGTGCCTTTCTCCACTGAACGTTTGGCTCTGTATCCCGGGGGTGAGCAGGTTCCTGGGCAGTTCTTCAGGGGTAACTTGATGGCCACTTGCCCAGTTGCTGGCAGGAAGCAAGGTAGTAGCACCAGCAGCAAGATGCTGCCTCCATGGGCATAAAGCACAAGCTCCATATTTCTGACCTGCTCCTCCTTCCCTCTGGATCTCAGTGGAGGGGGGTGACTCAGAGAATTGCCTAGGCAAGCACGACTCCGCTGGCAGCAGCCTCAGTGGTCCATGGTAGCCTCAGAGAGAGGGAGCAGATCACACAGACCTTGGACCATTCCTCTTCCTCCCTCCCCTTTGCTAGGAAGAAGGGATGCTCTCATTTAAAGGTCTCAGGGAAGGAGGACCAAGCAGGATGCTGGGATGTGCCAGGCCCCTTAATATGGCTTCCAGTCGTGCCCAAACCCCCATGTGCTTATAAAATAGAGTACATACAGTCAAACACCGAATTTAGAAGCAGCGAGGAGAAGGAGGCTGACTGAAGGGACCAGGGCAAGAAAACCTGACAAGAGAAGAGGCTGCTGTGTTGAAGAAGGAGGGGTGGGTGGGGGGGAAGACAGTAGGCTGTAAGAAGCAGTCCAGGCAGAAAGGCTTGCTGAAAGAGGATAAGGGACCGGGGCACAAGACTGTGAGTAGCAAGTAGGGAAGGATAGCGGTGATATTTCTTTACTGGGCTGCTGAAGCATGTGAAATAACACAGTGCGTAATTCTGTTTCTAATTAGAAAATGTCCCTTCGCATGTATGTGTTCTTAACACGTTTCCATTATTTTACATTTTCCCAGATTCTACTTTTTTTCCCACGGTCCCTTGAAAAACCAGGTCCTCCTGTATTTGTCAATTCTATATAACGTAGATACAAAGGCATATACAGAATGCTGCAATTGCGACCCTTCTATTTATATTGCCTCCTATAATAAGGCTGACTGCGTGTAATTAGACCGTTCCTATTACAACAGTAAATCGATAAGCTGAGAAACTACATATCCCGAAAAGCCTCGGGCAAAGCCACACCTCCTCCTGTTCTAAACGATTGACATACAGATAAACCAATCAATAAAGGAACACTCTTCTCTTTAGCCTATCAGGGCTAAAAGAAGCGAGAATGACACAGTTGCCAGGCAGTGAGGCCCCGGAAGTGGATATTTTGGATGGTGCAGGGCAACGCAGGAAGCGTCCCTGGAAGCGGGGCAGTTAGAGTGAAGAAGCTGGGTATGTATACTAGTTAAGGCTCATTCTAGATCTGGAAGGAGCAGTGTGTGGAAATGTTAAAAGGGGGATTGAGACTGGGGAAGATTGAGACTGGGGAAGGTGAAGCCACCCGAAGTGTATAAGGTTTAGGGAACACTGCATTATGCACTGTGGCTTGTGGGTCCTCCAGAAAGGATTTGGCGATCACATTAAGCCAGGCTTAGAGTGCAGGAAACTAGTGTGATCTGAATGCAGTGACAGAGAAGTTTAGGGGCTAGAGAACAGAAATCAAGTGCCATTGTCCTGATAGTCTGAAAAGTGTTAACAAATCAATATATTTATTAAAGGTGATGGATGTTTTATTTTACAAGAATGTAGCTGAACACCGAACACATGGAATACACAGCCTGCATGGCTAATAAGCAATTAATTTTAGATGCTGTACGTAAATCCGTTCAGTCTGCAGCATGCATCTAAATGAATTGCTGATTAGCAATGCAGGCTGTGTATTTCATATGTGTTAGGTTTTAAAGGGGTGAGGTGCAACTCGCCCAGATGCAACTCGCATGCCAATATTGCATACAGTTATATAGTTATGGGAACTTGATTTACTTTGCTGCTGGAAAAGGTATTGACACTTGTGCTATCATGGGGTGGGGGGGTACAATCACTGGTACCTCTGTGGCTTTGCTCTTTCTGGCAAGCAACAGAAGCCTTATCTAATTTTTGATATATTATATATATATATATATATATATATATATATATATATATATATATATATATATTATCAGGACCCAGGTTTTCAGGATAAGTGATGTTTTTGTAAATTCCGAAAATGTCCGTAAATTCTATAGGGTAGAGTAGGGTAGGAAAAGCATGTTAAATATATATTTATTTACCTTATGACCTATGGAATCCCATACAGAAACCAGTTTTCCAGATCTCCCATCTAGGCCATTTTTTTCCAATTTTAATTATACCGTGTACCTGTTTTAAACATATTTAAAAATCTCAGTTGTCGGTTACATTTCCTTCCCCCACCTTTAAAGGAACAGTAACATCAAAAAATAAGTGTTTTAAAGTAATAAAAATATAAAGCAGTGATGCAGGTGTGTTGTCTTCAGAAACTCTACTATGGTTTATATAAATAAGCTGCTGTGTTTAGCAATGGGAGCAGCCATTCAAAGGAGAAAAGGCTCAGGTTACACAGCAGATAAGCTCTGTAGAACATAATGGTGTTATCCACTATTTAACCTGTGCCATATAGCCTTTTTTCAATTTCTGCCATTGCTACACAGCAGCTTGTTTATATAAACTATAGTAGTGTTTCAGAAGCAAACAGATAAGTTTTACCAGTGCAGGGCAACACTACATGATATTTCCATTACTTTAAGACACTTACATTTTTTGGTGTTACTGTGCCTTTAAATCTCAGGCATAGCAATCATTTTCACTGCACCCCTTACATCCCCCCTCCCTACTCACTGTCTGTAGTTTTGTAGGCTATGCTTGAACCTCAGGTCCCCTTTTTGGTGCATACACAAAATTTTGGGATGATGCAAATCCTTGAAACAAGATTTAAATAGTGTAGGTACAGTTAATGTTGTTGGACTAAAACAATAAAAAAGGATTTGGAATAATTCCTTAGTGACACGTCCCCTTTAAGACAACCATTCTGATTTTTAAAAATGATTTCCCCTTTGTCTGTTGTTATAAAGGAATACAAAAAAAAATACATTTTTGTGGTTTTATTTAAAAAAAAAACTTGATTTCTACGGGTTTTTGTTTAAAAAAAGATGCAAATTTTTCAAGAATTATTATACCCTGAAGCTGGAAATGGCTCAAATCCCAAAATACTACTACTGAAAGCTGTCAAGGTCATGTAGGAGTAAATAACAGATGTCCATGAAGCATTTGACAATGTTAACAGCCTTCATGATGTTCTCATTTTTTACGGTGGACTCAAAAACTCGATTAATTCAAGTTTTTAACCCCAAATTCACTGATTCTAGTTTTTTCTTAAATTAGAAAATATTCCAGTTGTGAGTTAATTCGAGGTATTAAAAAACCTCACAAACCTCTAAAGGTTGACTTTTGATAAATAACCCCCTTTGTGTAGTAACATCAGTGTTGATTGTGCAATTGTGGCATTACTATACAAATAAATACAAGTATGGATTTTTTATGCAGAGAGGAACATACTGATCATATTTACAGAAGGTGTACTAAATTGAATATATAATATTAAAAGTATAAAAAAGAAAAGTGTGCCATAATTTTAAAGAGACCCAAAATGGTTATATTCTATAGTGGTGGTCTGTTTTATGTTTTACATGCATGCTCTCCGTATGCTAAAATTTATTAGATTTATACAATTTTCATAAAATTACACAGTACACTTAATCCCTTTGCCTTGCTATGCTTTTATTATCTGTCTCTTTGCTAATTAATCCTGTTTAGAAAAACCCTATAGTAGATTTTAGGTAGAATCTCTGGCCACTGAGATCTGAATGATCCTTTATAAGGCTACTGTCACGTCTTAGTGACAGCTTCCACCATCTCCCATTGACTTCAGTAGGCACTATGCAAAAATGGAGGTGTAAATGATTTGCCCCCCAAAATTGCTCAACAGGGTGAATAGCTGGTAGCACAGGTTTCAATGCATGCTTTTGGAGGGGAGGGATTTAGCCAACATGTTTTTGCGCTATTTAACTATGCTTCGCTCAAACTGGCCCCATGTGCCTTTACCTTAATGCTGTAGAACCAGTCACAAGCCCCAACAAAAATGTAAACAGAATGCTCAGTTTAAATCTCTAAATAATTCACCTTAAAAAGGGAATATTTATAAACAGGCATCATTTCTGCATCATAAAGTAGAAAATAAATATACCTTCTCTGGAGGGCTCCTCAAGTAAATAATATGTATTATATAAATCTCCACTGAAAGCAAAGAAAAAGCAAATCAAAGATGTTTAAATGCATGTACACAGCAATGTACAATAACCACTTGATATATATTCCAAAAATCTATATAAATAGTTACTGCCAAACCCTGATTTTATGTTTAAAAAAAAAAGTAAAGTCTGGAAAAACATAAAATGGGGGTACGTAAAATTAGGATTTTCCTATAAAATTGTGTAAACTGTAAAAAATAAATAAATGATGATGTCAAATGTGGGAAACTGACTTTGGGAAATGTTCCCCTTGAAATGTATTACAGCATGAAAGCACTGTATAATTAAAAAAATTAAGCATAAAATCTGGGAAGATATAAAATCAGTGGGTGATTGGTGTTTGACTGTATATGCATTTTTGATATAAATATTGAATTATTTTGTAGGTTTTGTTTCTTCTACCTCTACCTGTTTATTAAACCTCTGATATGATGGCAACTTCTGCAATCCGTATTGGAGACCAGCTAATTTTGGAAGAAGATTATGACGAGAATTATATTCCTCAGGAAAATGGTGGGTACTACTATATTTGTTTTTTTTGTGTTTTATGTATTAGGCTAACTGGAAAGTGCTTTGTTTATCCCCAGTAATATAAAGTATGCACAACCAGGGAACCCTGGATTTACTACCAGTTTTGACCTGTCAGTAGTTCCAGACTTCCCTGCAATTGGACACTAATGCCGATATCAATGCAGCATGATGGAAATGACACCAGTTCAGTACAAAATCTAGGGAAGTAATATGCACCGCAAATTGTGGTGGGTGCTGCAGCAGCTTGCAAGTTACCAGGGGCAGCAAAAAACTGCTCCTGGTAACTTAAAGAGACGAAATTCCAATTTCCGAGACCATGCCGCCCCCCTACCCGATCTGACGCGAAAAGTTTAAGTATGTCAAAAACTTGGCCACCTCAGGGTGGCACATGGGTCTAAAACGCCCCTGCGGATGCAGTGTGGTGGCAAATATGCTGTAATTCATAAAAATTGGGTATCGCTCTCAAAATTTCTACTTTGCACTATGTGTGTATTTGAGACTTAAAGGGGACCTGTCCCCCCAAGAAATAATTCCAAATCCTATTTTATGATGTTAGTCAAACAAAATAAACTTTACTTACACGCAATAAATTATTTAAATCGTATTTCTTTCAGTCTTGGAATTCAAAATCACATGAAGCAGGCAGGCACAATTTTGTGGACATTGCAATTAAGGCAAGCTTTTCATCATGCCAAAAACTCGTTAATGCACCACAATGGGGCACCTGATGTCCATGCACTGGCCACCATTTGGGTTTCATGCATACTTATTTCTTATTATTCAGCTTTTTATGTCTGGGTGACATCTACCCTTTAATATATCATTAAAATAAATCTATAAAGCCCAGGAGCAGGTTGGGGACAACAAAAAAATGTTTTGGACGATCTCAGGTGACCTGTAATCTAGAGGAAAATATGAGGATACATTTAAGGCCAATAAACAAGAGCAAACCGCAAAATCAGGAGCATTGAATTGCTTTTCGCAAAAAAACCTGTTTATGGCCAAACCTTGCAACTTACACCTAGTACTAATACACTGCTTCAGTCTTCATGATTTTTGTGCAAGGTGGAACATACAGACCTGGAATTAAAGGAATTGTTCAGTGTAAAAATAAAAACTGGGTAAATAGATAGGATGTGCAAAATAAAAAAAAATTCTAATATAGTTGGTTAGCCAAAAATGCAATGTATAAAGGCTGGAGTGATTTGATGTATAACAAGTCAGTCAGAACACTACTTCCTGCTTTTCAGCTCTCTTGGTTTACATTGACTGGTTGCCCTGGCTACCAGGCAGTAACCAATCAGAGACTTGAGGAGGGGCCACATGGGTCATATCTGTTGCTTTTGAATCTGAGCTGAATGCTGAGGATCAATTACAAACTCACTGAACAGAAATGTACCATGTGGCCCCCCTTCAAGTCGCTGACTAGCTCAGAGTTATAGAGCTGAAAAGCTGGAAGTTGGATTCTGGCTGTTTTATTAGACATCTGTTCACTCCAGCCTTTATATATTACATTTTTGGCTAACTAACTATATTAGAAACATTTTTTATTTTGTACAGCCTATCTATTTACACAGTTTTTATTTTCACACTGAACTATTGAGGAAATGTTACTTCACAGGCTTTATTTGAATGTAACCTCCTGCACATGTATCTGATAAAACATCTCACACAAATGCGATGTATTATCGCTGAAGGCATGTTGCTGACTGCATAGCGGATAAGTGCATTTAGCACTTACATTAGTAAACTAGCCCTTTATAAAGTTTATCCTATCAAACCACATGTAGCCCAAAGTTATTTTTAAAGGTTCAGTTTGCATACAGATATAAACTTTTGTTTACTTGATCCCCCAGGGTGAAGCAAGGGTTTGCTCAAGTTATAGTGGGATAATTATTTTTCTTCTGCTTTGGACCCTTGAGGCCCTAGATATATTATAGTTCGCACATCATTTTTCATGATGTTCTGTTCCTGCTGCAGAAATTCAAGAATATGCAAGAGTGATTGGAATTGACCCAGATTCAGAGCCTGAACTTATGTGGTTAGCCCGGGAGGGCATTGTGGCACCATTAGCTGCAGCTTGGAAGCCATGGTCAGTATTCAAGTGTTAAGAAGAAGTTTTCATTTTCTCCCAAAGTATTTAAAGGAGTGTAAAACAATAATAATGTAAATTAATTTACACAATATCCTGCAGTTAAGCCTGATCGCTGTGAGTAATGTTAGCTTATTACTTAAAAAAAATCAGTAAATTGAAAAACACATTTGAATAAAATTATGGAATAAACCTGAATACCTCGAATTTGTGCGTTCACAACCTAGGACAGCGCCCATTGACTTTTGCACGACCTTGCAAACTTTAGATGCCAAAATTTTACAATTTCTTGAAATTTTTTTTTTTTAGATTGATAACTACTTGATTTGTAGTTATAATTTGGAGCTTTTTAAAAACAATTTGATTGATTAATAAATCAGTCCCTTCGTGTATACTAGCCTCTGTTAGACCAGCAATATAGTGAGTGAGATTTGCTTTGTGTATTTAACCCAAAGACATAGTGAAAAACAGTTTGGTTTCTGACCTTTTTCATTCTGTGTTGTCTCTACTGATATCTTTCTATCCCTATTCTCTACACGTGTCTCTTCCATCTCCTTTTAATTTGCTTCCTAATATTTACATTATGTGCTTTGTCCATTTTTTTTGTATTCCTGCTATGGCTCATTCTATTATTTCCTGTGTTTTTTGCTTTGTCTAGCTGTGTACCTGCTCACCAACCCTTCCCTCTGTCAAGTGTAACCCCTGAATTTGTTTCTTTTATTCTTATTTTCTCATTATATTTATTTTGCCCTCACATTATCTTTTGTTTTTCCTAGCCAAGACATTACAGGGGATATATATTACTTCAACTTTTCAACTGGTCAGTCCACTTGGGAACACCCAAATGATGATCATTATCGAGAGCTTGTGATACAGGAGCGAGAAAAGCTCCTCATGCAGGGTGGAGGCAAGAAAAAGGAAAAAAAGAAGAAAAAAGAGAAAAAGAAAGATAAGAAACCAAAGGAGTTGCCAAAGCCAACCCCAGTGAGTTATTGCTTTTAGTTTGTAGTTGTTACTAAAAGCTCTTGTAAACAACAAAGAATGTGGTTCAGTGAAGTAACTGGGGAATCTGCATTTAAATTAAATACATTTTCACCAGCTTCTTGGAACTGGTATTCTGATATAATCTGACCATCTAAGTGAATAGTTAGGGGGATGTCTACATCTTTAGGACTTTATTGCAATTAGGCAACAGAAGTGCTTTACTGTAGGGAGTGTGAACAATAGAAGAATCTAGAAATGACTTGTAAAATGAATATTCTTATTGTCCCCTTTAGTGATCATGGCCATTCTATTTACAAGGTGCATGGTCATTTATGTTTTGCTATATGACCAGACCTATTCCTAACCTTCATCTGCCTTTATCATAAACGCAAACTTGCCAGCGTATTACTTATTTGTGTACAGGGTACTTAGCAGAGAGTTGCTTACTGTACTTGAAGTGTCATTGATCTGGAATAGGACAAGTAAAAGGAAATATTGATTTTGGAAGGAAAGAAAAACCTTCAGCTTACATAAAATAGCTACAAATCCTTTTAGTATATTAATAATGCGTGTTTCAGAGTTGATATTCCTTTGATGATGTTTGGAAAGGTAATTGTATTATAAGGACATTTCTTATTTCAACAGAATGCACGTAAAATTAAATTGTCAGTGATGTATGATTATTTGCGGGATCTGTATCACTAATCCTAGAGAAAAAATATTGGAAAAAAGAAAACTGCTTCATAGCTAGGGATTATTTACAAAATAATCTTTAGTGCATGGCTTGCCATTAAGTTACAAATTCTGCTTGTAGCACTGCCCAGATTTTAGTAGATTTGGCCACTGTACTGCAGTTTCGTTTATGTCAGGGGTGTCCAACCTGCGGCCTGAGGGCCGAATGCAGCCCAGGATGGATATGAATGCGGCCCATCTTGAAATTCTGCCAATCCAGGAAACGTCATGTTGCAATGTCACGCACAGAGAGCGTATGTAGTCGCTAATTGTGTGCATGTGTGCTTTAAATTTTACATGGGGCGTGCGGTGTGTGGCTTCCTAGAGCAGGAAAATCAGTTAACAAGTGAGCGTTCGTTTACTTACAAAGGCAGGTAAGCATTCTTCAGTGGCATCGCTATGCTAGGGATATATGCAGCGCCTACATTTGTGAGCAACTTTTTTCAAGAATGAACACACTAAGAGTAAAATTAGAACCAAATTATCTGATGAGCACCTTGAGAATTCACTGAGAATTGCAACTACTTCTATTCAACAAGATATTGATACATTAGTTTCTCAAACACAATGTCAACAATCTCATATGATGCCCTCTTTTCTTTTACTTTTACAATAAAATAAAACAAAAGTTAGCGTTAGTGTGTATTTCGAGTGTGGCCCGAGAACATTTTTCTTCTTCCAATGTGGCCCAGGAAAGCCAAAAGGTTGGACACCCCTGGTTTATGTCATCTGGACCCTGTTCTTTATAGGTGCCATAATTGCATACAGTACAACTTTTTTGCTAGATGTTAAAAAATCTGCATTTATATGGACACCAATATGTCATAATTCCACAATTTAAATGTCCTGTATGTAGTTAAGCTACAATTATATAGGCAGATTTAAACTGACTACCTGTGCATAATTATGGCCACTTTATAAGCCTAGCCTTACATGTTCATCCAGTATACACTAATGACATGGTTGTATGTCCATATTTAAACCTGTATTTAATAATTTTACTGTTATATACATAGCTTTATTCTGGCAGCCAGCATGTTTTAACGTCACATTTATATATCTGGCTTCACATCATTGAGCAGTTAAATGCGCAACTTTACATGTAGAGTATGCGCATTCTGTAAGACTACCACAGTTATGTGCCCAGGTTACACTGTTAATATGTAATCGTTTCACAACGGTATACCCAGTGTTGAACTACAGGCCAGTATTTAATAATGCAATGATTATATGGACATGTTTAAACTAACAGGCAGTTCATTGTATAATAACAGCATGGTTATCCACCCACCTTTATATATGTATATTTTTATTTACAGAGCACTTCTTATGCACCCAGCTCTATACAGCAGTATAATACAATATAACAAACGGGTCAATACAATAATAAACACAAATTAATACAATGTGCAGTACCTACCCCATAGAGCTTACAGTTTCCACTTACTTGACTTAGAAGTGTAAACTGTACTTTACAATGTTTATATGTGTCAGAACAGAGTCAGATGCTATGCCAGCCCTCCGACAGGTATAATTGGAGTATATTCTTTAATAGACTGAGGGAAGATTCATTCTGGAAAAAATCAGGGATTGCATTCCAAATTTAAGGAGCAGAGAGAAAGAAGGCTTTAAGGCAGGAAACGGCAGTGGTGATGGGCCTTTAAACTGGCAGTCAGTGCAAGACAGTGTCACAATTATATATACTGATATAAATATATAACTACTTTGCTGAGCTGGCTGACTACTGTTACTTTGTATCAGCAGCCATCTGTCCTCAGCCTGCATCCTGCAAACCCCTCAGTTCCCTGCACATGTGATTTCAATAATGTAAGGAACATCACAGTGCAATGCATTATGGGTTATGTAGTTCCTGCATGCTGTCTGTAAGCTGTGGAGAAGTTGTAACATCAGTGTTTTAGTCCCTCCTTCCCTGCCAGAATTTCAAATGATGCAGAAAGAGAAGAACTGTTAAACAGCTGGATTTCAGAATAGAAAACGGCATTTATTCATGCATTTTGAAGAAACCGATAACAGTGATACGTATATTAGAGGTGTCCATGTTATGTGGGCCTCTTTTTCAAATTTTGGTTTGGAAGCCGGAGTTCCCCTTTAAGTGTGTAATAATGAAATAGTTAAACATTAGCTCAGGCTTAAAGGGGCAGTCAACCCTCTTTTTTTCAACATTGGTTCAGTGACTAGGGTTTGTGCTGAACTATGTATGGCATTTGTAATTTCTTGCAATAAACGGGAACATCTAAAATTGAAAGTATCATTCACATTCTAATTTTGGATAGTATTAGCTCAATCAAAACGAATGTAAACACCACTAAGAAGACGTTTGATTTTTATCTGGCGTGAGGTGCAGAGTACAGCCAGACCCTGGACGGACATTATCTCTGCATTCGCACTAAGGGGTGCACTTTTGCAATTGTACTTATAATATCTTCAGACCATTTCCTGTTTCATTCCTTTTGGTATATACTAGACTAGAGTGTGGCTTTAGTATTATATTAACTTTTAGTATGATGTAGAGACTGATATTCTGAGACATTTTGCAATTGATTTTCATTTTTTATTATTTGTGGATTTTGAGTTATTTCATTTTTTATTCAGCAGCTCTCCAGTTTGCAGTTTCAATAATTCTGTTGCTAGGGTCCAAATTACCCTAGCAACCATGCATTGATTTGTATAAGAGACTAAAATATGAATAAGCGAGAAAGGAATAGAAAGATGAGTAATAAAAAGTAGCAATAACAATACATTTGTAGCTTTACAGAGCTTTTGTTTTTAGATGGGGTCAGTGACCCCCATTTGAAAGTTGTAAATAATTAAAAAACTATCAAAAATAAATAATAAAGACCAATTGAAAAGTTGCTTAGAATTTGCCCATTCTATAACATACTAAAAGTTAACTTGAAGGTGATCCCTTTAAGGATGAATTTTATATGTTTTCCCATTTAGGTTTTTATCTGTTGTAGTTAGGCTGCATTGTGGCACAATTATGACCCATCTTATTTCACTTACTACTTTTTTTTTCTCCAGTCATTGGGATCTCCCCTTGGACCCGTGCAAGTATCTCTAGGTAGTCTTGCTCCTCTACGTGGGCTTGGTGAGCCAGGAGGTAGTGGAACTACACTTGGTTCACTAAGTAGCAGCGCTGGAAGCTCAGGGGGCTTTGATTCTCTATTGGGTGGCACAGCTGGGGTAAGTGAAAGCATTCTTCTTCAGAAAAATGGACAAGAGGTAGCAGTAGATGAACTAAAGGAAATTATTTGACTCTTTAAAATGGGATACAATATGGGCAGAATGGTGGCTCAGTTGCTTGTAGCAGCGGGGTTCAATTCTGACTAGAATACTGTCTGCATTCAATTTGTATCTCTGTGTGGATTTAATTTGTTTCCTCCCACACACCAGAAAGCTGTGTTAGGTGATGCCTGATTAAATTGCCCCTGTGTGTGTGTTTTGTTAAGTTATTTAGACTGGGAGCTCCATTAGATACTAATATGATAATACATTTTCTCTTCAAAGCATTGCAAAACATGTTGGCACATAATAGTCATGCATTATTGTTGAGCTATTTAATACAATGCCTTGTATTGTTAAACTTATATTAAAATATTTGCTCAGCAGCCACGTAAATCTGCACCCTTTATGAAGAGTAGTGCAGTTAGAAGGTCTGATGAGAGAGTTAGCTTGACTCTGCCAGGTTTGGATGAGGAAGAAGAAGATGATGGGGAGCATGAAAGTGAAGATCTGGTAAGGATACAGCAATGAGATGCCCAGTAGACTGGATACATGACACCATCTTGTTATGATCTTCTGTCATCCTGCCATATAGATAATGCCTTACTTTTTTGTCTCTAGAGCCCTCGTGGATCTGCCCGTTTACTCAAAAACCTGCACATGGACATTGGAGCTTTGGGAGGTGGCTTTGAGTATGAGGTGAGGTATTTTGCTATGATGACATTGCAGCACGCTTATCTAAGGAAAGCTGCAATAAACACTAGTACAGTAGAAGTATTTCTATTACTAGACAGACCACAACCTCCTCTCCTCTAGTCCCACCTGTAATCTATAGAAATGTATGTCTTATTCAAAAAATAAATATGTTTAGTATAAACTGTTGTGCTTTTAAGACTGTCTTTCAAAGCAATACCCTGTTTTGTGTTTACTCCCTGCTTGGCGGTTTGTGGTCAGATATGAAGGATATCCTCTGTGCTAAAATAAATAAATTAAAGTAAGACAGCGGGCTGCATATTCGTATTAGACATATACAAAATACTGCAATGAAGTCTGATTGCCCCCTAAGGCATCAACACACCTGTCTGTCAAAAGTCTACACACCATAGGGTATTGCTGTAAGCATAATTGTCCCCTTGCTGCTATAATAGCTTCTGCTTTTTTGGGAAGGCTTTCCATTGACATTGGAACATTGTTGGTGGGCAGCTGACTGCATATTAGTATTAGAGACATACTGCAATCAAGCCTGCACCCTAAGGCATCAATACACCTGTCTTTACAAAGTCTAATTCCAAATCATAGGGTATTACTGTAAGGATGATTCTCCCATTGCTGCTATAATAGCCTCTGTCTTTGTGGGAGACTTTCCACTGACATTGGAACATTGTTGGTGGGATTTGCATCCTTTCAACCATTGGGAGTGTATTTATACTTTAAATAAGTAGTAATGGTCATGCTTAGCTTGCACAAGCTTAGGTGAGTTGTATGTGTTGCTTGTTCTGTTGCTGGGAATATGACACATTTCCCAATGGTTGCATGCGCATAGCTTGTGTGGTCTTCATGTGTCAGTGGATTGTTACATACTGCAGGTTTAGACAATTGTAGAATGCCTCAATGATTCCCTGATCCTTTGAATACTATGCAAAATACTTCCCTTCTGATGGTGGTTCTCTTTAAAAAAGTTTTTTGCAGACAGTATGGTCATGTTTTTATTCCACAAATACAAAATTCTTTATATATAGGAAATGTAGCAGTAACTCGGAATAGAACTATAAAGATATTATCTTTGCACTAAAGATTGTGTGAAAAAATAATGTCTGTGACTTAATGTGAACACCAAATCATTGACACTATTACGAACTGTTTTTATGTGGGATTGCACATGGATGTCCGTATGTGTACATGTGGACTCTTATGTATTTATGAATATGAATGTCTGTATGTGTCAAGAGCATGTATGCATGAGTGCAATGAATGCATGATGATCCAGAGGAGAGATGTGGAAGTTACATGTCTCTATGTCACCCAGGAGAGTCAGCGGGTTGAGGAATCTCCCGCAGCCAGTCACACAGATGATGGCTCTGAACCAGAGCTGCAGAACCTTGAAGATGATGACGAGGAAAGCCAGAAAGAGGTGACCCAGGACACCCGCAGGCATGAGTTCTTGAGAGAACTGCATGAGTGTGACTGTCTCTGTGCCTTTTTCTCCCCTACAGTTGAAATAGAATCCTCTCGTAGATTAGTATTGTTTGAATCACATGGAAACAGAGTCAAAGCATAATAATAGCAGGGTACTTTTTTTTTATGAGTGCACACAGAAATTGTTTGTAGGGATGTTAGCACAAGGCAGAGGTTTTGCAAAACATTTAAGCTTAGCATAGGCAATAGGGAAGAGCTATAAGTAAAAGAAACTAGCAATAGTAATAATGATTCTACTATTAGGATAAGTATTTTTGGTTCTTGGCTAATGAGTAGGGGGCCTATTGGAGAAACATACTGATAGCTGTTAAAACAAGATTCTTTTTGGTTCAGTAATCTGAGCCAAAGAAAATAGTTGAACTTCAGAGTATTATTTAACACAATAAATATGATCATTTAGCACTACAAAATGCAGGGGTAGTCAGTGTTTGTTCTATTTTCTTTCTTTGTTTTACATCTTCTAATATTTATTTAAAAGACCAGTCAAAGAAAAAAATGATTTCTGCACTTTCATAAATCACATGGCACTAACAACGGAAATAGTAATAAAAAGCAACTAGCAAAAGAAATGTCCGTTGGGCAATCATGCGTTTATTTATTCATGGAGTAAACTGATTAAGTTGGTGATTGCCCAACGGCCACTGCCATTGCGGTTATATTTAAACAAGACTCTTTCCTTCTGCTTCTACCTGTCGCCCATTAATGTTGCCTCACAATGAGCATTCTGAAGTCAACCCAGAGCATTCAAGTGACTGTCCAATCGAGTCTCACGTTGAACTTCAAGAGAGAATCTGTTCTACACAAACTCTAAATAACCCTCTCTAAATACCTTAAAGGACCAGTAACATCAAAAAATTATGTAAATTAAGTAATAAAAATATAATGCAGTGTTGCCCTGCACTGATAAAACTGCTGTGTTTGATTCACACTATTATTTGTTATATAAATAAGATGCTGTGTAGCAATGGGGGCAGCCATTCAAAAGAAGCAAAGGTTCAGATTACACAGCAAATAGCAGATAAGCCCTGTAGAACATAATAGTGTTATTTGTTATCTACTATTTAACCTGTGCCATACAGCCTTTTTTCAATTTCTACCATTGCTACACAGCAGCTTGTTTTACATGAACTATAGTAGTGTTTCTGAAGCAAACAGATCCATTTTACCAGTGCTGGGCAACATTACATGATATTTTCATTACTTTATAACACTTTCATTTTTTGGTGTTCTTGTTCCTTTAACTACTGCCAAAATCATTGTATTGCTTGGGTCAGCGGGGAAATTAAGATGCCAGGGAAGGATCTGCATCTTTCACATGTGTGTTATCTGCAGTTGAAGTATCATCTGCTAACTACTAGGGATGGGCGAATTATTTCACCTTGTTTCGCCGCAGAAATTATGCCCATACACTTGTATGGCGTTGTTCGACAAAAAAAAAAAGACACGTCAAAGAAATTTCGCCTCACAAAATTTTTTTGACACCCATAGACATTACTGGGCATCGGTGACATTTCACCGGCATCTAATTTTTGACGAAACAGGTCAAATTCACCCATCCGTACTAATTACCAAAGAACTCTCCCTTCTCTATGATAAAATTGAGACATTGGTTCTCCCCGTTCTGTGCATTCTTCTACACTCATTTTACCAACATCTCTGAACCCTCCATAGAGGGGTACTGCACAACTGTGTGCATGTGCAGCATCTCAATGTATACACTTTTATACACATATTAGTCAAATGAGCCAATCTTTTCTAATGTGGTCAGTTTCCTGTAAATTATGCTGCCAAAAATAGTAATTTGCAGGTGCTAGACTGACTGATACATATATAACAGCAATGGTCAACTAACTAATCAGAACAGCAGGAAGTGAACAGATTTTGGGACCTAATATTTTAAAATCTTTGCTGGTCAGTGAATTGACTAATATCCTTGGTACATAGATATTGATGTGGATTGTCCAGCCAACTTGCACTCACATAAAGTGTATAAATAACTATTTTTCAAATTATTTTAACTGTATGTGTATTACCAACTTTAATTTTCTTAAATCTTAACATTACAATCAGTGCCAGATCTTAATTAACACTTTAAATACCTGGACATCTGCCGCTGATCAGTGAAATGAATCATAACCATGGTACATAAATACTGGCGTGGATTGTCCAGCCAACATGCACTGACAGAAAATCATATATTAAAAAATAACTCCTTTTCAAATTATTTTAACTGTGTATGACCAACTTTACTTTTCTTACATCTTGACAATAAAACCAGTGCCAGATCTCAATAAACACTTTATACATCTAGAGATCTGCCGCACAAAAAGATCAATAACTAAGGCAGAACACAAAGATTAGGACCAATGTCTACATCCTATTAAATTGAATGTAAAAATCCTTTCTAAAAAAAAGAAAAAAATCTACCATGACACAGCTGCACGCCGGGTCTTGCTTTGAGTACAAGCTTCTCAAATTTGTCAATTGGATCAATTCATTTATTGGAAAACCTTAATCCTCTGTCATGAATTAAAAAGAAACCAATACCCCTGCTGAACCTCTAATCATGTTATTCCTTAGTGATTCCTTAATGAATCCCTTCCCCAAAAAATAGAAAGCCGTGTCCAGTCTCGTAATCCACTTAAAGGGATACTGTCATGGGAAAATTTTTTTTTTCAAAATGAATCAGTTAATCGAGCTACTCCAGCAGAATTCTGCACTGAAATCCATTTCTAAAAAGAGCAAACAGATTTTTTTATATTAAGTTTTGAAATCTGACATGGGGCTAGACATTTTGTCAATTTCCCAGCTGTCCCTGTCATGTGACTTGTGCTCTGATAAACTTCAATCGCTCTTTACTGCTGTACTGCAAGTTGGACTGATATCACCTCCTCCCTTTTTCCCCCCAGCAGCCAAACAACAGAACAATGGGAAGGTAACCAGATAACAGCTCCCTAACACAAGATAACAGCTGCCTGGTAGATCTAAGAACAACACTCAATAGTAAAAACCCATGTCCCACTGAGACACATCCTGTTACATTGAGAAGGAAAAAAGCAGCCTGCCAGAAAGCATTTCTCTCCTAAAGTGCAGGCACAAGTCACATGACCAGGGGCAGCTGGGAAATTGACAAAATGTCTAGCCCCATGTCAGATTTCAAAATTGAATTAAAAAAAATCTGTTTGCTATTTTGAGAAATGGATTTCAGTGCAGATTTCTGCTGGAGCAGCTCTATTAACTGATTCATTTTGGAAAAAAATGTTTTTCCCATGACAGTATCCCTTTAAATAGTCTGCTCACTGTTCTACACAGAGTCAGAAATATATGGGTAAAACAATCGCATGTAAATAAAAGACAAAGATAACTTAAAAAGAATGATATGGTTCTGTTTAATTATTGGATTAAGTGACACTATGAATAGTAACGGTAATGGGAATGGTGTTCTAGTGAGTAAGAGGAAGCGAGCTACATAGAGCAAAGGAGAATTTGAATTTTTTTTTTCAGTTTCACAGAAGACATCGGTAGCAGCCAAGTGAAACAAAAACATTTTCCATTTGATACAAACAGTCTGTAGACCCAGTTTGTTATCTTAGCATAGAGTATGACTAGTACTACATTTTTCTCTCACTGTGTGTTCTGCTCTTCATTTAAAAAAAAAAAAAAATTATGGTTTGAATGGCTTTTTTTGGTTGCCCCCTCTACTGCTCGCTTGTTTCCAAACCATCCCCATCCTCCTACCCCTTTCCAAGGGAGGACAGTAGCATGCACTCTTCTTCCCATGACTTTGGATTTCTTAAAAGGAATCGCTGGATTGTCAAAATGGAAAGATGTCTCGTGTTTCCAATGATGCTTTGTCTCCGGATCAAGGCTCTGATTTGGACAGAGGAATGGTGGGACAGCCAGGGGAGTGTGTGGGAATCTTGGGTCACGCTAACTCTCTGACTCAGGAATCTGCTGGTAAAAAGGAGTTTAGTCTGTCTTTCCCGGAGAGTGACTCAAAGAATAAAAAACAAGAGGGAGATGCCTCTGAACATTTGACAACCTCCAAAACTGGAGAGCCAGGCTCGATCAGTGAACATCCTCTAACGGAACAGAATTCTCAGGATGTAAGAAAGTCCTGCTCTTTTAATATGCTTATGATCATATGAAAATCCAGTCTTTCCAGGCATTATATTTCATTGACACCTACTGGCAAATAGTTATTACATTGTAAATAAGATCCAAGATCCTGTGATCATTGCAGGTAGATTGAGAATTTAAATAACTTCATTATATAACTGTATTGGGAAAGCTTGTTTTTCTAAATTACTAGGCAACTGCAATGCTTTGGAATAATATTAAGGCTCATTTACAAGCACAAGTTCAAAGTGTATAAATGTGTACAACACTAGGCATGTGCAAAGCAAACACTCTTCACTAAGGTACTGAATTCAGTATGCACTTTCTTTTCTATCCTTACATTGTGTGAAGCTGTAAAGTACAACAGGGCACATATATGAGGGAGCACTGCCTTAAGGAGGTATTACTTTTCTTTTGCATTGACTTCCACACTGTTTCTTGCACCACAAGCATCTCTATACCAAAAATTGTGCCATAAAAAGACAAATGCAGCTTTGATGCAAATTTGCTCCAGCAATGGTAAGTCATGTCCAAGCTGCATTGTGTGCTATTTAAAATTGTTGAAGTTCTATGGAAAATGCTGCACTGTGGGTAAAAATAATGTTTTCGTTCGTAGTGCATTGCATTTTCATTTGTAAATGAGTCCCATAGTCCTTAACATTTAGGTATATAGTGTCGCACTATACCAATTCAAGAACAGTATTTAACTTACATGTATTTTTCTGTACAGCAACAGTATCCTTTCCTTTCTCATCATCCAACTTACATCATTCCTCTTTGCAGGAATCAGAAGCCAGTGAAGGTATAAAAGATTTGTCTGGGCCAGCTTTCAGTGAAAAGCCAATGGTAAGTATGTATTCATAAACAGACACAGTTCCCAAGGAAGTGAATGTATAACTATTAGCCTTAACTGGAAACCTGTTATCCAGAAAGCTTTAAATTATGGCAAAGCCATCTGCTATCGATTCCATTTCAAGCAAATAATTACATTTTTTTTAAAAATGATTCCCTTTTCTCTGTAATAATAAAACAGTACCTTGTACTTGATCCTAACTAAGCTGCTTGAATTCATATTGGTGGATGCTATTGAGCTTTTTTAATGTTTAAATGATTTTTAGCAGACAAGTATGGTGATCCAAATTATGGATAGATCTTTTATCCAGAAAACCCCAGGTCCAAACATTCCAGATAATAGATTCTACCTGTACAATGTAGTTGGGGTTGTGGCAAGCGAGTCATTAGTGGTACTGTCCATACCGGGGACATTTGCCAACATTTCTCGTAGCCTGAAATGAGAGATAAGATAAATTTACAGCAAAATAGAGCATTTTCAATATTAGGCACAATTTAGCAGGAATATATTTATAATAGTGACCTTTAAACTGAGACTTTACACACAAGGCCTGAGATTTCAGACAACATTTTCTGTCCTTGCTTTTTGGGACATTAGAGCAGCTATTATTGTTAACTGATTTGTTTCCCTATTTCTCACTGTGTCTCTGCAGGGTGTTTTGTTAAGTGGTCGGCTAGAAGAGAAGGTTCTTGACATCACTGCTTTATCTTCTGAACCTGTGAGAACAAAGGTGAGATGTCTTGCTACCTAACTAGTGTTATTATAGGTTGGCAAGAATGTATATGCAGGGAAAGAAAGGAATCTATATGTTAAAGGAACAGTAACACCAAAAAATGAAAGTGTAATATCATGTAATGTTACCCTGCATTGGTAAAACTGATGTTTGCTTCAGAAATACTACTATAGTTTATATAAGCAAGCTGATGTATAGCAATGGTTATATGGCACTGGTTAAATAGTGGATAACAGATGACATAATTTTGTTTTACAGAGCTTATCTGCTGTTTAACCTGAGCCTTTTCTCATTTTAATGGCTGCCCTCATGGCTACACAGCAACTTATACTTATTTATATAAAAATAGTAGTGTTTCTGAAGCAAACACAGTTCAGGGCAACACTGCATTATATTTTTATTACTTTAAAACTTTCATTTTTTGATGGTACTGGTCCTTTAAGAAAAGGATTGTTTAGTAATTAATTAGGGTTTTCTAGAGCAATCATTGTGGTTACCATAGAAGTTTCAAGATGCAATGTAATGGATTGCTGCTGTAAGTGAGCAACTGCCAATTGTCAAGTTTACAGTAGGGATGCACCGAATCCAGGATTCGGCCTTTTTCAGCAGGATTCAGATTCGGCCGAATCCTTCTGCCTGGCCGAACCGAATCCGAATCCTAATTTGCATATGCAAATTAGGGGCAGGGAGGGAAATTGCATGACTTTTTGTCAGAAAACAAGGAAGTAAAAAATGTTTTCCCCTTCCCACTCCTAATTCGGTTCGGTATTCGGCCGAATCCTTCGTGAAGGATTCGGGGGTTCGGCCGAATCCAAAAAAGTGGATTCGGTGCATCCCTAGTTTACAGTCATTCTTGCATTAAAAAAGTGAGTTTGCAGATGAGGTGCCAATTTGTTATTCCTCTCATGTCTCTCATCTCTAACCTCTTGCCCTGGCCCAAACCTCTCCTGTTATAAACACACCAGCCCAGGGTAATTTCCCCCTACCTACCCTGGTTGCTTTGTTCCAAAGTCAGACTTTCCGACTTGGCATATGTGCACTTTTCTGAACAATTCTGAACTGCACATGTACGTAAGTCTAAAGCCTAACAAACAAGGACTCGCTCCTTGTCCTTTAAATTTGAAGAATTTTACCTGTCCCAAGTTCATTATTGTTATTATATAATTACATTTTTTAAATTTTTTTTGGGATCAACTTTATTACTTGGAATCTGGGTTAACCTCAAGAGTAGCTCTGTGAATACAAGGTGTTGTTCAGATGTTATCTAACCCCAGCCAGAATTGCCAGGATATATCCGGGAACTAATGAGAACTGTTTTAGGGGGTGTACATCTAAATCAGGGATCCCCAACCTTTTGAACCTGTGAGCAACATTCAGAAGTAAAAGCAGTTGGGGAGCAACATATGCATGAAAAATGTTCTTGGGGTGCCAAATAAGTGCTGTGATTGGCCATTTGGTAACCCCTATGTGTATTGTCAACCGACATTGAGGCTCTGTTTGGCAGTACATCTGTTTTTTATACAACCAAAACTCATCTCCAAGCCTGGAATTCAAAAATAATCATCTGTTTTGAGGCCACTGGGAGCAACATCCAAGGGGTTGGTGAGCGACATGTTGCTCAAGAGATACTGATTGGGGATTACTGGTCTAAATGAACAATGGTCCACAGATAGTGAACCTGTTCTAGAGTGGTGCGTTTTTGGATTAGAATATATAATTTGATATTCTCAATGTGACATTAATTTAAAGTGAGACCCCTTTTTAGCACTTATGGGAGCTACCTCTGATTTAGTATCCAAAGGCCAAAGGAAACTGTTAAACAACCTTTTTTGGCAGCATGTCAAGTAATAGCAAAATCCTGGAAATCTCCATATATTAATTTTGAACTGGTAAAAACTAAAATAGATTGTATTTTCTGTAATGAGAAGTTAACCAATATATTAAATGATACTCACCAAAACTTTTTACGGGTTTGGTAGCCTTGGTTGGAATATCATTATTACGGCACCCCCCCACACAACACCATGTGTCCTTGTAAGAGTAAGTTGAGAAACATATTCCAACAATATTGGTGTAATAAGTGAGAAATGGAGCATAGAACCAAAGCTTAATAACTGAGAGAGGCATTATATATTTGAATTTTAATTTATTTTCATTGTATTTTATTTTAGTCTATTACAACTTATTTATACATTCTATTTATGTTTGCATAAATGGTTTGATTAAGATAATGATAACGCAATTCAACGATGTACAGTTACCTTGCACAAATCTGTTATGAAGCTTTAGCCTAGTCTTGCTACTATACACAATGTACAGATTACTATTTGTGATATTAGGAGTGAAATGTTCATGCTTCTGATTGAAAATGTATGCAGTGAAACTATATGAAAATCAATAAAAAATATTTATACAAAAAAAATAGCTCAACAGACACCTAAAGCCAAAATATGCAATATGCATCATAACAAAATTAGACAGGTGCATACATTTGGCCACCCCAACAGAGATATTACATAAAATACTTAGTTGTGCCTCCTTTTGCAAATGTAACAGCCTCTAGACGCCTCCTATAGCCTTTGATGAGTGTCTGGATTCTGGATGGTGGTATTTTTGATCATTCGTCCATACAAAATCTCTTCAGTTCAGTTAAATTTGATGGCTGCTGAGCATGGACAGCCTGCTTCAAATCATCCCATAGATTTTTTTGTACTTCTCATCCCATAGATATTGTACTTCTCCCTCTGCATAAATGCCTTTGTAGATTTAAAAGTGTGTTTAGGGTCATTGTCTTGTTGGAATATTCAACCCCTGCGTAATGTCAACTTTGTGACTGATACTTGAACATTATCCTGAAGAATTTGTTGCTATTGGGTTGAATTCATCCGACCCTCGACTTTAACAAGGATCCCAGTTACATGCGTTCCAATTAGCAAAATTACAGTTTTTCACATTTGATTTAAATTCATACAACTGAATACTGCTTCACTAAAAATCTTTGTTCAGAAAACTTGCCAGTACTCAGATGTTCCTAGGAAATAGACATACCACTGTTATCTTTTATTTATAATATATATATTTGTGTGTGTGTGTGTGTGTGTGTGTGTGTGTGTGTGTGTTTTTTTTTTTATTGCATATTCTCCTAGAAGGATATAATAGAGGAGAAGGCAGAAGAAGAGGTGGATGAAGACATAGAGGAAGAAGTAAGTGAGGAAGAGGTGGGACCAAGAAGAGTCTTGCCAGAGGTCACTGACAGGTAATCAGAAGCAGAGAATTTTAAAAATGTAGTGTAAGTTAGTGAGATGACTTAACCCCTGACCATATCTCTATTCGGCATATTAATCCAAGGACGGACGCTTTGGAGTCAGTGGGTGTACATAAAAAATTGGAATCTTCCTTAAATCTGAGTGAGTCCCCTATACATGCAGATGTACCTTTCAAACCTCTCTTGGACCAAGCTGAAAACCTTGTGGAAGACTCGTCTTATAAACCCAAAGAACAAGTTTCTAAGAATGTTGTAAAATACACTGTATCTGAAGGAGAGACACCCATTTTGAAAAAGGAACCATCTAAACAAGCAGAGGAACCCAAATTGAAAGAAGAGCTTCCAAAACATGCAGAGGAGATACCCAGTGTTATTTTGGAGCAGGAGGAGATGGAACTGAAAGAGAAACATAAACAGAGACTGGAAGGTTTAAGAGAAACACTGAGAAAGGAGGAGGAAAAAGAGAGCTTGGAGATACGCCAATGCCATGAAAATAAACTGAGGTATCTGCATGTGTCCAGTAATAAACATCTTATTGTATGTGGTGTTCTATCGTTTAGTTATAAGGTTGTAAAATTATAAAAATGTTATTTAGTATAGGATTTAAAAGAGAACTAAACCCTAAAAATAAATATGGGTAGAAATTAGTGATGGACGGGTCTGCCCGATACCCGCCGGTCGGGCGGGTTTGGGCCGACCTCATCACACCATTTGCAGGTCACGGGCTGTTCTGGCTGCTCTCCTTGCTGGCAACCTTACACTGCTGGCTTCCTGATTCTGGCTTCTGAATTTATAGGCGCTCCCCTTTTTTTGATGTCATTGCAGGTGATGCAGGCCTATAAATAGAAGGGGAGGAGGCAGGTGCGGCGGGGTTGGGTAAATGCCATATTTTATATAAAAAGCTAACTGCACCAGACTAAAATTTTAGCAACTCCAAAAGCTGATGCTACAGGCCTGATTATTAAATTCTGATGCTAACTGCATTCGTTTCTGAGCTGCCATGTAATGGGAATGTAAATTAAAAGAGACATAAATCCTAAAAATGATTGAATAGAAATGCCATTTTGTATATATTGAACTTGAATTGGCTTAAAGATTCAACATCTTTAGTAGTAATGATCAAGGCCTTAAAGTTGTCACAGGAGTTTCCCGTGTTGGATTTTGTTAGGGGTGTCTGTGACATGCATATGCTCTGTATAGAAGCACAAACCATAATGTACATTTCTGCCCTACTTCTTTAGTTAAGCTTAATTGTCCTATCTACTAATCAGATATGTATTGTAAAATGTATATTCTATAAATGTATATTGTGAGTACATCCCTAACATCAGGTAAGAGCATGTACTGTGAATAAGCAGAAAAGGAAGATGGGGAGCTACAAGAGGAATCTTCTACAAAGCTTATTGTGCATCGTATCTGTCCTACTTTAGTTATCTATTAAAGTGGCCGCACACGACTCCTAGATTGTAATGGCAGTTTTAAACAGGTGACTAGGTAGGTTGTTTGTTATAGGATTCTGGTTTTTGAGTGCAGGAACAATTTGTAAGACATAGAAATCACACCAAATGGCGCAAGAAATACTGCAGGAATGAGTTGAGTAAAGTAACTTTGCAACATTGTAAATATCATATTTGGTTTTCATGCTGGTCTCGTGTTGGGTGCAGTGGGTATACAGTATGCTAATTAGCAGTAGGTTACTGCTGATAGGTGAGTATTGATTGTTTTTTGGATCCTACATTCACATTATGGTATTTATAATTGCTTCTACAGGGCATTAGAGGAGCACCTAGATAAGCAGACACAAGAAGAGGAGGCTGAGATGCGAAATGCACAGAAGCAGAGGCTTCAAAGACTTGAAAAAGAGCTTGAGATGGAGCAAGAGAAAGAACAGGACAAGATAAGGTTAGGGGGGTGCTCAACAAGCAGCTTGAGGATAATTTTTCTTTGTTTTTCTCTAATCCAGAAGTTTTAAAAAAAACTGTTTTTTTATATTTAGTTTTGAAATATAATAAGGGGCTAGACATGCTGTTTGTTTCCCAGGTGCTCTCATTTTTGTGACTTGTGCTCTGATAAACTTCTTTCAGTCTTTATTGCTGCATGGCTGGATGGAATAATATCACCCCCTCCCTCCCCCCCCAGCAGCTGATCAAAAGAACAATGGCAATGTAGCAAGATAACCACTCCCTGATAAATATGAGAAAAGCACTCAATAGTAAAAGTTCATGTCCCACTGCAACTCCTTCAGTTACATTGAGCAGGAGAAACAGTAGCTTATCTGAAAGTAGTACCATCATGAAGTGCTGGCTCTTTCTGAAAGTATAGAATCAGGCAAAATGACCTCAGATGGCTGCCTCCACACCAATATTACAACTTAAAAAAAATGCTTCTGTCATGATTGTTATAGTACAGTTTTTATTACTAAATTATGTTGTGTATATTGCACATAATTGAGTTTACCATATAAAATGTTATTCTTGGACCAATAAATGTGTTTTGTCGATGTAATATTGATGTGTAGGCAGCAATCTCAGGTAATTTTTCCTGGTCATGTGCAGTATTAAAGAGTGTCTGAAGTTTATCAGAGCATAAGTCACAATGGAAGTGATGCTATTTGCACAAATATCCAGTAAGAAAAATACATGTTTAGTTGTGTGTGGTTTATCAGAGAGTATGCTAATTTATATGTAGTTGTAGTAGGTGCCTGCAATGCCACTGATAATATGGGGAACACGATGAACCCTTTACAGTTCAACTTCTCATCCTGGTTTTCAATGACTGATTGCAGGCTACGGATGAAGGAGCTTGAAGAAGAACGTAAGTATACAATGAAACAATTTGAGAAGTCCCAGGAAGAGATTATTCTGCATCAGAAAGCTGCTATAAAAGAAAAAATGAAGCCAGATATCGAGGAGTCAATAGGGAAAGAAAAAATGCTATTGGATAAGGAGAAAAATGCTGCTCTTGATGAAATGAGACAGAAACTCAGACAGGAAACTAAGGAAGTAAGTGAATTAGTTTGTGTTAAAGTGCCTCTTAATTTCTCTTCTTTCTGTACAATCAATGCATCCACATTGGCATTTTCTTTGTATTTTCTTGGATGGTTTACAGTTGAATGCAAATTTGTTTTTGGCAAGCAGATAACAGACTGCACAGATCTTTATATAATGCAAATAACTTTTTGGTTACCGTTGTGCAATGTTTTCTTCAGAACTATGCCGAAAACAATGTTTTCCTCTGAGAACTAAAAGCATTATTGCTTGTTACGCATCTGACCTGCTATCTCCCTTTTAGGCATTAGAAGATCTTGAGAAACAGCATGCACAGGAACTAGAAAACTTGAGAGCTGAAGCCAAGCAAACACATCATCAGGTATGACAATGATCTGCTCCTTCTGTATGCCACTTTATTCAGTTGCCATACCTTTAGAATTAACATATGCCCCAGGATTACAAATGATTTTTTAGCCTTTCTCTCTTTTTGTTTCTGCCTTAGAGTCATCTGCCATGTTTATGTATTTTATGCCCTGCCTTCCATGCTACTTGAATTGCCCAAGGTCTCTGCTGCATTTTGGAGCACAGAAAACCGCAATCGCCTCATAAATAGGTCACTGCCTGTGTTCAGCACCAATGTATTCATGAGTGGTCAGGGGAGGCATGTAATGCTATATATATGAATTTGTTGTATGAATGTTTAGGTATAGTATAGTAGACAAATGTTTTCAGGAGATGTAATTCACCAACAGTGTGTGGTTTGGAGACATCAGAGTTTTATGAAAGGTAGGCAAAAATGCTGACACAGAATTCCCTTGCACCTGTGTTCACTTTGGTTTTACCTGCATAAATGTATACAGTGTAAGGAGCGGAGCTCTGAAGTACAAGTGGGCCTTATGGTTACAGGTGGTAAGCACATTGCTTTTCAACCACAAACACTCCTTGTAGCGTGGAATGGTGCACTGTTAAGAGGCATAAAGTGGCCTTATGTGATAGTCACAAGATTTGCTTACTATACTGCCCTCAGTTTTGAAATGTATAAACAGTCAGCCTAACTAAATCATACTCTCTAAGAGACTCTCTAAGAGTCTTTGGCATTGATGGAACTTTTGATGGAAGTTTCATGTGTAACCCAGCAGCCACTTTAAAGAAACATGAGGGATGTATGAGACCTTTAAAGGGATATCAACATGGGGAAATATGCTTTATTCAAAATGCATCAGCTAATTCTCAGGATATGATCAGCTAATTCTCAGTCGTTTCGCTAGCACTCTTAGCCTTTATTAAAGTGCTAAAAAAAAATAAATATATATATATATATATATATATATATATATATATATATATATATATATATATATATATATATATATATATACACACACGCACACTTGTAAGTAATGGTACAGGGGTACAATGATGCAGTAGTCAGGAGTGCTTATTCAGCTGGCTATACCTTGCACCAGACAAAAAAAATCTGGCACAAGGTACAGACCGCAGTGTCAGAGACCACAGGCCAGCCCTGTCATTACCACCTGCCATAGGGCAGGCTATAAGAGCCCTGTTGCTGCCTGTGTTCATGTGTGTGAATGTTCGCCCCCTCCTGGCCTTCATGAACACAATGCTGTAGAATGCAGTCACCATTGTATTATTTGGGGCAGCACAGATCATTTGCTCCAAAACAGAGCTCAGGGATCGGTGGCATTTCTGCAATAGAGGAAGGTCATTTGCAATTTGTTTCCACCCTGCCTTAGAGGGTTCTGTTTACTTCAGTATGTCGCATATTTATGTAACTGAGTCTTGGCGAACTACACAGGAAAATGGTTTGTCAATTAGCAAACATGTTTTCTTCTGTTCTCGTTTCTTAGTTTGTTTTCTATGATTTCTACTCTCACATTGCCTTTGCCTTCTCATAGACTGTGTCTAAACTTCAGAATTCAAGGCTCCAGCAACAGGAAGTACAGACCTTCAGTGAGCTAAGTCTATCCAACAAGAAAATGTTGCAGCTGATGGACTTTGAAAAAGAAGTAAGGCAAAAGTGTAGCTAGTTCGTATCCTGAAATAGCCCTTTGTTATCCCTTTGATACCTGAGCCAGTCTTGAATATCTCCTTTCCATTCTGTAGATGAGTGACCTGCTGCAGGAGAAACGGCAGGAGGTTCAGAGAGACCATGAAAGGAAGTTAGACCGATTAAAGGAGGATCACCAGCAGGAGCTTGAGAGGGTGCGAGACCAATTTGAAGAGGAGGTAAGGGTTCCCCTTCTTACGCTACAAAATAACGGTTTCTGATTTCAGTACTTTCTTTTATCCTTTTTTAACTTGTTTTGCTTTTATAATTTACTTTAACAGTATGATATAGGAGCAATGCCTGTAAAATAGGCCAAAGGGCAATGCTATTGTAAAAGCAATATGCAAAGAGCAAAAAAAAAAAAGTGTTTTCTGCACTCTACACTGTTTTGAATCAAAGAGACCCCAACAATACCACACTGAATTCAGCAGCACTGTATTGATGAGAGTCTTGCCCTGTAGCATTCAGTCCTAACCTGGTGGCTGTTGCTTATCAAGACATTAGAATTACATTTAAAAAAACATAAAAGGGTCGTTCTTGACCATGGGAGTGCAAGAGCACTCTGAAATGGAGCGCAGAGGCCTGCAGCTATTTGAACAATGCACCTAGCCCAATTGTGGCCTTTTTTGCACTTTGCACACTGTGTGGGACTTTGTAAATAATCCCTTTAGAATACAGTGAAACTTCAATTTTCCGTAACATTATTTTAAGTTTTACCAAATTTGTAATTTACTGGGATTCCCATTCCGAATATTTCACCGCAACAAGCAAAGTACATGGATTCCCCGATTTCTCCTCTTGAGATTGCTGAAGCCATTCTATCCTTTCCCTCCGGCAAATCCCCATGCCCGGATGGATTTGTTATAGAATGGTACCGTATTTATATACGCGAGATAGTCCCCAAATTGCATGAGATCCTTATGTATGCCTTTGAAAATTTCTCTCTGCCTACAACGTTCTCAAACGCGACAATTGCGGTCATCCCCAAACCAGGGAAGGATCCTACACTGTGTTCCTCCTATAGACCAATCTCATTACTCAACATGGAAATTAAAATTCTTGCCAAAATTTTAGCTAAGCGTCTTGTTAAAGTTGTATCTACAGTGGTGGAACCTGATCAGACTGGCTTTATGCCCTCTAAATCAACCAGCTTTAACCTGAGAAGACTATTCCTTAATTTACAACTAAAACCTGAAAACATGGGCTCCAGGCTAGTGGTCTCATTAGACACGGCGAAAGCATTTGACTCGGTGGAATGGCCATACTTGTGGGAGGTTGTTACTAGGATGGGTTTTGGCCCTTCCTTTACGAAGTGGCTTAAGCTGATGTACAGTGAACCTAGGACATCCGTCAGGGTTAATGGCATTACTTCCATTCCGTTTCACCTTATGAGGGGTACTCGTCAAGGGTGTCCTCTCTCCCCGCTCATATTTGCGTTGGCAATTGAACCCATGGCCATAGCAATTAGGCAATCTCAAAGAGTACGGGGATTCATTTACAAAACAATTGAGGAGAAGTTCTCACTATATGCAGATGATACGCTCCTATACTTAGTGGACCCCCATCAATCACTCGCCTCTGTACTTGGGATTGTCAAACAATTTGGTACGTTCTCAGGCCTTCAAATTAATTGGGACAAGTCCATATTATTCCCCCTTGATGGACAACTTCCAGTAGAGGTGGCTGCGGACTGTAACCTAAAAGTGGCAGACCATTTTAAGTACCTAGGGATAACAGTGCATAAGGATCCGACATTATTTTTGCAGCATAACCTGTACTCCTTACACCGTCAATTTAAAGACACACTTGCGCACTGGACCAAACTCCCTCTCACGCTAATAGGCAGAATAAATATATGCAAGATGATTTATCTTCCTAAATTTCTTTATATACTGAGTAATATCCCCTGCCACATACCCAAGCAAGCCTTACATGATATAGACCGAACACAATCTGAATTTATTTGGGGGAACAAAACGCCCACACTCTCCAGAGCCACTCTCAATGCTCCGCAAGATCAGATGGGTCTGTCCTCTCCCAATTATGAGCTATACTATTTTGCCTCCCAGGCCTCACATGCAGCCGGTTGGAAAGTGTTTGACGCTGATAACCCGGCATCCATACTAGATGCACTATATCTTACTTCTGTTGAAAGTCTGCACAATGCTTTATATAGAACTTGAAGGGATCTTGGCCCTTTACTGCCTGTAATGGATGCCACTAAGAGAGCCTGGGATGCAATTGTGCAAATTGCTAAAGCTGCTACTACTCTATCTCCAGATTCACCTTTATGGGGTAATAGTAACTATCTACACTTAGTCACATTCTCAGAAGTGGGAACGTGGTCTAAATTTGGTCTTAAGTGGCTGTCCCAAGTTTATGCTAATGGCACTCTTCCCACACTACCTCAACTTCACCAGGTCCTCTCTCTGCCTGACCTGTCCAAATTTCGATATAACCAGATCAGTCATCTTTGCTCCGTGCAGTTCCCAACCCCTCCTCTGCACCTACAATACACAGGGGTAGAGGAATTGATATCTCAACCCGCCAAGTTCAAGCTCCTATCCAATGCATATAAGCACTTAATTTCTAATAGATATGATCCCCGACCCAGGGTGAAGTATAAGTGGGAGAGTAGTGGGGTTCGTATTGACCCAGATGATTGGGAAGAAATCATTGACGACCTATATGTTCCTTTAGTGAGTGTAAGAGATAAGCTCATACAGTTTAAGATCACACATCAAACGTACCTCACCCCTCAGAAACTATTTATGATGGGGAAAGTTGCTTCACCCAGCTGTCCACGATGTGGTGCCTCTGTCGCTAATTTCATGCATTTAATGTGGGATTGCCCAGTGATATTTAGGTATTGGAGGGCAATTGTGAGCTTCATGGCTACTGAACTGGATCTTCCCCAGATACTTAACCCTGCTACTTGTCTTCTGGGTCTCCTTGACTCCGTGATACCTAGAGTAAACACTAGATGCCTGATGAGGTTGCTTTTCTTTTACGCAAAAAAAGTTGTTGCACTGCACTGGATGGGCCCCTTGCCACCGACTCTGAATAGATGGATTGGACTAATTAATTCGCAACTGGAACTGTACAAGCTCACCTACTTAGCACGCGGATGCCCGAAGAAATTTGAGACTATTTGGAACCCTTGGCTCGAGTCGCCAGCCACAACAACTAACCAGTGACAACTAACCAGTCACTTTTTCAGCCGTATCTCTTTTTCTACTTTCCCCCTTTTTTCTTTCCTTCTACCTAGCTTTGCTTTCTTCAAATGTTTTTTATGTTGTTAAAATTCAATAAAAATCAACCTTTAAAAAAAGAAAAAAAAAAATTTGTAATTTAGAATGCAAATGCAATTTTTCCTGGTCACTCCATATCAGCAATACACCCGGGAGGCCCCTCCCATTCCTGCCCCTAGCTCAGATAGTCCCTCCCTCTCTAGACTTATAAAGGTACCCCTGAGACTCACCTCCTTGTCTTTTTCTTTTCTGTTTCTGTCTTTAGCAGGAGGGCTGGTTTGAGTTCCTTCTCTGGTGGTAAACCTTTACAGGGGAACGAAAGGCTAGAGGAAGGGGTCCCTTCCTCCATTCCTAGTGAAGGCCTGGAGAGGGAAAAGTGGAAGAAAGGTTGACAAATAGGGCTACTATAAAGTCACCTTCTAATAACCCCAGTGGCGTGCCAGGTGGGTGGCTGGTAAAGTTGCCCCTGTCACTAATGATCCTAGGGTAGCGTCTTAGTGGGCTAGTGTTTTGCTGACTTAGGGGTCTTCCCTTTAGTCGGGTTGTTCCTTATTATTGACCTTCTCTTGGAAATTGTAGGAGACTGTTCCCCAGCGGTTTTGCTGTGGCTAGGGTAGCGGGGGACAGCTGGCGTTTCAGGGAGTCTAAGCTTCCCCTCCCTTCCCTTTCGCCTTATGGCTCTTACTTCTCTGCTCTCCCCAGCCGCATCTCCTGCGCAGCTTTGGCGCAAGGTTTACGGCTGCCCTCAATCTTCGGTGCTGGAGCTGCTGCATGTGGAGAGGCGCGCTGTGGATGACGTCATAGATAGTGCGCCTGGTGACTCAGCGCTGTCCGGGATCTACAGATGAGTGTAGATGCTGGGGAGCGATGGCCGGTATTGACGGCTGCTTTCTTCCAGGGTCCCTAGGCTCCTTCCTGGCTAGAGGGTGGGCAGGGGGGTCCTGGCTCATAGTCCTCACCTCGAGTTGGTGGCTTTCATGCCTCTTCCAATATGGCGGCGCGGTTAGGACTCCTGGGAGAGCATCAGCCATCTTGGGGGGGAGGAGTCAATTCCCTGAGCTCCTTATAGGGCTGGCGCTGGAGACGGGTTCCCTTCTCTCTCCCTCTCTCAGACCTGCTGCTGAGTTCTTTGGCTGCTGGTCATCAGGTAAGCCTCCTCACAGGGGGGGGGGGGGGGTGAGACTTTTTACTTCAGTCTTTGTGGTTGGTTCTAGCGAATTTAACCTTGTGTGTGTTGTTTTTAGCTGTGTTTAGTTGGAACTTGTGATGGATCATTCAGCCTCTAGTGCCTCTGCCTTTCAAGCTAGGTAAGTCCCTCCTTTAGTGGTGTTGTAATAGGTTGTTAGGCTTGTCTTATTCTCTCACTCTCTCTTTTCTTCTTGGTCTTAGCTTGCCTGAAGACTCCCATAGAAAACGCAAGACCCGGGGGATACCCATGTCTGAATGTGTGGGATGCTTCAAGCCACCCCTAGTGGGCAAAAAGTTTTGTGACACCTGCTGGAAGGATTTTTGCAGGTCAGCCTCTGATCCCACTGGAGGGGAACGAGAAACCTTAGAGGAAGGTCAGAGGTCCATTCAGGAGACTTGGAGAGATAATGAAGATTCCTCAGAGGAAGAGGGATTGGCACCTACCAGTGCAGTTACCTTTACAGATTCAGAGGATGAATCTGCAGTGGCCCATGAATCTTTTGATTTCACTTTAGTCTCTCCCCTTATCAAAGCCTTGAAGATGACCTTAAGAGTAGCAGAAGAAGCTGAATCAGCTAAGACTCCTAAGGTTCTGCCTACCCCATCAAAAAATCGTCAGATATTTCCTTTGTTTGGGGAGGTGACAGAATTAATTAAGGCAGAATGGCAGAAGGCTGCTAAGAAGGTCTCTTTTGTTTCACTGGGTACCAGATTTGCTAAACTGTATCCATTTAAAGAGTCAGAGGTGAAGGATTAGTCCATTCCTCCTTCTGTAGACCCTGCAGTAATTCACTTGGCTAAAAAGACAACTTTGCCAATTTATGATTGTTCGGCTTTAAAGGATCTGATGGACAGAAGAGTGGAATCGGATCTCCGAAAGGCCTTTATTGTGGCGGGAGCAGCATGTAAGCCAGCAGTTGCCTTAGTATCAGTAGCTAAGGCCATGTCTTGTTGGATTGAATCCATCGACAAAGCTGTGATTGAGGGGGCAGATGTGAAGGACATTTCAGCTAGTCTAGCAGAGTTGAAAATAGCAGCGGGTTTCATTTCGGAAGGTGCTGTAGATTTGACTAGACTGTCTGCCCGCTCTATGGCTATTTCTGTGGCAGCGAGACGGGCATTATGGCTCAGGTCATGGTCTGCGGACACCTCATCCAAGATGAGTTTGTGTACACTTCCATTTGAGGGTGCTCGTCTTTTTGGAGTAGACGAGGTCATAACTAAGGCTTCAGGAGGAAAGAGCCAGTTTTTGCCACAGGAGAAAAAGAAGGCAAGTTTTCGACCTTTCAGATTTGGTGGCCCTCGAGGGGCGGCTACAGCAGGTTCCTCCCACCATTCCTTTAAAGGGAATAGGGAAACTTTCAAGCCCTTTGCTTGGAAAAGAGGTCAGTATGCCTTTCCCAGGGGCTACAAGTCCAGGCCGACTCATCAACCGAAGAAATCTTCCTGACTATCCGTTGGTGGAAGGAAGGGTGGGGGCAAGGCTGGGGGAGTTCGATCATGTCTGGCAAGAAACTATCTCAGACCAGTGGGTCCTAGACATCCTGAGAAGAGGCTATCATCTGGAATTTGCTTCCGTTCCATGGGAAGACAGATTTGTAGTGTAACTTTACCCGGCCTCAAAGGGCAAAAGAGAGGCCTTGGACCAATACGTACAATGGTTGCTAGATGTCGGAGCGGTAATACCAGTTCCACAAGGGGAACTCAGGAGAGGCATTATCCTGTTTCTGGCGAAAAAGAGTTCCGGAGGCTGGCGACCGATTCTGAACCTTCAGGAAGTCAACAAGCATTTAAAGTATCAGAAATTCAAAATGGAGTCCATCTTCTCCATCATTCAGGCTGTTTTACCGGGGGATTGGCTCCTATCTATAGATCTTCAGGATGCCTATCTTCACATTCCAGTCATTCAAGCGCATCAGTGATTTCTACGCTTTGCCCTGGCAGGAAGGCACTTCCAGTTCCGGTGTCTACCCTTCGGCCTTTCAACTGCTCCAAGGGTTTTTTCCAAGGTTTTGGTAACCCTGATAGCGGCCTTAAGACTGGAGGGGATTTCCATATGGCACTATTTAGACGATATTTTGATGTCAGCAGGAAGCAAGGAGACTCTCATTCTTCATCTGGAAAGAGTATTACAGTGTCTACAAGCCCATGGCTGGTTAATAAACTGGGAAAAGAGCCAGCTGGTCCCCTCGCAGAAATTGCAGTATCTAGGAGCTATGTTCGACACCAGAGGGGGAAAAGTGTCACTTCCGCTTCAAAGAGCCAGAGACTTAACTTGTCTAACAGCAGGCATTATGGAGCGGAATCAGGCCTCTGCCAAGGAGTTAATATCCTTGATAGGCTCCATGGCAGCGACTTTTCCGGTCACGAAGTGGGCCAGGTGGCACATGAGACCAGCACAGTGGTTCTTTCTGGATCATTGGGACAAAACAAGGGGAGATTGGAGTCAACAGATTCGGTTGTCTCCGGCATTCAAACAATCTCTCAGATGGTGGCTGTCAATAGAGAATCTTTGTACAGGCCTCCCCTTAACCCAACCCCAATGGAAAATTCTAGTCTCAGATGCATCCACATTGGGTTGGGGAGCACATCTGGAAGAGGAATGGATCCAGGGTCTGTGGTCTTCACAGCAGAAAGGAGTTCCTTCGAATATACTAGAGATCAGGGCTGCAAGGAATGCCCTGTTTTCCTTTGCTCAGGGGCTAAAGGGTTCAGCTGTCAAGATGCTGATAGACCACCTCAGCAGTATCCTATGTGAGAAGGCAGGGGGGAACAAAGAGCCGATCTCTGCTATGGGAGGTGGAACCAATTGTGACATGGGCAGAGAAGAATCTAACCCTTTTGACAGCGGCTTATCTCCCAGGAGTGGAGAATCAAAAAGCGGATTTCCTGAGTCGGAATATACTGTCGGTCCAGGAGTGGGCGTTACATCGGGATGTATTTCAGAGACTGGTGGAGAGATGGGGTCTCCCAGAAGTGGATTTGATGGCAACAAACAGCAACACTCAGTGTCCGATTTTCTTTTCCAGGAGATTTTGTCCCAAGGCGAAAGCAACGGATGCTCTTCTTCAGAGGTGGAACTTTCAGCTAATGTATGTCTTTCCTCCATTCCCACTCATTCTTCAGACTCTCCAAAAAGTTATTCAGGAGAGAGCAGAGGTAATCTTTATAGCTCCAAGATGGCCACGCAGGCCATGGTACCCACTCTTGTTAAAGCTGGCGAGGGCTCCTCCATGGCCCCTTCCCTGGAGGAAGGATTTGTTAAGTCAGGGACCCATCTTGCATCCAAATCCAGGAGCCTTAGCTCTTCAGGCCTGGAGACTGAGCGCAAGAGATTGGAGTCCTTAGGGTTTTCAGAAGGTGTTATTGCTACGCTGTTAAGATCTAGAAAACCTTCAACTTCTGCGACTTATTATAGAATTTGGGAGAGATTCATGGAATGGAGGATGTCTCGGGAAGAGGCAGGAGAGATATTACTATCTCAGATTCTGCAATATAGAACACTAAAGGTTCATGTTTCAGCTATTTCGGCCTTATCTAACAGATCATGGGCAGAAGATCCTTTGGTGAAAAGATTTTTTACGACTGCCCTCAAACTTCGACCACCAGGGAAGCCTGCCTCGGTAGTTGGAGTCTTCCGCTAGTCCTTAAGGCCTTGGCCTCGGAAACTTTTGAGCCTTTAGAGACGATCTCTCTATGGAATCTGACTCTCAAGACCCTTTTTCTGAGGGGGAATTACAGGCACTTTCCTGTAGTCCAGATCATATCTTTTTCTTACATGACAGAGTTATCCTTAAACCAGATAAAGCATTTCTACCAAAGGTAGTTTCATCCTTTCATTTAAAGAAAGAAGTCATTCTCCCCAAATTCAGATCGGAAGAGGCAGAGTTGGAAGGGATGCATAAGATTGATCCAGTCTGATGTCTGGTTCGGTATTTGGAGATAACAAAACCTTTTAGGAGTTCCAACAGACTGTTCATTATCCCGACAGGTTGTCACAAGGGACAGGCAGCTTCAACTACAACGATCAGCAGATGGATATGCCTTTGCATATCTAAAGCATATGAATCTCAATGCAAGCTAGCTCCGGAGGGTTTGAAGGCTCCTTCATCTAGGGCGATTGCTGCATCCTGGGCAACATTAGCGGAGGTTCCAACTTCACAAATTTGCGAGGTGGCTTCTTGGTCTTCAGCAAGGACCTTCATCAGACATTATTCACTGGTCGTTTCGGTCTCCAGCAATCATGCCTTTGCAGCAGGATCTCAGCTCGCTTTTGTCTCTTAAGATATTAAAGACTTTTTTGCAGTATGGTAGTCTGGAGTCTTGTTCTTCCCACCCTTCTTATTATGGCTTGGTAAATCCAGGTGTATTGCTGATATGGAGTGACCAGGAAAAGGGAGAATTGTTTCATACTTACCGTAATTCTCCTTTCACTCTCCATATCAGCATTTCCCACCCTAGTAGTGGAAACTTGGTACTAGACAAGGAGGTGAGTCTCAGGGGTACCTTTATAAGTCTAGAGAGGGAGGGACTATCTGAGCTAGGGGCAGGAATGGGAGGGGCCTCCCGGGTGTATTGCTGATATGGAGAGTGACCAAGAAAGGAGAATTACGGTAAGTATGAAACAATTCTGCCTTATAATGCAGTTCGTTGGATTTTACATCATATTTGTCTTGTTTGTATTCCAAAATGTTGTCCTGATGTACCCAAAAATGGCTTTTTGTCCTCTATGAATGTTATTATTATTGAAATTAGCAATTAAAATACTAACCAGATTCATGTTTGGCCTGGTTATGTGTGTAAATAGTCAGTTCCAATTAGTCTGCACCTCACACAGCCATGCATAAACCACTTGTTTCTTTAGGTTGTGCATGTGACTGTCAGAGAGGCCTGCATTGTTTAAGCCTTGCTATTAGCTCAGTAAATATTGTATTTCAAAGTAATACAGACTCCTGTGTTAATATATTTTGAGTTCTTGAAGAGCTGTTGTAACACATTTCAAATATCATACATTTTTCGGGATTTTACACTATTTTTCCTGGTCTCTTGAAAAATGTAAAATTGGGTTTCTACTGTAAATATTATATGATATTTTAAATATAATTCTCAGGAGAGGACTCAACGTTCCAGAATGCTTGAGAGTTTGCAAGAAGAACTTGAAAAGATAAGGTGTCTACATGAAGAAGAGCTACAGACTGAACGTCGTGAACTGCAAAGGCAACAAGAGGAGAGACGAAACAGCTACAAAGAAAAGGTGAAATAGTAATAACGCTCAAGAGCTGCAATCTATAAAGCCAGTCTCAAGGGCCAAAGTCTCTTGGAATATAACCCCCAGCCCACAGGGGCCCAAATATCGAGTTTCAAAAAATTATACTCCAGAGAATTCTATTCAAAGTTAAAAATCAATATTTTTATTAAATACAAAATTTAAAAAAGTAGGCATACAGACCCCTTGATGTTCCGCCTTACGCATTTCATTCCCACTGGTACTTAAACAAAGGCACTAGTAATGCTACATTTGGCTCCAACATTAAACCCATGGAGATCCTTCCCGCAAAATTTAAAACCAAAAGTTGCCACATCACACTCTGATGTTAAAGCGACAATGAATATAAGATCAATTAGGTCACATTTCCTTTCCGTACACACAAAGAAAAGGTGGCCATCATATAGTACAAGGAAGGCCAAGAATTTCTATCACTCTCCCCTACAAGACTGCATGCTGTTTTAAGATGGATGTTATTTTGTTGTTCATAACTTTTGTTAATCATTACAGGAAACCAAACTGCAAGACTTGGAGCAAACCCTTGAACTGAGAAGAAAGCAAATAGTGATGAAAACCTCAGAGTTAGACAGCCAGGTAAGACTAGAACATAAGGCACAGAGAAAAGGAAGACTTGGAAATTAACTAGGTATTTGCAGGCAGGCTACATATTTGCCTAAAGCTTGTCACACATGCTCAGATTTGGTCTGGCTTTGTATGTCACTTCAGCAGGGAGTTGTAAAGGGATTGTTCACTTTTAAATTTACTTTTATTATGATAGAGAGTGCTATTTGCAATTGATTTTCATTTTGTATTACTTGTGGGTTTTTAGTTATTTACCTTTTTATTCAGCAGCTCTCCAGTTTGCCATTTCGGTATTCGGGGTTACTAGGGTCTAAAGTACCTTAGCAACCAAGCATTGATTTGAATAGGAGACTGGAATATGAATAGGGGAGGACCTGAATAGAAAGATGAGTAATAAAAAGTAGCACAATACATGTGTAACTTTGCAGAGCATATGATTTTATAGATGGATTAGTTACCTCCATTTGAAAACTTTAAAGTCAGAAGAAGAAGAAGGCAAATACTATAAAAAAAAAAAACTATAAAAAAATTGAAGGCCAATGAAAAGTTGCTTAGAATTAGCTGTTCTATAACATACTAAACGTTAACTTAAAGATGAACCACCCCTTTAATCCAGTGGGTTCATCGTTGTGTCCAAATGCAGAATTTTCATCACCGATACACCTTGTTAGTGTATGTGCATGAGAATTAAGAGTGGCTTCAGCTCTTTCTCATTTCCTTTAAAATCTGATCATTGAGGCTGTCAAAACAGTCAAGTGTGATCATCCTGTTTCATGGCCATATTGCACAGTAACCATCAGCTTGATCTACAGGCAGTCTGTATGATACATTTAAACATTTAACAGCCAGTGAATGACCTTCTTAACACTTGTAAATCTTACCTCTCTCTAATCATACAGGAAGAAAATGTGCGACAGAGGAGGGAAAATCTGGAAAGGAAAGAGAAGGAACTTGGAAGAAGGACAGAGGTATATACACAAGCCTAGTAATCAAATGCACCTGCAAACTATAGCCCTGAAAAGAAAGTATTCTCCCTACTCATACTGGTGACTCCTCACCTCATGAATACAATGTCATTTAACTTAAACAGAAGGGAATGGCACTAGAAACTGCTTCTTTTTGCATATCAGCAACCACATGAGTGAAGGCTGCATTTCTCCCTTTATATGTTCATTCTCAGCAACATATAATGCTACCATTCTTGGCCAACTATTTTTTTCGTTTACACACATATTCTCCCATCTCAGTCTCTGCTTTTTATTTTTTAAGTTGTTCTTTATTGATTTTTTCATTTTAATTGAAAAAAGAAAGGGGTTAAGATGGCAAAAAGAGGGGATGGGTGTAAGAGGAATGGCGGGATAATGATGAGCGTTCCTGTCTTAAAGATACAAAATATTACAACCATACAACGCAGTTTGACTAAAAGTTTGTTTGTGGTGGATAGTAGTCTGCTTTAAAGTGCAGCACTGCTGTGGGTCAGCCAGCTCTCAAATCCTCGTGCCTTGTTTTGGGAGCATATTGTCAATTTAATCCAGAAGCTCAAGGAAGGAGGCTTGGTGTCTTTCCAAGTCTATGGGATTGCTTTTTTAGTATAATGTAAGAGTTGTTGTAGGCACAGTCTCTTTCTGGAAGATAGGGCACGGTCCTCGGGGTTCCCCAGCTGTCAGAATGTTTGGTAGCCCAAAAGAGGTGTTCATGTAGGTAAGTATTGTAGTCCAAAGTTGCTGAATTTTAGGGCAGTGCCAAACAACGTGTAAGTATGCTCTGATCTAAGTTGCATTTTAAGCATACACCTGGATAATGTGGATGAATTTGTGCCAGCCTATGTTGTTGTCAAATCAACATTGTTTAAAATGTAACATGCATATACTGATTATACTATTAATTTCAGGAATTCGTTTTAGCAAATCTTCCCCATGTCCCATATCCAACTGGGGAGGTCCTGGACCCGTGTTTAATAGGGTCAAAGATCCCTTGCAGTAAGCTTGGGCCTATGGAGGTAATACTCAAGAGGACATTCTGTGATAGTTGGTGCTCCCTCTGGGAAGCCAGTGTTGATCACTACCTATTTTAAAACCACACCCACTTTAAACCACACCCATGTTACCACAAGGCCATGTCCACATTACTTGTGGTAGCACCCCAAAAAGCCAAATGGTTGGTACTCACTGCAGGGATATCACTTATCACTCATATGTAAAAAAGGTAAATCGTATTAAGACATACTCTTAAATCTATATGCCTCACCATCCCCTGTGGATAACAAAGCACCTCCCCTCAGCACATGATTTAACACCTTAGGGGCCCCTAACAACAATTTTCAAATGCTAACAAACCCCTATCAAGCTTATGTTCCACAGGCAGAGTATGGCACACGCAGGGAGCATAGGGCAGGCAGAGTATTGCACACACGGAGCATAGGGCATGTGGAGTATGGCACACACAGGGAGCATAGGGCAGGCAGAGTATGGCACACACAGGGAGCATAGGGCAGGCAGAGTATGACACACACAGGGAGCATAGGGCAGGCAGAGTATGGCACACACATATAACTCGTAAGATACTAAACTACATTTACGTGCCATCCTAGTTACCATTTGCCAGTCACTGTTCAATTTCAGAGCAACAATCAAAAACACAATGCAGATCTTAATTAAATAAAGCATGTTTTGGGAAACTAAACAAAATACTTATATATGAATATGTATATATATTTCATATATCCAAAATCATGAGCAGTTTAGGCTTTCTTCTAACAGATATATATATATATATATATATATATATATATATATAGGAGGATTATAGAAAAATACCCGCACTCCTTCACATATGCTTTTTTGCCGGGTGCATGGTCAAATATAGTCATATAAAAAAGGCAGAAGGACCAGCACTCCGTGTTCCAAAAAAATCAAAATAGTTTATTCAAAACTCACAGTGTCTCCAACGTTTCGACCCTCTTTGGGGTCTTTATCAAGGATAAAGTGCTGTGTGTTACAAATCTTTAAATACCCACAAACTTGTGGAGGGTTTGTGGGTATTTAAAGATTTGTAACACACAGCACTTTATCCTTGATAAAGACCCCAAAGAGGGTCGAAACGTTGGAGACACTGTGAGTTTTGAATAAACTATTTTGATTTTTTTTGGAACACGGAGTGCTGGTCCTTCTGCCTTTTTTATATATATATATATATATATATATAATCACTTATTCATAAAAAAAATCTTTGTTTCCATGGCAACATGGAGTGAGCAATATTTCCATTTTTGGTTATTATTCTAGCTAGTTCTTAATATTGCCATCACAGCATTTTGAACTATCGCAAAGAAAATGCTGTTATTCAATTAGTGGCTGAATGGAGAGTTACTGTGAAGCAGGAGTTGTTCATTACACTGTTAAATCATCAAATAATTAACTTCTTCCCTTACAACGAAAGCCTCGAGACTATACATAGACACTGGCTTATTTAATAGTTGTTTAGGTGCAAGTACAGGAACACACGCTTGCCCTTGTACCATTGGACAGATGAAAAATCAGCACAAGCTGTAGAGCTGTCAGGCACGAGGGAGCTCTGTAATGGATTTTATATTATTTTATGAATTTGTCTCTGCCACACACACACAGCTCTGTTTATCCTCAAGCCTGACCCTTTGTTAAACACAGTCTCCCTAGTTAGAAAGAGAACTCAGTGGGGCTGTCCCTAAAGGTTTTGTTGGAATAATATAGCCATGAATTGCTGCAATAGTCTGTTATAACGTTGGCTATTTCCCAGTTCTCACACTTCACTGGTCTCTGACCACAAATGGAGGATTCTGTGAATCAGTGCTTGTCTTTTTGCCTATACCATTTTTTGACATGACTACTGTTTACAATTATTTCACATATACAGTGACAGTTTCAAAATGTAGAGGAGCATGAAACAATTACTGGTTATCAGCTTATGCTTTGGGGCAAACCTAGAGCTCAGACATGTGGTAGGGATGCATGAGGTTTGGCATCCAACCAAAGTTCCCATATTTTCTGGAATTTCCCAGGTGTTCCCCTAGCATTATACATAGATTTGATTAAAGGCAATGTACCATTTAATAAGTCAATTGTAAGGGGGGTTGGGGCTCATCCATTTATTATTACCAACTTTTTTGCATAGAACAAAATAGACCGTTAAAGTGTTCTGGATTTTTGTAGGGGGCTCTGCCTCATCTATAATACGCCATAGGCAAGTCTCAGGGGACTTGATACCAGGAAAGGATAGAAATATATTGGTGCAACGGATGACTTCTGTCCAGTAGGCTGCTACTCTCCGGCAATCCCATATCAAGTGGAGGAATCCGGCTTCGACCCTACTGCATTTCACACATTTGGCTCCGTCTAATATACTCATAGCTTTGAGCCTCAGGGCGGTAATTCATTTTTGATGGATCATTTTAAATTGGACTGTTCTGTCCCTAAGTGATATTAAGAAGGGGTACAAGTTATCTATGGCCTCTTCCCATTGGTCCTCCTCTAGTGAGGGGATAAGTGACAGCCATTTTTGTTTGACTTTATTGAATGGGGAGGGTTGGGAGGACTGAATTATATTGTACAGCTGAGATTGTATTTTGGTGGGGTCTGGAGTCCAAAGTCTGACTTCCCATGCCTGTGGTATAGGTGTAATTTGGAATGACCGGAATTGGACATAAAATGCATGTCTCTGGTATCGAAAGTATCGTATTGTATATCTTGGCGGTTCAGTTTGACTTTTAACTGTTCCAGGGAGACAAAACTACCCTCTACCAACAGGTCCTCGAGATGTCTAATTAGGTCTCTCATATGAGGCAAGTTAGAGTTCCTCCAGAGTGGAGTTTTGCCAGGTACTTTAGGCAGGGGGTACATACTTTTCATTGTAGCCTTTCCCATACTTAAATGGGGGTAATAATCACTCCTGGCAGTGAGGGGAGGGAGTCTTATTAGTTGGGAGTCCTGCGATGACTAAATCAATTTTAGCTTTTGTGAGGTCCTCTAGGAATTTGGCTTCCTCGGGAGACAATTGAGGGAGAATAGTGTCTGTTCTAGGTTACTGTCAGTACTATTGGGTTGGGGGGAGTAGATCCATTTATAATATTCTGCAAACATGTTCGCCATAGTAGAGGGATCTGTCACCAGGGATGGTCTAACAGAGCCCTGGGTAAGTATGAGATAGATTGGACTAGGTGAGCAAAGTCAGCCGATCCTAGTGCTAAGTCAATTCTTGAGAGAGCACCATGACTGGTGGAGTAACAGGAGAATAGCAAAAGGATGTGAGTTTTTTTCAAAAAAGTAAACCAAAAAGTGGTTTAAAAGTTCAATTACATTTATTAGGACAATACAGATGAAGGCCTAACGCGCTTTGTGCCTATTGGGGCACTTAAAACATATATTGCTTACAAATGCAATTGGTTAAAAATGTCAGTCTCTTGGGTTATTTCTTGCCGATCCCTTCACAGGGGCACTTGCCTATGAGTCTATAGAAAACGTGGGTGGGATATAGACATTCACCAGGATCAAGGCTTGTTTATTAATTTTACAATGCAGTATTACCGTACATACCGGCCATAGTAGTCTATATGAAGATGTACTAGTTTGAATACCAATGATTTCTAAACCAAAATGTAGACTCTCCAAGAATAAGATTAAAAGGGGACATGATACACGTGGCCCACCCAAAATTTCTTTAGAGGCAATAGTTTCTGCTCTGTGCCCTCCTGGAGTAGCACTATGTCGGTTTATGTTTATAGATCTGGTTAAGAATTAGTGCCCTTTTTTGAATTGAGTCATCTTACATTCCAGGACAAGAGTTTAACAACCCCATTGTGAGGTTGTATACATATCACTGAGACAATCACTGCATATCGAGAGTAGGAGCACCCCCGGACTGTATCTTTGGGGGTTGCCAGCCATTTGTATAGATAAAGTGGTTAAGATCATAATGAGTAAGTGCAAGCAAGTTAACTGAATAAAACAAAACACCGACCCTTCCCACCCTGCCCACCCCCCAAATACAGGTGGGCCTATACCCAAAACCATTTCTCATCACGAGGAGTGTTGTTGTGGTGACCTAGACAGCACCCCTTCTCAAACAAGCAATAATTACATATTGACAAGAACTATGATACAAAGAATTCAAAACATATGCCAACTGCTACAAGTAGCAGTTCCCCTTGCCCCCATACCAATGTCCAGTGTAATTCTGGGGCAGGTTATCTTAATTAGATATTCAGTCTGGGATTACATAGGCAGGCACATTTCATGGTTTGGACCAATGTATCAGTATGTCATGTAGGTCATACTGGGTTCAGTTGTAGGACTACCTTGGTCTGGGTAGTCCAGCTCAGAGAACAGGCTGGTAAACCATGTTAGTATTGACCAGGATAACTAATTTGTGACCAGTAGTTTGCTTAAGGGACTACCATTGTGGCTGACCTGCATCTTTGTCCATATAGGCAGTGTAGGTGTAGATAGTGAAGATATTGATATCCCCACCAGTAACATGCCTATAACATTGGTTTCTTTACCCACACCTATACCATTGGCATCTTTCTCATACAGGTCATGTTATTGTTTTAAAGGGGAAGTAAAGTCTAAAATAGAATAAGGCTAGAAATGCTGTATTTTGTATATTAAACATAAACATGAACTTACTGCATCACAAGCCTAATCAAACAAGTGACTTATGCTTTCAAAGTTGGCCACAGGGGATCACCATCTTGTAACTTTGTTAAGCAAGACCAAGACACATGCTCAGTGTAGTCTGGGCTGCTTAGGGATCGTCCTAAATTATGAAAACAGCACAAGTCAAATAAATTCTGCCAGAAGCAGATACAGCAAGACTGATTAACAATCAGAATATGCAGACTGCACTGGGTCCTGTGTTGTCATGTAATCTAATGTGGATTTTATAGTTTTTGTATTGTTTATACAAACTTTCTCCAACTCTGCAGAACCAGTGACTGCAGCAAAATAATCCTCCAAATAGAATCCCAGTTCATCTGTTTAAATCTGGCTCCATGATCTTTGTCACTGCAGCTGGAGTTGGAAACATTAAAGGGGATGTAAAGGCAAAAATTCAATACAAATCTCTACATAGTCGCCGACTGCTCTACAGGAAAACAAACAAAGCTGCTTGAGTTCTGCACGGGTGGAATGTAAGGTGGGGGCTCCCCCTGCTGTTCATAAGTATGATTGTTTCCCTGCAGAGCAGTTAGGGACAGTCTGACAATTCCTATCCACAGCAGTAAATGAAGGGAGAATTTCACTTCATACATTCAGGTTTCTTATAAAAATGGTGCACATATTTTAATTAAAGTATATTGGAGATAGGTTTCTTTTTCATTAAAGAAAGTAAAAATGATTTTAGTTTTTTGCCTTTGCATGCCCTTTAAACTGATGCCGTTGCCTCCCCACCATTTCTGTGCTCCTTGTTTTACTTGATTTCATAAAGAAACACGCCACCCCTGTAATTTGCCATAGCTATCTATTTTTTTCCACACAGTTACAGTGAATTTGCCATGTATTTTCATTGCCTGATAAAAAAAAAAACAGGTTTTTTTATTGGAGAAAAAAAAACCCTAAAAGCCATCCCGAAATGGCACCATAAGTTTAGGACTATTTCTTTGAGCCACTTCAAACTGACTTCTTGTAACTACTGAGTTGTAATTTGCAGTGTGGCTTTCCTCATAGAACACAAAGCTACTTATGCCTGCTTCAGTTGGTTAATTGTTTCTCGGGAGAAGGCGCTGGCCTAGAGGTTAAGTAATCCATATGGATTTTCTGCTTTGTTAGCCTGGGAACTCTGAACTGGTGTTTGAGCTCAAATCTTAATCTTACAAGCATTCCTGATTTTCTACTGAGGATTGAATAGCACCTACACACATTTGATTGTAATAGTTTCTCCTTTGTTACAATGATGATTTTTGCAGCCACCCTCATCAGAACCTAAATTCAGCAGCCACTGATTGTACTGATGATTGAGCAACCAGAACTCTCCTGCTACCCCTGCACTACCACATTCTTCTAAAAGTCATAAATGAAATACAATTATGTTTTATTGTTCTATTCTCTTGAAACCCAGGATATGAAGCGTTCTTCTCTGAACCTCAAGATAAAGGAGGACCTAGTAGTCGAGCAGAAACAGCTTCAAGACTTAATACAGAAATCACAAAATGAGTTTGAAAAAACCCAAAACAAAAAAATTCAATTGGAGACAGAGGTGGCACGACTGCAGAGCCGCTACACCCAACTGCTGAATAAAGTCAGGTAAAAGTTCAGTCCCTAAGGATAATTCTTTGAGAAGAGACTAACAGATTCTTTTCATAACTGTGTATTCTGTTTTAGGCTAATAGAAGTCGGGTCACTTTCTCTGCTGGTGTATATATACTGTCTGATTGTGTGTGCCCTGACAGGCATGTGATCAGCCCATCAACCCACACACAGAGTAGATTTGGATGTGAAAATACATAATTAGCATTTCTGATCCGAAATCTGCTGTGTGTGCACTGACTAATTCTGTGCCTGTTAGCACACACACATTTAGAGAGTGGAAGGCATCTTCTTTTATATGCTGATATATATATATATATATATATTTGAATGACGCACAAGGAAGGGGACTATAGGGGGCATGCCTAAATGCCTCTCCCACCTGCCCCTAGTTAATGCAGTTTTATATATTCCTGAGGGGAGCCACAGGTTTCTGTGCTCCGGAACAGAGTGCAGAGCATAGGGGAAGTTACTCCGGTAAGACCCAGCCTGAAAAGAACAAAATAAATGACCCATTGCACTTTGAAAGTTGCATCCTGCATTGTAAATAAGGCCTACTGTTTATTCTACAGGGATTTAGAAGAAGAAACTGAAAAAACCAACATTGATTTAAAAGAAGATACCAGAGTTGGGATGAGTCCCAGAATGGATCCGGCACTCAGGCTGGAAGATCTTACTGCATCCACCAGTTCAGTGCATGGAGCTTCAGTTCCAGTAAGTATGAGCCCAGTCAGCTGTACACGTATTGGGCCTGATATATTAGGTGCTGTAGTTACATGGACTACTTATAATTTTGCTTCTGTTATTCCTAATAGTAATCCTAACGAGCCTTTACTTTTGTATCCTTTATTTTCCATATCACTAATGAAACCAATGTATAATATTGATTTTTTTTAACTTTGTATTAAAACTTTTATAGGAACTAAGTGGCGTATTTATTCAAACCTTTTGTTTTTTTGTTTTTTTTTTACTTTTAGTATTGGTGGAATACAAACTGTAGAAAGGTTTGACTGCTACCTTTAAATGTAGCGATGTTAACTTTTTTCAGACAAATCCTTATACATACCTCCACCTCAGGTACAGATTCAATGGAAAACACGATTATGAAGAACAAGGAATGGCCTGTAGGCAGGTTTAATTGCTCAAAGTGGTTTATTGTTAGCACAACCTTTGCGCGAAGTAAGCGGTTAGGTGAGTATATAGAGAATTAGAGTTCAGAGATGTAGGGTGGGGCAGAGTTATGAAGTGCTTTTGATGTCAGGGTCATTAGTTTGAATTTTATTCTGAAAGGTAGTGCAGGTATTGCCAGAGTGGTGTGGCAGAGGAGGAGCGGTTGCTGAGGTGTATGAGCCTCGCTGCAGTGTTCATTATGGACTGGAGAGGTGACAGTCTCTTGCAGGGAAGGCCAATTAATAGAGAGTTACAGTAGTCTAGACGCGATATGATGAGAGACTGAATAAGAATTTTGTTGGAATCTTGGGTAATAAATGATCATATTTTGGATATGTTCCTTAGGTGAAAGTGACATGATTTAACCAGTGACTGGATGGTGAAGGACAGGGCAGAATCTAGGATAACCCCAAGGCACTGGGCCTGGCTATACGGTGTGATAGTGGAATAGTTAACTATGATAGATACTTCTGGATTGTTACAGGTGTAGGGAAAAAGAGAATTATTTCCGTTTAGGAGACTTTTAATATAAGGTAACATCGCAACATCCAAGTAGAGATAGCGGACAGACAGGAGGAAACCCTAGTTAAGAGTCCTGGGTTGAGATCAGGAGAGGAGAGATAGATCTAAGTATAATAAGCATAAAGGTGGTATTGGAAACTCACGAGTTTATGAATTGTTTTATGTGCAGTCGGGTAAAAAATACTGGCTTATCAGGAGGTGGTAGTTTAAAAAAATAGCTGCATTAGTTTTTATTCTATATCCCCATCCCTGCAGTGGGTCAAGTACCCACAGGCTACTCACAAAAATGCAAGTACAGGTATTTGGTGGGTTGTAGGTAATATTTCAAATGTGGTTATGGGTGCAAGCCTGGGGATCTCTAGTGTTGTACTGCACAAAAATACTGAAGAGGAAAATTATAAAAAATGTGATAGACAAATAAGACAGTTCTTTCCTAAATGTATTGGAGGTTGACCGTAAAAACACGATGATTGAATATAGGGCATAAACTGTTGTTTATTATAAATCCATTATCCTTAATACTTGTCACCCCTTTCCTGCCAATGACTTCTCCAACACCAAAGTTACAAAGTCTCTCTCTGTGAATTCTATGTTTCTGGCTTATTATGTGCAATTCCAGGGCAGGCGAATACTATGTCAGGATACAACACCCTCAAGGCAGTAGTCGGGATTTGAAACAGATAAACATAGTGAATGTAGTTTCCCCTATACCTTCAGGTTCTCCGTAGTTGCAGAGTTTACTTCCTCTGTAGTTGTGCCCCTGGGGAGAGGTAATGGGGCAGTCTAGTATGGAAGACTAACCTGAGTAAAACAGAACCATGCTGTATATTTTTAAAGGTTTATTGTTTCATTATAGTAAAAAATATATTTTTTAATAATGCAAATTTTGGACTGTTCATGCTTTGCATGCTAATCATAAAATATTTTCTTTTTCTTTTCTCGCCTTGTTTTAGCATTTAGATATTCTCAGACATGCCATGTCTTCTGTCCAAAAGCAGGAAAATGATAATGAAATGGATGAGTAAGTGAGATTATTATTATTGTGTAGTTGTACATTTATGCATCTTCAATTTTGTATTTCCTGGTTCCATGATGTTTTCTACATCGCAATATGTGTTTACATTTTCTCCATGGAAGGGAAAGAAATCCAGCATTATGCGTCTACTCTTGCTTTGTGTCCCTCTCTTCCCTTGTAGTTCTCTTATAATTAGTCCATATTGCTACTTTACCAGCCTCCTTATAAGAAAATATAACAAATTGCTGCAGGTCAATTGTATGTTCCAAACTGGAATGGTGAGACCTGCTTTTCACGTTGCTGTATACAAGAGGGCTGGGGGGGGGCACATGGGCATCTCCATAAATTACCCCTGCTGTGTTTTTCATTGTAGTCTCATTGTACCCACTGCAACACAGCGTAAAATTTGAGAAGAATAACAGCTGAAATTTTCTGCCATATATAATATACAAAATGTATGGTTTTTTTAACTTTAGTTAAAGGCAGAATTTGCCTTTCGCTTTAAGTATGATGTACAAAGTGACTTGCAATTGCATCTTTTCATTTTTTAATTTTTTTTTGTTTTTATTTAAATGATTTATCTTTTTGTTCTCAACTATCTCGTGGTTAGGGTGCAATTTACTCTAGCAGCCAGTTAGTGGGAGAAAAAGAGACTTGATTATCAATAAGGGAGGCCTTAGTAGAAAGAAAATAAGTAACAATAAAATTATAGCCTCACAGAGCAATAGTTTTATGGCAGACAGGGTCAGTGACTTCCATTTTAAAGCTGGAAGCCTGTTGAAAAAAGAAGAAGAAGAAGAAGAAGGCAAACATTTAAAAAAAAAAAAATTTAATTGGTCTTCGTATTTATTAGTTCACATACTGAAAGTAAATTTAAGATGCACCTTTAAGACCATAATGATCCGAAATGATTAAATCTAAGCATATAACCATGATGAAGGGCTACACTCCTAAAATTTTGTATTAGCTGAATATGGTTAAAATGGCAAGGGCTATTTCCTTCATGTTTTGATAATTGTGTATAGGGTAAACAATTAATTACATGTTATTCTAACACTTGCCATACTGCTGGCTAATCAACGAAGTTGTGTTATATGCTACATGGACTAGATCTGTTGTGTAACTACATAACTGTATATATAATCAGGTAATAATGCTGTTAGAACAATCAGCCTGATTTGCACCCGGCTGTGTTATATTTACATTTCCCTTGGTTTTGACATCAATATATTCCTTCTAAAGAGGTACAAAGAGTTTTGCCCAGTGGGTGCAATCAGATCTGTCCTGCCTTCAATTTTGAAATGACCTTATGTTCGTCCATGATTCCTCTCCCACCATACAGCTTGCTCCTTTCCTGACTCCCCTTTTGTCTTTTCCTCCCCTCAGTATCCGTCATTACATCTCCTCCCAGGGGGCCTCAATACAAAGAGCCAAGGATTTCCTACACCTGCAGACCCGCTCACTGTGTCACCGCCAATCTTTACTCCATGCAGCCAAGAAACAATGGTGTCACAGCATGCGAGAGACGCAGGACCCAAAGCACTCACATCTCCTCCAGGATGTGAAGCAGAACTTGGAAGAAGTAAGTGTGAAGCATGAAAGCACAACTGCAAATTCATTATTTAAAGGAAATAATTTTAGTATTCTATCTTACAATTCTATCCGGCATGGGATCTGTTATCCAGAATGTCAGTCCAGCCATTTTTAATGGGTTTGCCTTTTCTCGCAATAAAACACTACCTTGTTCTTCATTTAACCTCAACTATCGTATAGCCATGTTAATGGCAAATAGTACTATTGTGTTTTGGTTGTATCTATGAAACTACATATTACCGATTGACCCCTTATCCACAAGCCTAGGTCCCAAGCATGCCAGATAATAGATCTCATTGCTGTAAGTTCATAATTCGGTTATTTCAGCAAATCAGAGGTTTTGTTTTTTGTTTTGTTTTTTATCCTTTGTATATGACATCAACAGTAACGGGGCAGTACCACAGAGAATATAGGGGTTTAAGCCTGCAATTATAAGGTGCTGAAGCATAAGCCTAATGTACATGCAGAGGCCGAGTGATATGGAGGAATAAATGAGTTGGATTAACAAGATAGTAGTGAAATTGGCTCTTTAAGTCCCATCCATTGCCGAAACAGGAGTGTAATAATGCACACAGCAACAAATATCAACAATCATTGGCAGTAGAACTGGTGTACTGAAGAGGTCATTGAAAATCTTAGGAACTTACCTTGTCAGCAAGTCAGTTGTTGACGTTTCTGCCGTCGAAAGCTGCCCTTGTCAACTGTAAGTGATTTTAAACTGGACAACTGAAGGAATGGAAGCAAATCCCATCATCATTGGCCCACAATCTAGTGGAAATCCTTCCCAAAAGAATGTTTCAGACAGTGAACTTCATATTTATACATTTGGTTTGTTAATTTCAATAGACGGACAGATGTCCACGTCATGTGGGCTAATAGTGTAAACTGAAGAGACCAATAGTAGGGCCTGTGGCAGCATTTTACATTGAGACCCATTGTGATTTTCACGGCCAGCAAGTTAAAAAATGTAGTGTTTATGATGTATTTTTCTATGAGTCTGAACTGAAGGCCGGTGCATTTTGCCTGAGCTTTCCCTTTTCTCCTGTAGGAAGCACACAGTTTAAATGAGTTCCAGAGCACCATGCAGAAGGGGCAGGTCTTGCTGCAAGAGAAAGAGCAGAGACTGCAGGAGCTGGAGAGTTCCCTTCTGGAAGAGGTGAGGGAATGACCTATAACCTGTTTTTATACATGAGTGTTAGAACAACATGAATAGTACCCTCAGCATTTTCTCCTCTGCACTATATATGTTCCCTCTTGACACACTTCTGTGGCCCTTCAAAAATTGTATATTTGTTTTGTACTTAATCTGATCCTCGTACGCAAGAGATACAAGAAACACGTATGGAACAAAACTTCTACCAGGAAAGAAGAGTTTATCAAATACTGTATGGCAATACCAGTACTTCCAATAAACAGACTTCTTCTCCTCTCTCCTTGCAGATATCCGATGATGCTCTTATTAGAGGAAGGAGAAATAAAAAGGTGGTGACATTTGACTTAAGCGACTCAGATGACTCCTGCAGTATCATAAACAATGATTTGCACCCAAGTAAGAAGCAACTGATCTCTTCATTCTCTCCCTCAGCAGCTCTATAAGTCCCTCTAAACGACTAGTTCCCAGTCTCTAGGGCTCCCACCCCTTCCAGGGTGGCCCCATTTTTTAGTGAACCAGGGGTTCAGAAAAATTAACGTAGAAGTGGATGCAAGTAGTAGCCCTTATATTAAACTATGCTGTTTTTATTTAAATGTCACATTTTATGGATTTTAATCTGATCGTACTTTGTGCTAATATTTTGTGAATCCATTAAAAAGAAGAAAACAGTGACGTTTAATTCTTAGATGTAAAAGGAACAGTAACATCAAAAAATAAAAGTTTTAAAGTAATACAATTATAATGCAGCGTTGCCTTGTACTGGTAAAACTGCTGTGTTTGCTTCAGAAACTCTACTATTGTTTATATAAATAAGCTGCTGTGTAGCAATGGGGGCAGCCATTCAAAGGAGAAAAGGCCCAGTTCACACAGCAGATAAATTCTGTAGAACATAATGGTGTTATCTGCTATCCACTATTTATCCTGTGCCATATAGGCTTTTTTCAATTTCCGCCATTGCTACACAGCAGTTTGTTTATATGAACTATAGTAGTGTTTCTGAAGCAAACACATCAGTTTTAATGCACGGCAATAGTACATGATATTTTCATTACTTTAAAACATTCATTTCTTGTTGTTACTGTTCCTTTAAGCCCTCTTGTGGATGCTGCATGTAACACTAGAGCAATCCACTATATTGCTGCAATTGTTTAAACACTAAAGCCATATTCATCTACTCAACATGATGTGGTTACTTATGTTCAACAGATCAAACAGACCTTTGCCTGTCCCTTTTAATGTCCAAAATATACCCCCTTCTGTCACATTTGTGTTTAGGTTTGGGGCCACCCAGTTACTGCTCCTGTTTAGGATCATGAGCATATTTAGATCAACTGTATTTATTTGAAGGTTACAGTAGGTTTTAGGATACTTATTTACAAATCATCTTGCAAATTCTGCTTCTTTTCAGACCTTCTTTTGTAAATAAATAATTTTAGGAAGCATTTTAGCATTACTGTCACAGACAAACTGTATCTTGTGCCAACAGGTGGAGATCTCGGGGCACAGCCTATTCTTCCATTTAAAGTGCACAGTCTGACAGACTCACTACGGCGCATCACAGGAGAACTAAATGGGGTCCTGTTTTCACTGGGGTCTCTCTCCAATGACCCTCTCTCTACAGAGCCAGGCATCCCTCTGTCCTCTTTCAACACTCTAACACGACTCAATGTCCCTCAGTCCTCCACTTGGAGCAGTAGTTTACCATCAAGTGTACCCTCAGGACCCTCACCTTCTAAGTCAGTGGATGCAATCTTAATGAAGAAATGGCGCAAGTATTTCCCAGGTCTGCCAGGATACAGTTTAATTGCTCTTCTTAAATATAACAATGTGTTAATGTTACTTCTCTCGTTTTACACTATACAAAGATGTCTCTTATACCTATACAAGGTCATCCCTACCAGATTGCCAGATTATTTCCTGGTTTGCCCTAATGGTTACTTTTATTTATATATGTGTATATGTGTATGTATGTATGTATATATGTATATATATATATATATATATATATATATATATATATATATATATATATATATACATATATATATATATATATATATAGACAGACAAATACAAGAGTCCTCTGCACTCAACCCATTATCAATATATTTAAGACAGAGACATTTTGTGCATACTGCTACATATATATATATATATATATATATATATATATATATATATATATGTTAAAAAAAAAAAAGAGAAGAAACTTTATTGGTCCATTATCGCATCAACGCGTTTCGATCGTCATCAGGATCTTCTGTAGATCGAAACGCGTTAATGCAATAATGGATGAATAAGGTTTCTTCTCTTTTTTCACAATTTGAAATTGTTGCCGTGAGTGCTTTCTTCAATGCAATTTGATGCAGGGATCAGCATACTCTAGTAAAAGTGAATTAAAATGTTTTTATTTGTAACACAGCATTGGCCAACGTTTCAGTCCCACCTGAACAATAGTTTAAATACCTTCCCCCTCTTGTGAATTTTGGCGCCCTCATGACGTCATCAGTCCTTTTACAGTTGTTTGTTGTTTGTTTTAAACTATTGTTCACTCAGAGCACATCATTCTTAATAAAGGTCCCCAGGTGGGACCGAAACGTTATTACATCATCATATAAGCCATGCAAAATAAAGTGATATCCCCATAAATCTATTCAAGTCTGTGTTGGCCAATAATATATATTCAAACCAGATATTTGTTAAAATAAAAATGTGTGTAAATGCAAATTAAGATTAAAAAGTGTGAATCATAATCCATACCCACAACCCCATAAGATCATGGAGGGGTAATTACATTCTACATCTAAAACATCTTAGATTATAACCACTATTATTGTTCATATCACATGTCATTTTTCAACCAGTAGCATAATGATTAAATTATCATACTAAGGGAACCAGTTAATAGATAACATGACTGAGAATACATCTCGTTCAGTGCTTGTGGGGATAGTGTATCTAGAGTCTGAATCCACTTTGTTCTCTCTGTAAAAGCATTTTAGCTCTATCGCCACCCCTTACTAGAGGGGTTTGATCAATCAAAATTGCACGTAGAGTAGGAAGAGGATGTTTGCATGACATAAAGTGCCTAGTCAATGGGATGTCAGATTTCCCTGTTGCCAATTCCTGCCCAATTGCCAATCTGTGATTGTTTACACGGGTCTGAAAAGATGTCACATATTTCCCATATAATACAATCCGCATGGGCACATAAGGCAATAGACCACATAGTCAGAAGTACATGTTAGCCTATATGATACACAGAATCTTATATATATATATATATATATATATATATATATATATATATATATATATATATATATATATATATATATATATATATATATATATATATATATATATATATATATAATCATATATATATATATATATATATATATATATAATTTTTTTTTCTATAATTTTCTGTTATACGTAATGATTGTGACAGTAATTGAGCTTGGGCATGAAGGGGATTATTTATAGCCTTTCCTGGATCTCTGATCTTTGTGTATCTGTCAGTTTCTTGGTCAATTCACATGTTCCAACACATATTTTATAGGAGGAACACCTCCATTCAGTGATCAACCCCAGCTGCAAGAGAATAGATTTGGATATGTTCCTGCTGGGTGAGTACAGTTGTGCTGCAAATTCATGTGTTTGTAAAATCTTAGTAAAACACCTATAGGTGGTAGGTATGAATAAATTGGGAGTATTTGTGTATCCATGAAGCTAACTAAATAGATGTTGAACAAATATGGGAAAGGAACAATCTGAACACATAAAAACTAGTTGTCAATATTGGAAAGGAAGGAAAATGTTGAAATTGGAAACGCAGCGTATATTTGTAATGTTATGTAATTTCTCTGTTTCTGCAAATCTGCACAGAGAGCAGGTTCGAATGGTGCAAAATGCGGCTGTACATCACACGGACAAACGTAGCATTCAGGCTATGATTGACACCAACAAGAAGTGGCTGGCAACCTTCAGGAATGACCCCAAAGTGTATCCTACCCATAATGCTATAAAAGAACAATAACACAATCCGGTAGACCTTTATAGCACTAGTATGGCCCCATCTAGAATATAGTTGTGGTCCCTAGTGCTCTAACAGGGCATTATTGAATTAGAGGGTACAGAGAAGGGCAACTAAGCTGGTAAAAGGTATTGAAAATCTTAGCTATGAATAAAGACTGGCCAAATTGGGGTTGTAAAACACACTGGAGAAGAGGGGTGATATGATAACTATATATAAATAAATAAGGGGATCATATAATAATCGCTCTAATGTTTTATTTACCAGTAGGTCTTTCCAGTTGACACGAGGTCTCCCATTCCTATTAGCAGATAGAAGGTTCTGTCGAAATATACGGAAAGACTGGGCAGTTGTGAAATTCTTTCCCTAAATCAGTTGTACTATCCGATACATTCAATAGCTTCTAGAAGGGGTTGGACATCTTTTTAGCAAGTGAAAAAACACAGGGTTATTGGAAATACTGTAACTCGTAGAACAAAGATGATGCAGGGACTGGTCTGGTTGCCATCTTGGGGTCAGCAAGGACGTTTTCCCCCTCTGAGGCAAATTGGAGAGGTGTCTGCCTTTCTCTGGACCAGCTAGTAGTTAGGCAGGTTTTATATAGATATAAAGGCTTTAAATCTTAACGTACATTTCAATTAGATGTGTCTATCTTTTCAACCTAAATTATTATGTTACTATTGTTTACTATAGGTGCAATTGTAAAGCCCAGGCTGTTTGAGTGGGTTTTGGGAAAGTATTCTAGCTTTACTCTCTAATGCCAGTCCTATCTTATGTGGGTAGCCAATATTGTGGGTGCATGTATTATAACTGTACCTGGGTTGTGGCCCACACTGCCAAAATGTTGCATTTCCAAGACTGCTTTTCACTTTCCCTTGACTGAAGTCTCAGCCCACGCACAAGCAGGACTATGGGATCTTCTCCAGGACTTCTCCAGTTAGGTTTGGATGAGAAAAACCAAATCAAGGTGTATCGGTACTAGTGGAACAGGAGATGCTGAAGAGAGCAGGATTAGCACTTTACATACATCCCCCTCCTGTGACACATTGAAGCTGTTGGACAGGTGCAGAGTCTGGTGTTTGGAATGGAAAGGGCACAGCAGAACTCTCCATGTTGCGCATTCATTACTCTGCAAACATATTTACACAGTCATTTCTCAGGTGCCTGAATCCTTCTTGTAAAATTGTAGTCATATAGAAGCTATATATTTATATATATTTTTCTACACAGAATAAAGGGCATATCTTTATTTGTGCACTAAAGCAGAATAATGGCAAAATAGGTGCACCTGAAACCAAATGCTGAACACTAACTGTGACTGAAACCAATGATCGTGCAAAATAAAGCACCTGGTCCAATGCACCCGCAGCAATCTACGGCTTATATTACATAGAGGAGGGTTGGTAACTACTACTTCTCAGTTGCCAAGAAAGAGATAATGTCTTGAAGTGAGAGTCAATATAGTTGCTGGCATTACAAGTACAGAAAGGCCCAAAAAGTCAGGCTCAATATAAAGCTCCAGTCTATGACCGCTCATAGCAGCGTTCCATATTGACAGTCTACTAATACGCCATGTCTTTTAGGAAATTGTGACACCTTTTCCAGACAACTAAAGTAGCAGATACTAATGTGACATTGGACATTGCTACAGTATACGTGCACACAACAAATAGCCAAGATGGCAGTAGACACAATTCCACTTGACACGTGAGCGCATGTGTTTTGCTCCACTGTATGTTTTGTTCTCTTTTTAAGTTCAAGTCACTTGTTTGCCAGTGTTTTTATACAGTAGCGATGACAATCTCGTTGTGCTGGTATTTTATATTTGTATTTTTTACCTGTGTGAAGTATATCCGATAGTTTTATGATCGCATTAAACCAACACATTATTAACCTTACTGCGTCAGTCTTTTGTCCAGCACATCCGCAATCTCAGCAGTTAAATGGGAAAGTGAGCTCAGGAAATGAGATTAAAGGAAAGGTAAATAAAGCTTTGAAAATGTGTGACTCTCCTATTCTATTATTGTTATTATGACACACTTTTTAAAGGAGAACTAAACCCCCGGCGATGTTAAGTCCTCCCTCCCTGCCTCCCCCCTGCACAGTCTTACCCCAGAATTCTGTCCCCTCTTGAAATAGTGACGCACATGCAGAGGAGCTCACGTGCACCATCTTTTGCGCAGTTGTCGCAAACTGTAAGATTGCTCCAACTGCGCACGCGCCATTAAGCTGCTCATTCGAAGATTACCGAAGAGAAGAAGATGTCGCCCGTGAGCTCTGCTGCGCTCATTCTGGATGTGCGGTCACTATTTCAAGAGGGGACAGCATTCTAGGGTGAGATTGTGCTGGGAGGGCCAACGGAAGGGAGCCAGTGGGGACTATTGCTTTCTAAGTTGTTTTAAATTGTAATTTGAAGGCAAACATCTCCCTTTAAGTAAAGATGATTAAAGGCTAAGTAAATAGAGCACAGCCAGAATAATAACCAAGTAATCTCTGCATGAGCACTTGTGTTTTTAAAGGGATACTGTCATGGGAAAACATGTTTTTTTCAAAATGAATCAGTTAATAGTGCTACTCCAGCAGAATTCTGAACTGAAATCCATTTCTCAAAAGAGCAAACAGATTTTTTATATTCAATTTTGAAATCTGACATGGGGCTAGACATATTGTCGGTTTCCCAGCTGCCCCCAGTCATGTGACTTGTGCTCTGATAAACTTCAGTCACTCTTTATTGCTGTACTGCAAGTTGGAGTGATATCACCCCCTCCCCCCCCCCAGCATCTTAACAACAGAACAATGGGAATTTAACCAGATAACAGCTCCCTAACCCAAGACAACAGCTGCCTGGTAGATCTAAGAACAACACTCAATAGTAAAACCCAGGTCTCACTGAGACACATTCAGTTACATGAAGTAGGAGTAATCACAGCCTGCCAGAAAGTAGTTCCATCCTGAAGTGCAGGCACAAGTCACATGACTGGGGCAGCTGGAAAACAGACAATATGTCTAGCCCCATGTCAGATTTCAAAACTAAATATAAAAAAATCTGTTTGCTCTTTTGAGAAATGGATTTCAGTGCAGAATCCTGCTGGAGCAGCACTATTAACTGATTCATTTTGAAAAAAAAAAAAAAACATGTTTTCCCATGACAGTATCCCTTTAAGTTCTCTCACTTCTACTCAGGGTTATAGGAATGATTCCTTAGATTATAAAGAACTTAGGAAACCGTTTCTGGCAAACTATCTCATATATTGATCTGAAAGACTGGAATGTCTGGGGTTATACATGACTTTAGCCTTAATAGGGACTCATTTGCCCTGGGAGAAGCGATCATATTTCAATAAATCCAAAGTTACCTTTGCTTTGCCCATTTATATATTTTCATCCCAATCTATTTCTTGCTACTGGTGCTGAACTGGTTTTTAGTTCTGCCACTAGATGGAGCAGTGAAAACTGAAGTGAAGAAAATGTCTGCTGCAAAGAGACATCAGTGAAACCCACCTCTGTCTCCTTATCATTTCCTATTGTGAAGACTTGCTGGGGCTGTAGCATGACTTGTATTGTTCATTTCTACACTGGCTTATCCACTAGGGACAGTTTCTGTTCAGTCAAATGGGAAGTCCCAGTGCGCTTCTGTGATATTGAGTGTTACTGCTCTGTGTCAGGCTTATTGCTGGGATCTCAAATACAGACATTATTGTGTCAATTTGGCTTATGTTACTCTGTAATCAAACATTTATTGGAACAACATGGAGCCCAATTTACATAGATCAGGTGGGATTCTCCTTGGATGATTATTCAGCATGTCAATGCAGCCACTGGCTCTGGAGACCTGGGAAAAGATTTATTGCACAATTTTGCTTTAAGTATACAACAACCATGATGTTGCTGGACTACAGGTCCCACAACATCATTGTGACTTTATCTGCACAGTTTGTGGGTATCTGTGTCTTTTAGGAGCACCTGTAAAATCAACACAACAGTATTCCTTGCCTCCTCCTGGATATACAGAGTTCTAGAGATCTGTAATGGGGACTGGCAGCAACTTGGCTATAGTAGTAATAATGTTAATAGTAGTAATAATGCTTATGGAACCTCATTATATGGAAGTGATTACAGCAGAAGGTTTAGAAAGAAGAGCTTTCTCCTGGTAGGAAAAGAACATTTATTATCACTTATGTGTCACATCCGATGGGATTCTTGACAAATGGAGACTGTGAGTAACTGAATCCAATGTAAATAGCTGCATTTAAACAAATTCCCATCAATGCAGGAATTAAGGATGAATGTGTTTTTAACAATAATAAAGAGAGTGTAATAAATGTGCAAAGTCAGTGGAGGTTATAAGGGAAAGTTCCCCCCAATCACAGATCCCCTTGCTTGATACAACTGCTAGAAGATATTTGAACAAAAAAAATCATGATTTGTGTCCCTTAGTGGTGTATGAGGGAGAGCACAATGGCTGGATGTCACTGAGATGACAGACACTGGGAGTATCCCCTATCAGACAGTTGTCAGAAAGAAAACAAAGCAGTGGAGGAGACAAGATGAATGAAAGCCGAGTGGTGAAGGGGACATGGTGGTAGGAGGAAATTCAAGTGGTGAAGGGGACAATAATAGCTACATTGACACTGAAGAAGAACATGTGTGGTTTGGATGGTGTAAAAAAGATGTGTGAGATGTGTTCTCATAGTAAATGTAGTTAAGAGGTTTAGTGACCTCAGACTCAACCTCTGCGCTAGTTACAGAAGGAGAACCTCCACGAAAAAATAGGCGATTACACGGACCACACCGAGAATCAGAGATGCCGCCTGCAACTCTCACCAACCACCTGAAACCGGCAAACAAAACTTCCGCAGAAAACCTGGGAAACAACGATCCAATTAATGGGAAAAAAAGTTAATACACTATATAGCCTATTTTTCCATCTGGGAACCTAGGAAGAAGAGTACCAGCAATCAGCCCACTAAACTTGACTACATTCATTTCTGTCATTGTGGACAAGTCGGTCCATATATACATTTGGTGCTGCTAATTACCTCTGAGACCAGACTCATCTGTTACCTAAGTGTTCTCATAGTGACATTTCTCATAGTCAATCATCGCACCTTACCCAGATGACACATCAATAAGGAAAGGTCTGTGCAGGGTACCCAACTACATTTCTAATGCTGCCTCCACACACAAAGCTGCAACTCCAGTGTCATATTTTAACCCTTTTGATAGTTGTTAAATAGACACAGATGCAGCTATTGATGTGCTGGGGAGAGGAAAAATTCATCCCCTAATCTGTCCAATGAGGGAAATTGATAAAACTCGCCTCAGGCGGCAGCACCAAGCAAGTTGTCGGGGGCGGCAAAAAAAAAGCAGCTCCTTGTACCTTTAAGACAGGGATCCCCAACCTTTTGAACCCGTGAACAACATTCAGAAGTAAAAGGAGTTGGGGAGCAACACAAGCATGAAAAATGTTCCAGGGGTGCCAAATAAGTACTGTGTTTGGCCATTTAGTAGCCCCTATGTGGATTTTCAACCTACATTGAGGCTCTGTTTGAAAATACAACTGGTTTTTATAAAACCAAAACTTGCTCCCAAGCCTGGAATTCATAAATAATCACCTACTTTGAGGCCACTGGGAGCAACATCCAAAGGGTTGGAGAGCAACATGTTGCTCACGAGCTACTGGTTGGGGACCACTGCCTTTAAGAGCTGAATTACCAGCTTTTCTAGTGCAAGAGAGCACAATTGTTATCTCTCTGGTGTTTTGGAAGGTAAGTGGGTTGTGGCACCGTAGGACCTGACAAAGAATTGGTGCTTTTAGGGCTTTTACACATGAGCGTTTTTACCTGCGCTCCCCTGCGTTCCATTTTTCGGCGTTCAGCCGCAGGGGAGCGCAGGAATAGACGAATTTCATTATTTCAAATGGGGCTGTACTCACACAGGCGCGTGTAGGCGCCGAACGCAGGTTGAGACGCAACATGCTGCATTTTTCCTGCGTTCGGCGCCTACATGCGCCTGTGTGAGTAAAGCCCCATTTGAAATAATGAAATGCGCCTATTCCTGCGCTCCCCTGCGGCTGAACGCTGAAAAACGGAACGCAGGGGAGCGCAGGTAAAAACGCTCATGTGTAAGAGCCCTTAGTTCCATATACCAGTCTTTCAAGTGTTGCCTCAGTTTGATGGTGAAATACAATAGCAGGTGTTAAGTGAAGACACCTGCTACCTTTTGAGTCTACCTTTTGGAGCACTAGAACATTAGTCTAGTCCTGGCACCTATTCTAAAATGTCTTTACCTTATGCATTTTTCCCCTTCGATTTGTGTTCGTATGTTATCCACCCACCCACTTAGACTGTAAGCTCTATGGGGTAGGGACCTTCTTCCCACTGTGTATCTTACCACACAGCACTTAAATAGGTGGTTCACCTTTAAGTTAACTTTTAGTATATCATAGAATGGCCATTTCTAACAAATTTTCAATTGGTCTTTATTGTTCTTTTTTTTATGTAGGTGACATCTGAAGAAATTCACAGATTTTAGATTTACCTATACTAGTTATTATTTGACTCTTTCTAGCTTTCAAATGGGGGTCACAGACCCCTATCTAAAACAAATGATCTATGAAGCTACAAATGTATTGTTATTGCTACTTTTTATTACATATTTTTCCATCCAGGACCTCTCCTAGTCACATTCCTGCCTCTTATTCAAATCAATGCATGGTTGCTTGGGTAATTTGGACCCTAGCAACCAGATTGCTGAAATTGCAAAGTGGAAAGCTGCTGAATAAAAAGCTAAATAACCCCAAGTAATAGAAAATTAAAACAAATTACAAATTGTCTCAGAATATCAGTCTCTACCTCAAAGGGGTACAACACCTTTAAAGGAAAACTATACCCCCCAAACAATGTAAATCTCTATTAAAAGATACTGAGTAAAACAGCTCATTTGTAAAACCCTGCTTCATGTAAATGAACCATTATTATAATAATATACTTTTTTAGTAGTATGTGCCATTGGGTAATCATAAATAGAAAATTGCCATTTTAAAAAATAAGGGACACCCCCTGAGATCGTAAGATTCACTGTGCACACATACAGACCACATGTAAGGTCACATGAGCCAATTAATAGACAGAGTTCTGCCTTTTGCTTCCTCACTTCTTCCTGTTACAGTTAGTGTTGTAGTATTTCTGGTCAGGTGATCTCTGAGGCAGCACAGATAGAGTCACGAAATGGTGGTTCAAGGCAAGAGATGTAAAAGGGCAATATTTATGTAAATATATATTCCAGTTTGGTGAGATTCTTTAATATGTCATTCAATTTGATATAAACTATCTGTTGCTTAAGTATTCATTTTGGGGGTATAGTTTTCTTTTAATCCCTGTGTATTTATACATTTTTATTGTATTTATTACGTTGCTTGTCCTCCCTGTGTGCACTTTTATATACTGTAAGACTGAACAGCGCTGAATATAAATAAAGTTATACTTACATACAAATATATGTGAGGCATCAGGAACATCTTATTAACATGGTTCCTTTCCCCTAAAACAACTGCATATCTTATGGGAACTTGGTACCTGCCCACGTGCTGCTATGGACCTCCATTCCTGATTTATTGGCACCACAGACAGTGACATTCTGAGCTACCAATGGTTAATCTCTGTCATTTTGCAAATTTGTCCTTCCAAGGAGATTTGGTTTTCACATACCAGGTCAGATGGAGACATTAAGCAGTGTCCCCTCCCTCGTCCGCTAGCATTGCACAGGATTCCATTAATCCCAAACACAGGGAGGCAGAGGCAGGCTAAACAGTCTGTGTATTCATAAATGCTGAGTAGCAATGTCATTAAAAGGTTATCCTTAATTATAAAAAGTACTTTTCTTATAAAATAATAGAAAACTGTGCTGTATTTGTGCATCATCCAGGCTACCGTGCATATGATTAGCATGTCATTCTATTTCATGTATCATGTGTCCTACCCACCTCCTGAACTGTACTGTACAATGGGACAATTAACTACTCACTACTATATGAACTTTTAGAGGTCTTCAGATTTATTTTCCACTTGGAATTGTATGAAAAACTCACATTTTTAGAGGTATTTGTTAGCAGCTACATTGTTCAGAGTAATTTTCCCTTCGTACTTTTTTCATTTCTACAAAAATCTCATGACAGTTGTAGTTGGAGAAAACGTGAGTTAAGTTGTGGTTCCAAAAACCACTAAAATCGACCTTTGATAAATAGGCCCTCGCATAAACCACCTGTCTCCTCAGGGGCAATTTTGATAAATACAAGGACAGGATCCGTTATCCGGAGACCCGTTATCCAGGAAGCTCAGAATGACAGGATGGCCGTCTCCCATGGACTCCATTTTATCCAAATAATTCAAATTTTTAAAAGTGATTTCCTTTTTGCTTGTAATAATAAAACAGTTCCTTGTACCTGATCCCAAATAAGATATAATTAATCCTTATTGGAAGCAAAATCAACCTATTGGCTTTATTTCATGTTTACATGACTTTTTAGTAGACAAAGTATGAGCATCCAAATTATGGAAAGATCCATTATCCGGAAAGACCCAGGTCCTCAGCATTCTGGATAACAGGTCCCATACCTGTATATAAATATAGATATATATAAATATATAAATATTATATAACCTGCCAGTGATTGTGCAATAAAATAACTGATGCTGAACTGAGCTGAGAGGAGTGGGTGTCTACCATGTTACGAATGTTACTAATTGTCACCCAACAGCCCAGCAAACAGCTGACAGCCTGGGAAAACCAGAGTCACTCAAAGTCTTATGAGAAGCCAACAGCATGTTCATCCTTCTCTTAGAATGACAGGCCAGCACATCAGCTTCATTGCCATTACAGTCACCCACATGGTTCACCTATTCATTGTCGTGACAGCCCCCTTCATTTTTATCATTTGATCCCCATGACAGTTGAGTCCATTTCTCTATGGATGAGTGTCACCTCCACGGTGTAATCATCTGCGCTCCAAGGAACTGATGGGAGGTGATGTTTAGTAGCGGAGAAGAACCAATCATTAAGCCTCTGCTTTGTCAATTATAATTCTCACATAAGCAAAGTGAGGTGGAAATTGGGAAACGAGAAAGTCACCAAGAATGGTAGAGAAAGGAGGACACTTTAAAACGTCTCTGTCGTGAGAAATGTGCAAATGTTTTCACTTGTTATGCTTCAGATCGCACCTTTCTAAGGCCAGTGACAATCAATCACAATGCTCCGCTGTTGCTCAATGTTGCTGATTTCAAACACTACGATATGTTATGTCATATCAGGGGCAGTTTTGACAGACATGATGCCATTCATATAAACATACAAGAAAATATAAGTGTAAATCATCCATGTGTGGCCACCTTAGATAGCCCGATACCAACCTAGATGATACTGAGAGGAAAGCTTGAAATTACTCAAACAGTATTTAAATCATGTTACCCTTCTGGCATCTTGGTGAGGCTCTTTATACAGGTATGGGACCTGTTATTCAAAATGCGCAGGACTTGGGGTTTTCCACATAAGAGATCTTTCCGCAATTCGATCTTCATACCTTGTCTACTAAAAAATTATGTAAACATTAAAAAAAACCCTGGTTTTGCTTCCAATAAGGATTAATTATATCTTAGTTGGGATCAAGTACAAGCTACTGTTTTATTATTACAGAGAAAAGGGTAATCATTTTTTAACATGTGAATTATTTTATTTCTGCAAAGCAGGTTTCCAGATATGGGATGCCATACCTGAGATCAACCTATCACATACATATCACAATATATTGTCTGTGTAGCCCTATCTGCAAATACGCATAATTGGCAAAGCTTATAGGGATAGTTACATAGTTAAATTGGGTTTAAAAAAGACAAAGTCCATCAAGTTCAGCCCCTCCAAATGAAAACCCAGCATCCATACATACACCCCTCTCTACTTTTAATTAAATTCTATATACCCATACCTAAACTAACTATAGAGCTTAGTATCACAATAGCCTTTGATATTATGTCTGTCCAAAAAATCATCCAAGCCATTCTTAAAGGCATTAACTGAATCAGCCATCACATCATCACCCGGCAGTGCATTCCACAACCTCACTGTTCTGACTGTGAAGAACCCCCTATGTTGCTTCAAATGAAAGTTCTTTTCTTCTAGTCTAAAGGGGTGGCCTCTGGTACGGTGATCCTCTTTATGGGTAAAAAGGTCCCCTGCCATTTGTCTATAATGTCCTCAAATGTACTTGTAAAGTGTAATCATGTCCCCTCGCAAGCGCCTTTTTTCCAGAGAAAACAACCCCAACCTTGACAGTCTACCCTCATAATTTAAGTCTTCTAATTTAGTTGCACGTCTCTGCACTCCCTCCAGCTCATTTATATCCCTCTTAAGGAATGGAGTCCAAAACTGCACTGCATACTCCAGATGAGGCCTTACCAGGGACCTATAAAGAGGCATAATTATGTTTTCATCCCTTGAGTTAATGCCCTTTTTTATGCAAGATAGAACTTTATTTGCTTTAGTAGCCACAGAATGACACTGCCCAGAATTAGACAACGTGTTATCTACAAAGACCCCTAGATCCTTCTCATTTAAGGAAACTCCCAACACACTGCCATTTAGTGTATAACTTGCAATTATATTATTTTTGCCAAAGTGCATAACCTTGCATTTATCAACATTGAATCTCATTTTCCAGTTTGCTGCCCAGTTTTGCAGTTTAGACAAATCACTCTGCAAAGTGGCAGCATCCTGCATGGAACCTATAGTTCTGCACAATTTAATATCATCTGTAAAAATAGAAACAGTACTTTCAATGCCCACCTCCAGGTCATTAATAAACAAGTTGAAAAGCAAAGGACCTAGTACAGAGCCCTGCGGTACTCCACTAACAACACTGGTCCAATTAGAAAATGTTCCATTTACCACCACTCTTTGTAGTCTATCTTTTAGCCAGTTCTCTATCCAGGTACAAATACTATGTTCCAGGCCAACATTCCTTAATCTAACCAGTAACATTTTGTGTGGCACTGTATCAAATGTTTTAGCAAAATCTAAGTAAATCACATCCACTGCCATCCCAGAATCGAGGTCTCTACTTACATTCTCATAAAAAGAAATTAAGTTAGTCTGGCAAGATCTATTACGCATAAAACCATGCTGGCACAAACTCATAGTATTATGATTTGCTATGAAGTCCAGTATCTTATCCTTTATTAACCCTTCGAAAAGCTTTCCTACCACAGACGTCAGACTAACTGGCCTATAGTTTTGAGGCTGAGAACGGGATCCTTTTTTGTATAGAGGCATCACATTAGCAATTCGACAGTCTCTCGGCACTATGCCAGATCTCAATGAATCCTGAAAAATTAAGTAAAGAGGTTTGGCAATCACAGAGCTAAGCTCGCTAATTACCCTGGGATGAATACCATCTGGCCCTGGACCTTTGTTAATCTTAACATGTTCTAGTCTCTTTTGAATTTCTTCATGTGTGAACCATGCATCGTTAGTTGTATTACTAGAATTGGGACTATTAAGAAGGAAACCTTCACTTACTGATTCCTCATTTGTGTAGACAGATGAAAAATATGAGTTCAGAATCTGCGCTTTTATTTTGTTTTCATCAACCAGCTGACCCCCCTCTGATAGTAAGGGTCCCACCCCTTCCTGCTTCATTTTTTTACTATTAACATATTTAAAAAATAATTTTGGATTTTTTTTGCTGCTTGCTGCAATATCCTTTTCTATAGCAATTTTAGCTTGCCTTATAGCTTCTTTCCATGATTTATTGGCCTCCTTGTACCTTATAAATGTTTCGGCAGTACCAGCTAACTTGAAAGCCTTAAAAGCACGTCTTTTCTTACCCACCTCAACACCAACGCTTCTATTGAACCAAAAAGGTTTTGCTTTTCAACGACGTTCCTTGCTTACAAGTGGAATATACTGACAAGTATATTTATTAAGCAGCATTTTAAAGACTTCCCATTTTTGTTCTGTGTTTAACCCTGAGAAAAGCATTTCCCACTTAATATGTTGCAGAGATGCCCTTATACTGTTTGCACTTCTGAAATTTAGTGTTTTAGTTACTCCCTTATAGAATTGCTTCTGCAACAGAATCTCAAAGGAGACCATGTTATGATCACTATTCCCTAAATGCTCACCCACACAAATGTTAGAGATGAGTTCAGTATTGTTAGTTATTACAAGGTCCAAAAGAGAGTTATTCCTAGTAGGTTCTTGAACGAGCTGGAATAAAAAGTTGTCATTCAGCATATTTACAAACCTACTAGCTTTGTCTTAGCAACCCCATTACCCCAGTCAATGTCTGGATAATTGAAGTCACCCATAGCAACAACTTGACCCAGCTGTGAAGCCGCTTGTATCTGCAAGAGTAGCTCGGCTTCATACTTGACACTTATACGAGGTGGTTTATAGCATACACCAATGATAATTCTTTTTGTTACCTTTTGCCCAGTCAAAATCTCTATCCAGAGTGATTCTATACCCTCACCAGTGCCAGCTATTGTTATTTCTTTAGCGCATGGCTTTAATTCAGGCTTTACATACAAACACACTCCTCCACCCTTTTTAATCCCTCTGTCCCTCCTAAAAAGGGTGTAACCATTTAAATTCACAATCCAATCACATGGTTCATCCCACCAGGTCTCAGTGATACCAATTATATCATAATTTTTAGACCATGCAATTAATTCCAGGTCTCCCATTTTACCTGACAAACTCCATGCATTTGCCAGCATACAGCTGAGGTTACTACTTTTACTTTTGAAATTTGCATTACTTAGTGAAGAATTATACGTCAAGTTAGTATTATTCTGTTTTCCTTGTAACAGAGGGACCTCCTTAGCTGGTAAACTGTATGCCCCCCTCACTCCTCCCCCATGACCCCTTACTAACCCCACTGCCCCGTCTACCCTAGCTTCCCCATAATTCTTTATCTCACCCACCCCCCTCTTGCCTAGTTTAAACTCTCCTCCAGCCTCTTAGCCATTCATTCCCCTAGCACCGCGGACCCCCTTCCATTGAGGTGCATCCCGTCAGGACTGTATAAGTTGTACCCCAACGAAAAATCAGCCCAGTGCTCTAGGAACCCAAACCCTTCCTTCCTGCACCAAGACTTGAGCCACACATTTAGCTCCCTAAACTCCCGCTGTTTTCCTAAACTTGCACGTGGCACAGGCAAAATTTCAGAAAAGATGACATTGGAAGACCTTTCCTTGATCTTAGAGCCTAGATCCCTGAAATCATTCTTTAAGGTCTTCCATCTACCATTTATTTTGTCATTAGTACCGATATGCACTAAGACAGCAGGGTCATGCCCAGCCCCACCCAATAATTTGTCTATCCGATCAACCACATGCCGAACCCTGGCACCAGGTAGACAGCAAACTGCATTGCAGGCAACTCCCACATGGGTCTGTCACAAGAGACATTCCGGCTCTCGGGGTCAGTGACCCCATTTGAATGCTGAAATCTGTAAAAGAAGAAGGCAAATAATTCAAAAACGATTTAAGAAAATAAATAATGATGATCTATTGCAAAATTGCTAGGAATGGGACATTCTATAGTATACTGGAAGTTAAATTAATGGTGAAAGACTCCATTAATGTGAGTGTGATGAACTGCCATTTTGCTTGTTCTCTGCATACAGTCAGTTGCTTGGTGTTTTATTTCCTTTACTATCATTTATCATCTCTCACTAATGAAAGGCATAGCTTCTCCCCAACTGAAAATAAAAGTACAAACCTTGCTTATAAACAAAGTTATATTCACCTTTATTCATCCCTATAGATGCTGAACTTGGTGCTATCCCCAGACTATAACAGCAGGTTCACTTGCCCTTTATCTTACCTGTATAACCTACGTCATCCAAACCTGTCTGCTGTTGCTTTGCTCCTCTAATTTGCAGTTTCCTAGGGGAGCTTTGTCTCTTAAGGATTATATAGTGTGGACAGAAGGTGGGGGTTCTTAGTGCAGTAATCCTATTAGCAGAGTCTGACATGTTGTGAGACAGAGTGAGAAAGCGAGAGAGAAGGACCCTATTGAGAGGCAGACGCTGTCCCCTTTCCTGATCACCATGTTGGCCTCTATCCTGACAGCGCTCTTCTTCGTGGTGCGAGTGTTTGGCAAGGTGAGTGCCCCACAATGACAATAAACAAAAGGCAGGTGGGTCGGTTTTGAAGAGTGGGAAGGTCTCATTTGGTAAAAACCTTTCTAAAAATGTTTAAAGTTTTATTTTTATATTTCTTCCAATGAGAAGTGACAGTGTTTGCTGTGTTTAACTTGTTTGTGCTCTAAAATAACAGAAAGCTCATGCCAAATAATATGGCCTAAATCATATATTTTGTCTGTCCCATCAGCTGGCGGAGTTTGCTCAAAGCCATGAGAATCTGTACTTTTCATCTTAACTTTAATATCTATATATGGTCGGTTAATAATTTTCTATTCTGTTTCTCTTCAGTGTGAAATCTGATTGACAGTGTGAAACCATGAAGTGACTTTTTTTTAATTGTTATTAGTATTAGAGATTATGCCATCTCTAAGCTTTCCAACTCTTGCTGGCCTGCAGGGGGTGGGGCTGATTGGTGATGTCACAAGGGTGAGCAATAGGCAAAGTTCAGTGACATCACAATGGGAATGGGTGAATCGTGGGAGGGTCAGAGAATTTACATGGTGGGAGTAGGAATAGGGTCACAGTAGGCAAATAATGTGTAAATACAAATTACAAGTACATTGCTGGTAAATCCGTAATACTGGCCTTGGCTCTAGCTGATAAGTTTACTAGCCGGTTATTTTGACTACTCATGGCTGGTGAGGGAATTGAACAAGCAGTTTATATTACGAAATGGAGGTTCGGAAATACTAGAAACAAGTAAAAGACAGTTAGAACACCAATGGCGACTTCATACTAAATGTGAACTCTAAACTGGATTTCCCCTTTAGTGGCTTTTTATTTTAATTTCAAAACTATCAGCTGCTTTCAGCAGAGAGGGACTGAAGCATATTTGAGTGATGCGAAACGATTTGTAAGCGCTTTGATGACCTTCATCCCTTGCCAAAAGTGTGCCTTGAGTAGCCATGAGGTGACCAGATCAGAGACTGTAGAAAATCCATCTACAAAGGCTGCACTGATTGCCTTTAATCTAAATGCAACGAGTAGCCAATCAGCACGGCCCTGCTAAGTGCATTTATTACTAGTGTCCCTGGTTTAAAAGGGAACATTTCTACCCTCACCGTATTTGTTAGTGAGGCTCACAAGTAAAGTTGACTTTACAGATTGAGAAAAGCAGATGTAGATTTTGTTCCTTAGTCTAAAAACGTCTGTCTTTCTATAGTTACAATTGAGTGGAGTCAGACAAGCAATGTCAGGAATTGGTCATACGGAGGAATAAGTGGTGCTGTGATATTTAGGTGTGAAACCAGAATATATGGTCACACAACCAAATCATATTAGGGACCCCAGCCCCAGACATATTGAATGAAACTGCTTATTAGTCAATATTCCACCACAGGGCCCCCATACCTATTGGGTTCTCCAAAAGCCACAAGTCCTACTTCCTTTAGGGTTAAACTACACATTTTGATCAGATTTTGTGGGCTGTATCTGACCCACAAAATCTTGTCATGCAACAGGACAACATCTAACAGTTTCTCTTCAATAAGAGAAAAAAGTATTTCAGACACCATCAGATTTTATCTTATAGTGTTCCCTTCTGACAGGCTTCATGTCATGTGGCAGATCTTCCATGTACTTTACACATCAGATATTTCTAACAGTCCCCACACTACATCCTTATTAGTGGTGCTTGCGAAGCAAAGCATCACTACTGTTATCTTGCAAACTTATTTTTATTCTTCTTCCGTATGAAAGTTTGGCGCGTAACTAGTCCCACACCGTTTGTCCTAGACCCATGAATGAGGTGTCAAATCGTGCGGCTTAATCGGGAATGGGGTGGTATGACTTTTCTAAGGGGTGGGTGGTTAATTGCCCCTTGCGGGGGCAATTAACAACCCCAAAAAGTCCCATAGATTAACATTGAGGCCAACTTTTGACGGATTCTAGTGCAGAGAGGGAATCTTGTAGAAACGTTAAATTTACCACATTTGAAGAGGTTTGCGACCTGTGTCAGATGATACCCCACACGAGGGTATAAGTTTTACCCCCGGGGCAGGAGAGGTCCCCAAATTTGCCCCATTGACTTATAATGGGGAATTTATCGAATAATTAGTTTGTCGCAGACCCATGAATGAGGTGTCAAACCGTTCAGCTTATTCGGGAATGGGGTGTTGTGACTTTTCTGTCCTATTTTGGGGACCCAAAAAAGTGAGCGGAGCCGCAAACAACCAATCAGATTTTCCCTATTGACTTCAATGAGAAAATGTAAACAGCTGTAATTCTCACAGTAATAAAGCCAGAGCTCCCAAACTTGACACCGTGGGTCACTGGGTGACTGCAGCCAAAATTTACAAAAAGTGGGCGGAGTCTACAACAGCCAATCAAATTTCAGCCATTCAATTAAATAGGAAAATTTTAAACTGCTGCCGCTCTTAGACGGTTAATGGCAGCCTCCTCAAAGTTGGCACAGTTGGTCACTGGGGGACTGGGATTAAAATTAAGAAAAGTGGGTGGAGCCAAAACCAACCAATCAGATTTCTTTGATTGGTTTTAATGGGAACAATTAAGAAGGCTGCCATTCTCTCAGTATTGATGTCAGGGACCTTGAATATCACAAATGTGGTCGCTGGGGGTTTCCACTTCAAGTTTAGAAAAAGTGGGCGGAGCCACCAACAACCAATCAAATTTTATTCATTGATTTTCAATAGAAAAAAATAGAAATGCTGCCATTTTTACACATTAAATGACAGCATTCCCAAACTTTGGTATGTTAGTCACTGAGTGACTGTGGTTCACAATTAGGAAAAAAAGGGGCGGGGCAACAACAGCCAATCAGATTTCAGCCTTTGACCTTAATGAAAAATGATAAACTGCTGCTATTATCACAGTTTAAATGCTAGGTGTACCAAACTTGGCTCAATTACTCACTGGGTGACTACGGTCAAAATTTAGGAAAAGTGGGTGGAGCCAAAAACAGCCAATCAGTTTATGTAAAATTTTTGATTACTGCTGTTCTCACAGTATCAAAGCCAGAGCTCCCAAACTTGGCACCGTGGGTCACTGGGTGACTGCGGCTAAAATTTACAAAAAGTGGGTGGAGTCTACAACAGCCAATCAAATCTCAGCCATTCAATTAAATAGGAATTTTTTTAACTGCTGCCGCTCTTAGACGTTAATGGCAGGGTCCTCAAAGTTGGCACAGTTGGTCACTGGGGGACTGGGATTAAAATTAAGAAAAGTGGGTGGAGCCAAAACCAACCAATCAGATTTCTTTGATTGGTTTTAATGGGAAAAATTAAGAAGGCTGCCATTCTCTCAGTATTGATGTCAGGGACCTTGAATATCACAAATGTGGTCGCTGGGGGTTTCCACTTCAAGTTTAGAAAAAGTGGGCGGAGCCACCAACAACCAATCAAATTTCATTCATTGATTTTCAATAGAAAAAAATAGAAATGCTGCCATTTTTACACATTAAATGACAGCATTCCCAAACTTTGGTATGTTAGTCACTGAGTGACTGTGGTTCACAATTAGGAAAAAAAGGGGCGGGGCAACAACAGCCAATCAGATTTCAGCCATTGACCTTAATGAAAAATGATAAACTGCTGCTATTATCACAGTTTAAATGCTAGGTGTACCAAACTCATCTCAATTACTCACTGGGTAACTGCGGTCAAAATTTAGGAAAAGTGGGTGGAGCCAAGAACAGCCAATCAGATGTTCCCTATTGACTTCAATGAGAAAATGTAAACAGCTGTAATTCTCACAGTATCAAAGCCAGAACTCCCAAACTTGGCACCGTGCGTCACTGGGTGACTGCGGTCAAAATTTAGGAAAAGTGGGCGGAGCCGCAAACAGCCAATCAGATTTCAGCCATTGACCTTAATGAAAAATGATAAACTGCTGCTATTATCACAGTTTAAATGCTAGGTGTACCAAGGTGGCTAGGTGGCTCAATTACTCACTGGGTGACCGTGGTCAAAATTTAGGACAAGTGGGTGGAGCCAAAAACAGCCAATCAGTTTTCACCTATTGACTTCAATATAAAATTTTGTATTACCGCCGTTCTCACCGTTTTAAAACCAGAGGCCCCAAACTTGGCACTGACCATGACTAGGTAACTGGGGTTAAAATTCAGAAAAATGGGCGGAGCTTAAGACAGCCAATCAAATTTTACCTAACGCTATTCAATGGGAATATTTAAATTCCTGTCATTCTTACACTGTTAATGTAAGAGTGCTCAAACTTGGTCCATTTGGTGACTGGGTTGCAAATTTTTAAAAGTGGGCGGAGCCAAAAATAGCCAGTTTGTTTGGATTGATTTCAATGGTAAAATTTGGTTGGCTTTAAATTTCACCGGTTTAATCCGGATTCTACCGACTTTGTGTACTCTCTAGGCACCAGGGGCGACTGGGCAAGACACCCAACATATATGGGGGGCCTGAGTTTTGCCACGGCAAGCACCACACACATTTTCTTCAGGAAATGTACCTCTCTAGTTGTATTTATAATGTTACGTTTATGAATTGTAAGATTTTACATCTCTGCTTTCCATACAGCACTTTATAAATAGTTATATATATATAACTATATATAATAATAATATATACAGCGTTGTTTGTTCTGTATTCTCCTGATGAAGATCCCTGTGTGGAATCGAAACGTTGAGTCTTCAATAAATAACTTTGTTTGCATTAAGAAGAGTCCAGTGAATGTCGCTATTTCCTTGCATATATATTGTTACACTATTGCAGCAGGCACCCGGGCAATTACACGGTAAACGGAGTACACCTTTGGGACTTGTTTATATATATATATACATATATATTGTAGAAGCTGGGGGGGATATATTGTAGATGACCGATATATATCCCCATTCTTTAGGTTTTAAAATTACCTCTTTAAAAGACACCATGGGGTTAACCAGCCAGAGGTGGGCTGGACATCCAAGGGGTGTTTAATGGAGGTGAGCAGCAGGTGAAAGGGGTGGAAACTCACTGCTGTGAGATACTGAAAAGTTTGGTTTTTTCATGTGTGGCTACTCACTGTGGAGTTGGAGAAAAATTCCTTTCTAAAAGACTAGGGAGTTCACTCCCGGCAGACTGGACACTGCAAGTTTTCTGGGCAAGTACATGGCTCTTTGGTTGGGACTTATTTTGTTGCTGAATTGAAGCTGTTTTGATTTTTTATGCCACTGCTTGTCTGTGAGAGATTTATTTGAACTGAAGAAAATAAACTAAATGTTTCCTTTAACGTGGAGTGGCCTGCATGTTTGGTGAAAGAACCCCGCTGTGATCCCCCAAACATCACGACTGGTGCTCGGATGCGGGCAGGCACTACCAAAGGGTAAAGACATTTTTTTTCTTCTCTCTCTGACATTTTAAAGAGCCAGTAACCCATTTTTTGCTAAGATGGAGGAACTGTTGAAGCAACTGGCTCGAGCTACAGTTCAGCTACAGCAGAGCATGGTCGTGCAGCAGCAGGCTACAGATGCTCAGCAAAAGAGCCTGGAGGCCCAGCTATCGGCCATGGTATCCCAACAGCACTCCACAGATGCTCAGTTGCTTGTTTTGCGAGAGTCTGTAACTTTACAAGCCACCGCCTTACACGAGGCTACAATTGCCCAAGCCAAGGCATTGGCTGAGGCTGTACAGCAGTGTGCTCCAGGACGGGAGTCCGTTGCCGTGGCTCAGGGGAACCAGGTAACCACCCGGGCAAGTTATTTTCTCTAAAAGTTGAGTCCCACGGATGATGTGGAGGCCTTTGTTGTCACGTTTGAGAGGACTGCAGAGTGAGAAGGGTGGCCCCGAGATAAATGGGCTGGCCTAATAGCTCCATTTCTGTCTGGCGATCCACAGAAGGTGTATTATGATCTGAACCCAGATGACGCCATGAATTATGATCGGCTAAAGGCAGGGATCCTGGCCCGCCTAGGGGTAACCACTGCAGTCAGAGCCCAAAGGGTACACAGGTGGAAATATCAAACCCACTTACCACCTAGGTCACAGATGCACGACCTTATCCATTTGGCCACCAAGTGGCTGCAACCCAAGGATCTGAATGGACCCCAGATTGTGGAGCGAGTTGTGACAGATCGGTACCTCCGGTCCCTCCCTGTTGACCTACAGCGTTGGGTGAGTCATGGGGACCCCAAAACAGCGGATCAGCTGGTCAAGATGGTTGAGAGGTACACGGCTACGGAGGAACTACTGGCTCCCAACCGTCAGCGACCATTCGCCATTTCACGTCCGGAGAAATCTACACCGGCCAGGAAAAGTTCCCCGCAGAGTCCTAGGCTTAGTGTGAAAGAAAGTGGAGAAGTGCCATCACCGGCCCAACAAGGGGCACCCACAGATACCTCTTCACCCTGGAAAGGGGGGAACGTGCAGTGTTGGAAGTGCCAAGCCTGGGGGCACACTAGAGCACAGTGCCCGTGGAAAGACGAGACCATGGAGTGTGGAGCTCTCACCCAGCTTTCTTGTTATGCACAGAAAGTTTACACTGCATGCCCTGACTTGTTTGAGGGGCAATTTGAGTGTGATGTTTACATCAATCAGGTTCCTGTCAAGGCTCTCCTAGATTCGGGGAGTATGGTAACCCTGGTACTAGACAGTGTTATTGGAGAATTCGAACCAGCAGCCAAATCACTCCGGGTAATTTGTATCCATGGGGATATCCGGTCCTACCCGCTAGTCCCAGTGACCATCACTATTGCCGGTGAATCCATTGTGCATGAAGTTGGGGTGGTGAGTAAACTGTTGCACCCCGCTATTTTGGGACGTGACTTTCCAAAGTTCTGGGACTTGTGGGAAAGTGTGGGGAAGGAAACCACTGACTTGAGGGTGGGATTGGGTCTCCAAAACCCAAGGGATGTGATAATTGATATACCCAGTGATATTGAAAATGATGTGATGTATGATTTTCAAAATGATGATGTGTCACTGCCCCAAACCCAGGAGAAAAGTAATAAGGCAATGGAGGATCCCAGTCAGAAGACCGAGCTGTCCTCTGAGGGGGGGGGATTTCTCTCCATTACAGGTAATGCTGGGGGAGGATGATGAGAATGATTCATCAAATCCCGTCTCTCCTGATCTGGATGTGTCAAGGGGAGCCTTTAGCACAGCCCAGATGCAGGATCCCACCTTAGTTAATGCTAGAGAACAGGTGGTGGTGATAAATGGGGTTCCCCAAGAACCAGGTGCAGATAACCGATGGCCACACTTTGCTGTAAATAGTGATCTCCTTTATAGAGTCACCAAGGTCCGTGAGGAGGTTGTTGAACAATTGTTAGTTCCCCGGCCATACAGACGAATGGTACTTGACCTAGCGCATAATGATGCCCTGGGTGGACACTTGGGGGCAGAGAAGACCGAAGCAAGAATCACAGACCGTTTTTTCTGGCCAGGTTTAAAGTTGGAAGTAAAAACCTACTGTGTGTCCTGTCCCACCTGCCAGTTAACAGCCCCGGCTTCTCATTTTCGTAGCCCCTTGGTGCCCTTACCCATTATCGAAGTACCATTTGAACGTATAGCCATGGACTTGGTAGGTCCGCTGGTAAAATCTGCCCGAGGGCATCAGTATATCTTGGTAATCCTTGATTACGCCACACGATACCCGGAAGCAATTCCCTTAAGGAATGCCACATCTAAAGCCATTGCCCGTGAGCTGTTCCTAATGTTTTCAAGGACAGGTTTCCCAAAGGAGATACTCACTGACCAGGGTACCCCATTCATGTCAAAGGTTATGGCCAGTGTGTGTAACTTGTTCCAGATAAAGCAGTTACATACATCTGTCTACCATCCTCAGACAGATGGCTTGGTTGAACGTTTTAATAAGACCTTAAAAACAATGCTTAAGCGGGTGGTGCAAAAAGATGGTAAGGATTGGGATTGTTTATTACCTGCTCTTTTATTCGCAATTCGAGAGGTGCCTCAGGCGTCCACAGGTTTCTCCCCCTTTGAGTTGGTGTACGGGCGCAGGCCCCGGGGACTGCTTGATATTGTAAAGGAGGCTTGGGAGAGTGAAGCTACTCCCCACAAAAGTGTTTTGGAATATGTCTCTCAAATGAGGGAAAGAATTGCAGGAGTGATGCCCCTGGTTAAAGAACACATGCAAAGTGCCCAAGAGGCTCAGCGCCGGGTATACAACCGGTCTGCTAAAGTGAGGCAATTCCAGGTGGGAGATAGAGTAGCAGTGTTGATTCCCACTGTAGAGAGCAAATTCTTGGCCAGGTGGCAGGGCCCATTTGAAATTGTAGAAAAAGTGGGTGAGGTGAACTATAAGGTTCACCAACCTGGTAAGAGAAAGCCCTACCAAATCTATCACATAAATTTGTTAAAGCCTTGGAGGGATAGAGAACCAGTTTCCGCACTGGCTAGTGGGAAACTTGAGTCTCAGGTTGGTGCTGACAGTGTCCGCGTGGCAACAGCATTGTCAAAAGCTCAGACCCAGCAAGTCAGGGAGTTTCTGCAGAGAAACAAAGATATTTTTTCTGATTTGCCTGGGATCACTAATGTCATAGAGCATGACATAATTACAGAGCCGGGAGTAAAGGTGTGTCTAAAGCCTTACCGTATTCCAGAGGCTCGCCGGAAGGCTGTCTCAGAGGAGGTAAAAAAAATGTTGGAATTAGGAGTTATTGAAGAGTCACAGAGTGAATGGTCGAGTCCTATTGTGTTGGTACCAAAGCCCAACGGTACTCTGCGATTCTGCAATGATTTCCGAAAACTCAACGAAATTTCCAAATTTGATGCCTATCCCATGCCCAGGGTGGACGAACTTATAGAGAGGTTGGGTCCTGCCCGGTATATCACCACTTTGGACCTCACGAAAGGGTATTGGCAAATACCCCTAACTCAGGCAGCAAGGGAGAAAACTGCATTTTCCACTCCAGATGGCCATTTTCAATATAGGAGAATGCCCTTTGGTTTACAAACAGCGCCCGCTACGTTCCAAAGGGCAATGGACAAGCTTTTGAGGTCCCATCACAGGTACACCTCCGTTTACCTGGATGACATTGTCATCTTTAGTAGGGACTGGGAGTCCCATTTGCCTAAAGTCCAGGCAGTTCTTGACTCCTTGAGAGAGGGAGGATTCACAGTGAACCCAGAAAAGTGTGCCCTAGGTATGGAAGAGGCAAGGTACCTTGGGTACATCGTTGGAAGAGGGCTAGTAAAACCCCAGTTAAATAAAATAGATGCAGTCCAGAACTGGCCCCGTCCTAAAACAAAAAAACAGGTACGAGCCTTCCTGGGAATAGTTGGGTACTACCGTAGGTTTGTCCCCGATTTTGCCACTATAGCTGCTCCATTAACAGACCTGACCAAAGGTCGTAAGTCAATTATGATTGAGTGGAACACTGATGCTGAAAAGGCCTTTCTGGAGCTCAAGTCCGCACTTTGTAATCACCCCATCTTGGTGGCTCCAGATTTCTCCAAGGAGTTTATTGTCCAGACCGATGCTTCAGATGTAGGTTTGGGAGCGGTACTCTCTCAGGTCATTAATGGGGAAGAGCATCCCGTGGTGTTCCTCAGTAGAAAGTTGACTTCAGCAGAGAAAAACTATGCAATAGTTGAGCGAGAATGCTTGGCCATCAAGTGGGCCTTGGACTCGCTCCGTTATTACCTTTTAGGTAGAAGGTTCAGGCTGGTTTCTGATCATGCCCCACTCACATGGATGAAGCAGAAAAAAGGGGCAAATGCCAGAGTAACACGGTGGTTCTTGGCACTCCAGGAGTTCAAGTTTAGGGTAGAGCACAGACCCGGAAAACAGCACCTGAATGCTGATGCTCTTTCCCGAGTCCATTGTTTGGGCTCTTCTGGTGCCTCCACCTCCCCTGGGTTGAGGCAGAGGGGGGGATATGTAGAAGCTGGGGGGGATATATTGTAGATGACCAATATATATCCCCCATTCTTTAGGTTTTAAAATTCCCTCTTTAAAAGACACCATGGGGTTAACCAGCCAGAGGTGGGCTGGACATCCAAGGGGTGTTTAATGGAGGTGAGCAGCAGGTGAAAGGGGTGGAAACTCACTGCTGTGAGATACTGAAAAGTTTGGTTTTTTCATGTGTGGCTACTCACTGTGGAGTTGGAGAAAAATTCCTTTCTAAAAGACTAGGGAGTTCACTCCCGGCAGACTGGACACTGCAAGTTTTCTGGGCAAGTACATGGCTCTTTGGTTGGGACTTATTTTGTTGCTGAATTGAAGCTGTTTTGATTTTTTATGCCACTGCTTGTCTGTGAGAGATTTATTTGAACTGAAGAAAATAAACTAAATGTTTCCTTTAACGTGGAGTGGCCTTCATGTTTGGTGAAAGAACCCCGCTGTGATCCCCCAAACATCACAATATATATATACATACACAAGAGACATTGGCCTATGTTGTACCGCTGCTGTTTGACTTACTGTAAATAGAGACTGTGTCTGTGCTTTGAAGGGGATAAATATATTTTGTGTAAAATATTTGTGTCAGGTCTAGTAATGCATAAGAATCAATCAACAGGTAGCATTTAATGATTTGTTGTTTAGAAGTATATAATAATTTGGTTGCTATGGGAAACTAAACCTAAAACAGGTGCTTCTAAGCTTGAATTTGGGGTGCAGAACTCTCCTGTAACCGACTGAACTACTATTTGCATTAAAATGTAAGTGTGTGAGAGAAGGACTCCCGAGTAAAAATCCACACTGCAGATGATTTCGCTAGAAGAATGCACTGCAAGAGGTTGTAGTTATACAATGTTTACATTTTTCAGTTGTTCATGGATGGTATCATTTAACATAACTGAGGTTATACTTTTTCCTTTCCACAGTTGGGCAGTTCCATGTTTCGGGAAGAACGAGCTCCTTATCTCATGTACCAGCCACTTCCATGGCATGTGCAGTATGTGACTCAAAACAGGAGAGCGAGCAGAGATCTGGAGGTGAGGAAATGTCACTTCATAAATATATATATATATATATATATATATATATATATATATATATATATATATATATATATATGTCTTTCTTATTTATTCATTAATGTTATCTCATTCATACCCTTCATTTAACTGCTGGCTGTAATGACTAAGCGTGGGCTGCAGCAGAACTAGAAGAATGCCAAACTGCAGGGTAGAACTCAAATGTTTGCTCCTCCCTTTCACTTCCCCTTCCTGTGTCCACAGGGTTTTACAAAACAACACCATCATAAGTACTGTATGTGCTCAGTATACTATATTTAGTCAATCTTCTGCCAATAAAGATATACGCAAAGTTCTTACCAGAAGATGGAGCAAGAGCTCATTCAGCCGATGTTGGACACACTAAAAGCATCTTTATTACCAATGCGACCAGCAACACAAGGAACAGTGATGGCCAGGATGGTATTAAGGCTAATTAGAAGTGGAGTCATAGAAGTATAATTAAAATAAATAATTAAAAGGCACATTAAAATATTCATGTCTGATCCCTGGGGGCACCCAAGTGCATAACACGGAAATAAGGCCAAGAATATTTAAATAAACAGATATAGACTTCTCACTCTCTGGGTATATGCCATGGAAACACAATACATAATTTTCATAGGAGCAAAGGATGGAGCCTTGACCTTAGTTTCTGCTTTAGCTCACTGCAATGCTTGTTGAGCTCACTCAGTAAATGCTAAGAACTCATTATGGAATCATCTAGTACTTGTATGGGAACCGTTATTAGGTGTCCCAGTATTTAGAATACTGTGAATATTTGGATCAATATTTGGGAGCCAGATCCAGGAAACAATCCTTCATAGCCAGGATAATGGGGATAATGGGCTAAATTTATTTTGCACCCAAAGCACCTGCCTCCCTTTATTGCCTCCACCACAGTGATGTGTATTGGTAGTGGATCAGGGAGGGTTTACCACCTGTTGTGATGAATTTGGGAGCTTCCCTCCAACCAAGAATTAAAAAGAACTAAAGCCTAAAAATGAATATGGCTAGAAATGCTGTATTTTCTACACTGGACTTAATGTACTAGCAGAGAGGCTCAGCAGCCCTATAAATGTAATGATCCGTGTCTTTAAAGTTGTCCACAGGAACTTGTCATCTTGGATGTTGTCAGGCCATCTATTGAGTGTCAGTGGCACTGCACATGCTCAGTGTGATTTGGGCAGCTGTTGAGATGGACAGATGTTGAGAAGCATTAATCATCCAACAGAAATAAAGGGTTTTCTGTTACAGAAGCTGATACTAAAGGTGTGATTATTAAATTATGATACAGAATACACTGATATCTGAGCAATCATCTGAATTAATTACTGCCATTGTCCTGACAGAAGTAGTAATGAGAGGCAGCTGGTGTAGAGGCTATTATGTTTACAGTAGAATACAGTGATTTTACCATTGTAAAATGATCTATAATAAGTCACAGATTCCACAGAACACAAAGAAAGCCCACTGGAAGGAGTTGATGGAAAACACTGTAAAATGGTGCCGGTGAGATGGAACAGATTTCTGGGATCTAAAAATCTGCTTTGTTTAATGACAGATATTTGTAATATTTTGGAATTTCTATCCAGTGATTCCATCTATCCCATATTCTTTTCTCCTCTAAAAAAAGTAACATCTTTTTCTCTCCTAGTTAATATTTCCTGCATTTAATGCACATACAGTTGTGAGTTGTTTCTCTTAATTCAAATCTTGCTCCCAGTATGTTCACTGCCTCTCTCCCCATGTACAATCCTATCCCACTTCTGTACAAATCTCACTTCTGTACAAATCTCACTTCTGCTCATCATTCCCTGCGACTCTTGGTGCTGGGTTACACAGCAGTGTCTCCATTTGATTATTCAGTTACATCCAGATTATATTTATCCTTATTGATTTTTATTTTTTATTTTTGTATTATTTTCAGCCTGTCCTCACAACAGCACAATAAATTAGTTTTCTTCCCCAACACCTTTAGTAGTTTCAGGCCTTTCTTTTCACCGTTCTCCATTCTGTTCTATTTTGCCACTGTCTCCTGTCCCCAAATTGTCTCCACACGTCACACTGGGACAGTTACTGAAATCTGACTCATTTGTGTTTATTCTATGTCAATTTTCTGTCTCTAATCTTCCCTTTTCCTCTTTTACTGGACTTATTTCCCTTGTCTTGTTGATCATTACTTAGAAGGAAACAGCTTACACTATTTTTTTTTCTGTTTCTGTGCTTACTTCTCCCTCTTCCTTTCCTCTTTAGTAGTAACAATTTTCTCTGTGTGTATTTAGAGACGAGGAAGCTGCCAGTATACCTGCACCACATACCCAGCTAGGGATAAACATGGTAAGTAGTGGCCTCTTGCTTCCCGAGAACGCATTGGACAGGGAATGTTTTTTTTACATAAATAGAAAGAATACTTAAAGGGCCCGATTCACTAACTTCAAGTGAAGGACTCGAAGTAAAAAAACTTCGAATTTTGAAGTGTTTTTTGGGGTTCTTCGACCATCGAATGGGCTACTACGACCTTCGACTACGACTACACCTTCGAATCGAACTATTCGAACTAAAAATCGTTCGACTATTCGACCATTCGATACTCGAAGTACTGTCTCTTTAAGAAAAAACTTTGACCCCTAGTTCGCCATTTAAAAGCTACCAAACTCAATGTTAGCCTATGGGGAAGGTCCCCATAGGCTTTCCTATGTTTTTTTAATCCAAGGATATTCCTTGGATTGTTGGATTAAAATCCTTTTAGGATTTTATCGTTCATTGAAGGAATTATCCTTCGATCGCACTATTTGCGCTAAAATCCCAGTCGAATATCGAGGGTTAATTAACCCTCGATATTCGACCCTTTGTGAATCGGCCCCCTAGAAATGACTAATACCTGGAATAACTCAACTGCACCTGCAAAATGAAATAAAGGCATGAAGGAAAGCCCACTAGAATATTCCATGGTGTCCTGACAAGCTAATCATAAGCCAGTTTGATTCATGTAAAGAAATACAGGAGGTGTACAGTCATTATATAAGGGGTGGCCAGATATTTCCATCTGATTATGAACCCTGCTCCCCACAATGGTTGCACCTTCTTGTCTGCTTGTAACAACTGATTTGTAACAAATGAAGCTAAAAGACCGCTGTACACCAGGGAAATTTGTCCAATGCTCATATTGTCCCTGGTTCTCCCAAGGGTTCATGGGCTAGTCAGTACCATTTCCAGTTAGGTGGGACAATGATCTGATTGTTCCCAATGAATATATTTCTTTGTATATGTCTTGCAGGTGTTCGAAAGCCGTCTCCAAGGGTGGAGTTTTCTGGAGAGGATGCACCAGAGAGAGCAGCACTGACCATCCAAAATCACTATCGCAAATATCAGCATAATAAGCAGAACCAGGCATAGAGGCACTTTATTCACAATCCTGTCTTTTCTGACAATTGAATATTTAGCTATTTTCCTTATGTAAGAGATATTCCTTCCATTTGTCTTACACACTATTTATACTTTGCCTTCAGCAGTCCCTACTTAAAAATAACATGAGCTCTATTCCGCTCTATGGATCCCAGAACAGAACACAGTTGTCTTAGCTCCTCCTCCTTATACTCTATTCTGAACAAGCCTACTCCCTCTATCTGTGTCCTGCACTATACACACAGGAACATACATATATTCAGTTGCACTCATTACTGTTACACACCCCATAGACTGAAGTAATTCTAGACAGTACAAATATTTACCCCCTGACCAGTGGATCTGACATTGACTAGACATGCCCTTGCTAATAACTTACATATTATGTGCTTTTTCCCATGTAGTTCTGATGTGATGTAAATCTATTTGTGTATACATGTTTGTTGATTTCTATGCTTACTGCAAATATCAAGCTGTATATCTCCTTTAGGGCTAGTGTCTGGGTTTTAATAAATGTTATGACTCTAAGGATAAGTGTGTGTTCTAACTGTACGACTGCCTAATCCTTAGGACAGAACATCCATGTTTCCTGCAAATCTAATGAAGTCAGTGTAAAAAAAAAAACAACTTTTTGATAGGGGTTGATTTTTACCTGGCTGCTGTCTGTGCCACAGAAGAATTATATATTATATTATAGGTCCCTCCTGTCCAGACAAAGTAGTAATGATATAAGGACAGTCCCAGGATCACATTTCTAACACAACTGCCTTATTTCCAGCTGAGAAGAACGAGGAACATCATTTATTTATATTAAATGTTAATGTTTGTTTGTTGTTATTCAGTTTACCAATTATTGCCATAACTAACAGGTATTAGAAGAATATACTTATTATAGCAGGTGTAAAGTACAAATGAGAAATCTGAGCTGGAAGAACTGAAAGGTCACAATTTCTTGTTGCCAAGCGGAGGCATTTTAACCCATAGGTTTTACAGTGATGGTCCTGTAACATCTTCTCATTGACTGCAATAGTCTAATAACAGTTTAGCTTGTTGAGCTTAAATATTAAACTACTATTCCTCTACATAGTAAGAGAATGAACTGAACCTGATTTCCTTGTGTTGTGTAGACCCTTCTTGAGTTGGCCATACAATAAATAACATCTGTATTATTTATGTATCAGTGCCTGTGCAGACAGACCAACTTTAGATCTGGGTGTATGAACACACACACATATGTCACGTGTGCAGTTGCAAGTGTCCCATAACAAATTCAAAATAGAAAAACTCTTCAGCACATGAACATCAGTATAAAACGACAGTCAGTGAAGAAATGATCAGCTTTTACTGAAGAAGACATGATGCCCCAAGGTGCCGTCCTAGACCTGGGAGCAGGTAAATGATAAAATTGGGATGCCACAAGAAGAGAGCAAATAAATGCAATTAATCATAGTGTACAGTGTTGATTAGAATGAGGAGTCTGCCATCTCTGCGGGATTTTTCAGTTACAAAAGATGAAAGTCTGTTAGTGGGTTCCCTATCCTGGTGGGCCTTGGGCAAATGCCCTTTTTGATCATTTATTAAAATTCTATACAAGGGCTAATAAGGCAGTTACATTGTTTAGAGAAAAGTGTGAAAAGAGAAAAGGGGCGGAACAAAATATGGATTTATCATAAACTAGAAGGATAAAGTAAAGGAAGTCAATAAAAGTGAATCAAAGAAAAGTAAATACGATTGTTGGAATCAGAGTCGTAGCTTTAGGCCCCTCAGCACAAAATCGCTTGTGTAAAATCATTGGTCACTCGCACCCCCACCACCACCCAGAAGGGATCCCCTGCAGAAAATCACTAATGATCCCCCTGTGCCCTGGGTTGGGGGTTTGTCCTTTCTCCATAGTTACCCCACTGTTTGGATAGAGCAAATAACATGAACAGAAAGAATAACAATACAGAAAAAAATGAATTGCAAGAAATGATAGGGAGACATTTTTATCATAAATGGGTCCCGGGTGTCATGTGAACAGAAGGATCTATGAGATGGACTCTCTCAATAACTAGCTGATACTCCATAAACGTCTTTATTTATCATTTTATTCTAATCAGGTCCATAAACAAAGAGCTTCATTGTCCCATTACATGTAACAAGTTAGACAGTAGAGCTGTGTCGTTCTATCACAGTCACTACATTCACAACCTCTGTGAGTTTCAGATATCACCTCTCTGGATAGTTACACTGCACCATTGTGATTGGATTAGTGGAAGAGTTTATATGCCGAGGACTTCCCACACCAGCTGAACTGAAGGTGCTCGTATAAATAGTGAAACATCTTCAGTGATTACTCAGCAAGTCCAGTTACTCTAGATTTACTTCTACTAGATGTACGCCAGTATATTAGGGTATACATGGCATTAATTCCATTGAGTTAGCTGTGGGTAGAATTGGGCTGAATATATTTTAATGTGGCATCTCTCTCTACATATTTGTGTTCGGCATCAACAAAACAATACGTATCAATAATAACCCTAGTTGTGCAGTAGTAACATGGCAACAGTCGCATCAGGATCCCTTTTTTTGGCACATCTCAGGTCGTAGCACTTATTCAAATATCTATTTGCCTTTCCAGGATGCCCGTATGTACCAATTAGTTAACCACATGAGGGGTGTTAGTCAGGTACTGAGTAAAGCTACTAACCAGATATCCAGTTATAATGGCTGGATTGATATGCTTCTTTGTGGGGCATACATACACATTGCTATAAGGTTTAGTATGTTCTATTTTTTATGGGGTGTTAAATACACTATAATAAAATGCATAGTTTTGTGTCTTTAAGGCTATTTTTGTGCGTTTCCAAACTTGAATTCAGACAGAATGCTTCCATTCACACTTGGCAGGTGTCATTTTCCTTTCAGTGATTCTAGCAGATCGGATAGCAAAGAGTTTCAACTCACTCAGCTCAAAGAGGCTGATTTATTAATGCTCATTAAAAGGAACTAAGTTTGCCCAGAAGCAGCAACCATAGCACCCTATAAGTTGTTTGCTTTTAAACAGGGGAACAGTAAATTCTACCTGCTGATTGGTTGCTATGGATTACTGCACTTGAGTAATAGTTTTTATTACATAACCCCCGAAGTGTGCCATTCCAGCGGCTATCCTTATATATACTATAATACACAAGAACCATGAATATCCTGTTAATTATATCCTTATAGACAGTGCTTAGTGATGTCATCAATTATAATCAGTGCTTTTTGATGTCATTTGTTTCCCATGACCCACTGATAGGTGGGTCAATAGGTGCCTTTTTTTTGGGCAAAACGGACAGGGTCGGACCGGTGACATGGGGGGGCAAGCCAGTGACATGGGGGGGGCAGGTGACGTGGGGAGGCATGGCGGGTGACGTCAGGGGTGGGACTGGTAAAGTTATTCACTTCAATATCCTGTCCGGATTTCCTAATTTGGAAATCCAGACAGGAACTTTTCGCCCGGGCACCCCTTCCAAAAATCGGTCTGTCCAGGTGAAATCTGTACAGGTGGCAACCCTACCCACTGAATTATAACAAATAATCAACCACATCTTGCAAAATACAAGACGTAAAAACAGAGACTCCATGTTGGAGTTCCATACCTTCAGCCATTATATGGTCAGGGATCTCTGCTGTGACTTGATATCCATAATATTATGATATTTTACAACAGAAGGTGTGATTCACTATATAATTCATAGGCTTTTCATCCACATAAATCTATATCGGTAGGCAGTGTTGTATTCAAATCTAAATATTATTTTTGTCAAATTTTGCACTCAAGAACTGTACTCATCATTTTTTAAATGTGATAGGGTGTGTCCCCCATTCAAATGCCTGTTCTTGCCTATCCTGGTTGGTATTGACAAATATGATAGGGTGTCTCTCTGAGCTCCCACTCTAATACATATTCTTGCCTATCCAAAGTAGTAGTCGCTGCCATAAAATCTTATAATGATACTAGGAGTGGCAGCAGCCAATCACAGCATGACAGAGTCTTTAGTCCTGAGAATGCAGGTCAGGATCAAAAGCAAACTAACTGAGCAGTTATGTCCCACATAGCACTCCTTTAAGTCCTTTAAAACAATAAAAGAGCTGCAAAGCAGGGAGTAGTGTTCTGGCTATTATATTAGACATCCAGTCACTCCAGCCTTTATACATTATATTTCTGCCTAACCATATTAAATACATGTTTTATTTCTCACAGCCTGTCTATTTACCCAGTTTTTTATTTTTACACTAAACAGTCCCTTGAAGAAAAGAGAATCCCATGCCATATTTGTAGATTTAGTATAACATGTCTGTGTCACTGATTTTAGGTGACAACCAAACTGGGCTTCTTTAAATAAGTGTACACAGCCCGGGCCTTGTGGAAATAGCATTTCATGGAGCACATGCAGAGCCCATATGAGGATCGGATGTGTTAAAGGGCCATAAAATCTACATTTTTATTTCCCTTTTATCTACATTTTAAGAGGTGAAATATAGAATTTCCGCTAGTTTCTATAGAGGTGTTAATAACTACCAGTAAACCCTATTTAAGCTGGTTAAGAAGGGTTGTGGTTTGACATGAGTCGGATGTGTCTTATTGCAGAGCTACAAATAAACTAAAAAGCACCATTTCATTGTCTGAGATATAACTGCATGTACAAAAGAGAGCAGATTTATAGCATTGAAATGCACTTTTGTCCTCAACAATGCACATAATAATGGAAATTCTTGCCAATGTAGGAAAAAAGCACAGCATAATGTCTCTTTCAGCTTGAACATTTTTGTTAGTCTCTGATACTGCAGGAAACTACAGTGGAGCCCAGGGGTAGAGAAAGAGAGTAGGGGCTCCTGACTAATGGACAGTGGTATAACTGGATGATACTGGGACCCACAGCAAATTCATTTTATTGCCCCCAACATATCCATGGGTTGTCCTGTTTTACCAATATATGTTAAAATTGCTGATTAATTAGGGTCTCATGGGGCCCCCTGCAGCCGCAGGGTCTGTTTCCTCTGTAGTTACACCCTGGCTAATAAACCATTTGGATTTGTTTGTAGGGGTGGTGTGTAGGAGGGCCCACACTAACATACTTACCCCCTTATAACTGGGAAAATTAAAAGCGTTGCTCACCTTTAAATTAACTTTTAGTATGATGTAGAACGTCATATTCTGAGGCAATTTGCAATTGGTTTTCATTTTTTATTATTTGTGGCGTTTGAGTTATTTAGCTTTTCATTCAGCAGCTCTCCAGTTTGCAGTTTTAACAATCTGGTTGCTAGGGTCCAAATTACCCTAGCAACCTTGTATTGACTTGAATAAGAGACTGGAATATGAATAGGAGAGGGCCTGACTAGAAAGATGAGTAAAAAAATGTAACAATTAATCTGCAGTTTTACAGAGCATTTGTTTGCTTAGATGAGGTCAGTGACCCCTATTTCAATGTTAAAAAGAGGAAGAAAATAAATCAAAAACTATGAAAAAGAAAAAATGAAGACCAATTGAAAAGTTGCTTAGAATTCTATAACATACTAAATGCTAACTTAAGGGTGAACCACCCCTTTAACATAAGAGTGATGCACCAATATGCTATAACAGCAATAAAGAACAGATATCAAAAAGGGTAAAGTCTATTCATATGCGCTAACCAGACTCCTCCTTTCACACTTTGGAAGCTCTTAGGCTCAAGTTACATGGGTTTTTTTTTTACTGTTTGACCACCTACATTGGGAGCAATTGCCCTCAGCTATGCCACTGTGCTATATACCAGTATAAATATGCACATAAAGCTCAGCGCAGAACATTGCACAGCATGCAAAGAAACGTAGTGGTGATATTTTAAAGCTTGCAAGATTTTTGTATGCAGATGTGTTATACAATAGGACATTTCCAGTCACCTTATTCTTCCTCATTTGCATTTCTGGTGAGTGTTGGAACATCACCAGCCCCAGTCTGGCACCACCAAACATTCATGCTCATATATTCCTTACAGCTCCAGGCTCAAGCCCCACGCCCACCTTCAGATTCTGATTGTTCCCCAAAGAAAAAATAGTTCATAAATTGGTGGAGAATTTTGACCACACTGGCTAAACATCTAGCATGTGCATGGACCTAAAGCTTTCTTGATCGGACAATCTAATTGGTCATTGGCCAGATGGACTACATGGCTTCCCTGAGTAGTTCTGTAATTCAGAATTCAGAGCCAACTTACACTGGACATTTTGGCCCACCATGTGTTTTGTCAAGTTGCCAATGATCTGGTTGTTCCATCTGTGAACCATCTCCACTACAGCAACTGCCTGTAATTGTCATGCTCCCCCATTCTTTAGTGTCTCACCACTAAATACACATATTCTATAAATATAAGGATACTAGAAGTCACTTAGCAGTTTCACAATGTTATAAAGGCAGAAGGCCATAGACTAACTGCTTTTGCACATGCTATAGAAGCGGAGATTTCCATCATTTTTATCTTCTTAAAAAGGGGTTGCCCTATTTCTTTGACTCATGTGACACATGTGACATCACAAGGCACCAATTAAAAAACCAATGATATCACTAATCACAGTTTAGAAGGCTTTATTTTACAGGTTAATCATGGCTTTTGTGCAATATAAAATAATATCCACAGCTTTCCTGTACCTTGCAGGATCCCTGGCATACTTCTGCGAGTTCTCAGTCTCAGTAGGGGACTTATATTTCTGTCAGCTGTACTCACTGTAACTTTATCTGCCTCTTGATCTCTCCCTTGCTACACAGTCCTAGTCCTGTCCTAATTATTTTTCTGTCTCCAGAACACACAGAGTAGAATTCATCCAGCTCCAGGCACACAGCCACAGACCTTACCATCAATCCTAACAACATTGCAATTGCCCCAAGTCATATCAGAGTGTAAACAGCATGTATTTATCACAAGCTCTTCTCAGGTTCCACAGATAAAATGCATAATTCTTTTCTTATTTTTTTTATCCCGAAGAAGAAAATAGCTATTTTTTCATACAAAAATGTCTTTTATCATCAAGTTTTTTTCTCCATTTGTCCTCGTGTTTCTTTTTTTTTTTTTTGTTTTTTAAACATTTTTTAAAATATAGAAATACAGCCAAGACATTGCGAAAGGGAGAGGGTCTCTGCAGTCTGTGAAGGGAAGGGGGGTGCTGTGGTATGGGGGAGGGCATGGTTAGTATCAGACCAGTGTGTATGATTTGGAGTAAGCACCGGCTCCTTGTTTTTGTGCCCGGCTACCCCCAGAGCTGCTCATTTCCAGTAGTGAGTCCCTGGAGCCACCCATCTTGCTGTGCTGTATAGGCAGGCGGTTTTCTACAGGTCCAGCAGATGGGGTGGGATCAGCTGGTGCTGATGGTGCTGTGGCTGCTGGTGCTGAAGGAGCAGAAGCTGAGGCTCCGGCCATAAGCAGAGTCCGCTGAGGTAAATTTACACCAGAAGGGGCTGGGTGTGACAGTCCAGGTGGGGGCTTTGCCCCTGGTTCTAAGGTAAGGTGTCGAGAATGGTAACCCCGATTCAGGTTGCGCATGGAGGCCTCTCGTGGTGGTACCACAGGACAAGAATCATGAGGGTCTGGCTTGCGAAAGTGGGGCTCAGATTTCATGTAGAGTGGCAAATTGCAATATTCACCTGTGTATTACCAAAAAAAAAAAAAAACAGCATAAGCAAATATATAATTTTCTGCACAGTTCATACAAATACAAACTAATCAATAGGCAAGTACACTATTTACAGTATGCAGTGTGGGCAATGGTATCAATGTAAATGAATACAAATGATTTACAACCTAATTCCAAGAGCATATACACATTGTATAAAGTTAAAAAAAACATTATAAGATGTGATCATCTGCTATCATGTATCAATATTTTCAAAATTAGTAGTAGCCATACAAATGGAGGTACCTGTTGCATGCTCTAGGATATGTTTTTTTTCTGAGATGCAATTTCTAGCACCATTTCTAGTGTTTTGTCCCACTCACATGGAATGAAAACCACAAGGCAGGAAAACTCTAGAAATTGCCCAGTGTGTCTTTACCATTAAAGGAGAAGGAAAGGCTAAAACTAAGTAAGATTTATCAGAAAGATCTATATGAATACACCAGTAAACCCTCAAAGTTATGCTGCTCCTCTGTCAAAAGAAACACCAAATTTCTTTCCTTCTATTGTGTATACATGGGCTTCTGTATCAGACTTCCTGTTTTCATCATAAACGTCCAGGGCTAGGGCTTGAGCATGCTCAGTTTGCTCCTCTCTCCCTCCCCCTCCTGCTGTAATCTGAGCATAGAGCTATGAGACTCAGGAAGGAAGTGATGTAACATCAAGCGAATATGGCAGCTACTATTCTAAACAAACAGAAAGAGCTTCTAGAGCTGTTTACTCAGGTATGGTAAAGCATTCTACAGAATAAATGTAGTGTTATAGCTTGCACTATTGTGGCTAATATATTGGCAATAAACTGCTTTGGTAGCTTTCCTTTTCCTTTTAAACACATTTCACCAAAACTGAGAATGTCCACCTAAACTTGGCTCAGTACCTGATATGAAGATTGTAGTGGACAGAGCCAAGGCTGACTTCTTATTTACATTACAAATGTTTTATTTCTTCAAATGTAAATATATAGAATTTGAAATTGAGACACCATTGTGACCACATGTGACCTTTTGGCTCATACAGACATAAGAGTTGGATTGTTAGCAGCAAGAGGACATTGTTTGGGTACATACTTTTAGCTCGGTGAGGAATAGGAACAGCTACATTCTTGGTAGGATCACTGTCCTGTGGCTTGGGAGGGGATGCCGTAAAGCGACAAATGCCTGGTTCAGAGGGTGTGCTCATAGAAGTCATGCTGTCTCCATTCTCATTGGTCCCTGTTGTCATCTGATCAGAAGAACTGTCCGAGATGAAACATTCTGTGATTTCAAACTTTGCATGTTGCAGCTGCTCTTCCAACTTAGCGTGTTCATAAGCTCGAGCAAGCTCCTCGTATGTTGAGGATGCACTCTCTGTAGATACCATACTGTTCCGGCCTTTATCTGTGGAGACAGACGTAACAATAGAGAATATTGTGTTTGGCTTGTCAAGTTGTGTGCTATTAAAATCTGTCATTCTAACAATGATAACTCTGCTCATTTAATATAAGATTCAATGCACATACCTGTATCCTGAGAAAGACTAGCACTGTAGCTGTCACTCTCAGTAACAGTGATGCCATGTTGGGACCCAACAGTCCTCCAATCAGAAGTCAGCGTTCGTGCAGGGGTGGAGCTCTGGCACTTTGTTAGAGTCCACTGACTGGAATACCTGTTCCTAGTACTGTGCGAAGACTTTACACTCTTTCGGGAAACTGGATCTATAATTAAAGTATAACATCTATAATACCGAACTGAGAAAAAAGGAAAGAAAAATCAGAAATGACAACTAGAGTGGTGACAGGATTTCTATCTGGCCAGAATTGCAGGGTAGTAAGGAAATGCAAGTAGTATTTCGCAATTTTTTCGTAAGAGTAGCAGTTAAATTCCTCTGAAACAGAAAAAAAGGAAGGATAGCTATCGTTCAGAGGCCTGGCTTCTTCAAAGGGAATGATTGGGAGAACAGGAAGGCTCTCATTCTAGGGAACTGGTACACTAGAAAGAATATTAATATCATGAAGACCACAAACATAAAACAAAAAATAATGCATCTCAGAAAACATGTTTGGTTGCCTGTGAAACGTACTTGTTCCAGGACGGATGTCAGACATGTCAATTAGTGGCCCTGTGTTCTGGATCAGTGCAGGGTGATGTAGGGAAACTCCTGTGCAAAAACTCTGGGGATTTACTGTCTGGCTAAACTCAGCATCCGTCACCGGCAGGGTAGCTTTATCATCCCCTGCTGGGCATAAAAAAATAACAACAACAATTAGACCCATTAAATAATACTGTTCATGAGCACAGTAACTGAACACAAAAAACAAAACAAATCAAGATCAAGATTTAGCATTCATAGCGCACACTCAATTTATTTAGGGTAAATAAACTTGTATTGCCCCTTAGACGTATTTGCCAAGATTCAGTTAGAGGAAAAACTTATTTCATGGTTTTTCATGTTAAAACACCACTGCATTTTATGGGGAAAATACGGAACTGAATTAGGAGCTAGTGTTTATTGAATCTGGCCTATTGTTTGATTATGTACTTTCAAGGGTTGAATATTCTAAATGTTCAGCATCTATATTTAATTATAACCAGACTTTGAATTCTGGACATTGAGCTATTTTTGCAGCAGTCTGTTACCACTACATGGCAGAACCCATTACTTACCAAGCTGTTTGACGCCCTCCTTATCCTCAATTAGAAGCTGTACTCTGGGAATGTCAATATGAAGTCGTGGGCCAGCTGGGGGCCCCTTAACTGGAGTGTCAAAACTGCGGTTGTTTTTGCTAGGAAGGAAGTTATGAAAAAAAACCTCAGTGGGCAAAATGCAGCCAACATTTTGAAGCCTTATTTAATGCATACACTATAGTCACCAAGCCAAAGACCCTTCAGTTCATACTGATTTTTAAGCTTTTACATGCTTTGGTAACTAGTGTGTTGAAAACTGCAACACATTATTTGGATCTGTAGGATCTGCATTATAGTGACTGATAAATATTGTCAAGAAAGTCATGCATTCATTTTGAAATCAAAATATTGTACAGGTATGGGATTCGTTATCTGGAAATACATTATCCAGAAAGCTCTGAATTACAGAAAGACCATCTCCCATAGACTCATATCCAAATGATTAACAGTTTTTAAGATTAGTTCCTATTTCTCTGTAATAATAAAACAGTTCATGTATTTGATCCCAACTAAGATATAGTTAATCTAACTGGTGGCAAAACAAGCCTGTTGGATTTAATTAATGCTTAAATGATTTTTTTTAGTAGACTTAAGGTATGAAAAAACCCAGGACCCAATAATTCTGGATAATAGATTCCATACCTGTACTATACTTCCATATATTTCTTTCTCTTTAAGCTTTAAAAAAAAAAAAAAAAAAAAAAAAAAAAAGCTTATCGCTATGTTTTTGTCCAAATTGCATGTTACCTCTGTGGACTTTCACCTGCTGCTTTCAGACACAACCCTCAGGGCCTCAGCTATGGAGCCCAGGCAGTCGTATATATAAGAAAATGCTGTACTGACAGACACTATGACTGACTCTGAAATCTATCAGAGACTCTCAAGCAAGAATGTGTTGTTTGCAACACAAAAAGAAATAAGGTTGAGAAGCTCAAAAATCAATAAATATGTAAACAACTATTAGAAAAAATAAGCCTGCCTGTGAAATAGATTAAACATTTACTACAATATTTTTTAGTAATGACAGTTTTCAGGAGGTCAGTAGTAGTAGCAGAAGCAGTAAACAGCAATTTCAATGTTATTATTGTAATAATCAATATTTTATCATGCCTATATTTTACTAACCTGATAAGCATCTCAGCCAGACTTTTAGCATCTATAAAGAAAAAACAGAGTAAATATTGATTAGTTGCAGCATCACATGCCATTTCTACGGCATGAAGGTAAGTCAGTTTTGGTCATGTTTATATTTTGAGGGCCTAGAACACTTTGTTTCTGTTTCTAAAAAAGAGTTATAGTTTACTTCTTCCAAAGTTTGTATTGTAGGTATCTATCTTTTTTTTACTAGATTGCTGGACTGAACTTGGTGCCACCAAAAAAGTGAATAGCTAATATCTTTGTAATGGGACACACAGTATCATTTATTCAATGACCAGATAATGACCAGTTTTATGCACTGGCAGAAAGATCTGTTTCTGTAATTTCCTTTTTTCACCCTTCTGATTTTATTCTCTTACTTTGTCCAACCCTTTCCTTTTCTGATCTTCCCTTCTAGTTGAGCCCTTGAACCTTTTGTTGTTTCTAGCAATTCAGCCTGGTTTATTCCCTTTAGTTCTGGCCCTGGTGTTAGCTTGCTGGAAACTTATCAGCAGCTGGTATGTGGATGGGGATGGTCAGACAGAAGGGATGGTCTGACTGCAGGTTTGGGAAATGTTGCTCCGTGTAAAGATGTAAATAATGTAAAGTTTGTATTTGTGATTGGGTCAGTGTGAGTTCAGTGGAAGAACAGCATTTTTACCTTTAAGCAGATTCCTGTATTAGTTACATATATATCCCCCTCTTACCTCGAAGCCTCTTAAGCCTCTTCTCTTTTCTCTTCTTGCGTATAATGAATAAAAGAGCAACTCCCAGGGTGGCCAGGATCACTGGGGAGGCAATGGAGAAGAGCTTCTTCACATCGTCTCCTTCACCTTGGGCAGATTTAATGGGTGGAATGGTACCTTTAAAGAGAATAAACAAGTATCCAGTATGGTCAAAACATTAATATATACAAAGATGGCAGGAAAGAAATACAAGAAAATATTTAAAGAACAGATAACAATAGAATTGCTGGTGCACTGAAAGTATTGATTTCAAGATCAAATAATAATAACATGAACATAAACAATACGGCTTTACATTTTTTCATTGGTTGGTAAGTGACCCAATATAATGTGTGGAATTTTCCTACCATACCAAATACACATGCATTAGCATTTCTAAGTATGGCTTTACTTACTTCCATCATATTCCAAAGTGGCAAACCTTGAGGTTTCATTCCCACAGCCTGCACTATTACAGGCTCGCATTTTCAGCTCATACCAGGTGGCTTCACGGAGTTCAGTCAAGAAAACATCACTTGTTACATTGGCACGGAGGCTCTGCCATGGCCAGGTGTTCTGAGGGCGGTATTCTAGGATCACAGAGGTGATTGGACAGCCACCACTATTCCAGCCATGGAGATTTAGCCGTGCATGAGTAGAGTTCACATGGGTGAAGAGGGGCTGATCTTTGTTAAACGATGGCTCTATAAGGAAGAAGAGAGAAAGAGTATAATTTCAGTAGGAGTATGGGGGTTATATTTTAAGATATTGCAGTGCTAATACATTATTTGGGTGAATATGTAATTAGGGCCGTTATATTGATATGTGTTTAGCAGAATAGTGTGTGCTAATAATCCCCCGATAAAGAGAGACAGTGTTTTTAAAGAGATCTGCACACGGTCAGCAACAAAGGCAAATACTGCTAAACACATTAGCAGGTGTATTATGGTCTTTCTGTAACTGTTGAAAAGATCTTAGATAACCATCTTCCTCTTTCAGTCGTTTTAACCTTCTCCAAGTGGTTAGTGTTAATTAACCACTTTATATGACTTGTGTGACCTCATATGACTTAGATGAAAATATATTTCTCTATGTGATTCTCAGAAAAATGGTCTCTATCTTAAATATATCCAATACAATACAATTCCCTTGTACAGGATTAGATGTTATATTTTTCTAAGAATTGTCTTTTATGAATATGGTCCTAAAAAACATCCTAAGGTAACTTAACATTTAAGTTAAAGTAAAGCAGTAAATCTGAATTCACACCTCTGCCATGAGTCTTGGCCTCAATTATTTCACTTATTCTTCCAGCCCCAACACTGTTCTTTGCAGCCAATTTGACTTTGTACCATGTTCCACAACGCAAATTCTCCAAGCGAAAGGACCGCTCTGATGAGCTGATAAACACATCTCTCCATTCCTCACTGTTATCTACGGAGTACTGAAGGACAAAACCTATGGTTGATAAAGAAAGTGAGATAAATAGACTGAAAAAGAAGAGAAAGGGGATCAATGTGTAAAGGTCAATGAAGCTGACAGGAGAGTGAATGAAAAAAGCACCTCGGATTGAACTTCCTCCATTATCCCCAGGGATCCAGGCCAGAGTGATAGAGGATGCTGAAGTTTTAGAGACTGTGAGGCGAGGCTGATCGGGTGGAACTGTAAATGATTTTTATACAGAAATTACTATACATATATTCACAATTAAATTAAAATAATTTAAAATACTGCCCCAAAAATAAATGATTCTATTCTTTTTCACCTAATCCACGAGAGCCCTTAAAGGAACTGTTCAGTATAAAAATAAAAACTGGGTAAATAGAAACATTTTTTATTTTGCACATACTATCAATTTACCCAGTTTTTAGTTTCCCTGTAAACTGAATACACAGAGACTGATCTCTGCTCCTCACATGCCTGTGACCCACCTTGCACTAGCAGATTGACAATTATGGTGTCAAATCCCAAATTATTGGTGGCAGTACACGTGTAGTAGCCAGAATCTTCAGCTTTAACAGAGCGCAGGGTAAGTGTCCCATTGGAGTGGATGAGTCGATGCCCATCCAGTGCTACTGGTATTGCCGAGTCCTCACTGTGGGGTAAAGAAAGTGTAGTGATGTTATTCAAACACCATTTCGTAACATGGTTTACATCCATTAATCTAGACTTCCATAAACATAAAATTATTTGTTGTTTTCATAGTCTCAGTCAGACTCGGCACGTCTGATGTGCCTGGATATTATAGCAGTTTTTATTTAGTTTAGATATTAAGGGAAACAATTCTGTTCGCTACTCATATATTAGAAGTAGCAAGCTTGCTCTAAGGGCAGGGGCACACAGGCAGATTCGGGGAGATTTAGTCACCTGATGACTAATTGCCTCTTCTTTGGGGCGACAATCTCCCCGAACTGCCTTCCCCCTGCTAAAATGAAAACTCGCCTGCGGCAATGCACTCGCAGCGCTTCGATTTCCGAAGTTTCCTTGTGAGGCAACTTAGGAAATCAAAGCGCCGTGAGTGCCATTGCGCTGGCGTTTTCTCATTATAGCAGGCGGAAGACAGGGGGAAGGCAGTTCAGGGAGATTGTCGCCCCAAAGAAGAGGTGATTAGTTGCCAGGCAAATAAATCTCCCCGAATCTGCCCGTGTGCCCCTGCCCTTAAGCAGTCATGAGAGCTCTCAGGCTAAACAGGGAAGTTTCCTATAAAGAGAAGTTATTCCTCCTAAGGTCAAGTATAACGTTACATGACAATAATCATTTTGTACTAGCAGCATCTGGCAGTTTCAGAAAACGCAACTTCAGACAACTTCTAAACTGGCAAACAGGGAATATTATTTTAGAACAAAGGGGCACATTATCTTTACCTGTCTTTGGTCCATTTAATAGCAGGTGCTGGTTCCCCAACTGAGCTGCAAGGCAAGCGGACATCTTTCATCCAGGGGGTGCTTACTGTTCCACCAAATGAAATAATCTTGGCTGGAGCTGCAACGAAGTAAAAGGAATGAAGAGAAAATAAGAACCCACAAGTTAAAATGCTGTAACAAGCAATACGAGAAAGAAGCATGTAAAGTTGATTTTAGTGTATTAGTGTATTTAGTTTTCAGTAGTTTAGGTACATTCATTACCAATAAGAAGTTCCAGTTAATTTATTTAAGTAAGTGGCTTATGTTGATATAGGGGTTCAAACCTTTTCCAGCTGGCTCAATCATGACGTTCTCGCTAAAATTCCCACGTCCTGCTGATGTCACTGCTGCAACCCACAGCATGTATTGCTGTCCCCGGAGAAGGTGCATGATACGATAATGCAGGAACTCAGGACTTGTCTCATATTCACTTGGTGCCTTTGAAAGAAAGTGTGCCTCATTAACCCACAGTAGAAGAGAAAGAATGGAAGCTGCTGTGATGGGGAAATATGTATACAGCTAGAAGGAAAAGACTGACAAGGTTAGGGTGGAGAAGAGAGGTTTAATCGCTTCAGAAATCCACTAACATTACCTCTCCAGCGATATACAGGTGTTGCTGCATGCACCCTAACACTAGGGTTGTCACCTTTTCTGGAAAAAAAATACTGGCCTTCCTATATTCTTGCCGTTTTTCCCTACTGTACAGGTGGCAACACTACCTAACACACACTAACACACACCAAAAGATGTTGACCGGCTGCCTAAACAGTGGCTGGGCAGCTCTCGGTTTACTAAAGCAGCTGCAATTACATTAGAACATGTATCTAAATTTGTATAAATGATTAAAAAGGCAAGCCAGCATAAAAAGAGGCAGGACCAGTTTGACACTTTATTTCTCCATTGAAAAACAACAACTCTTTCTATGGTGCGGAAATAATTAATGTTCCAAAGCTTTCGGATAGAAAGATCAGCAGTGCATTGGTGTGAGTTATACTCCTAAGGAGCAACAAATTGCATTACAGGAAATTGTACTGATAAGCATGGGAAAGTCCATTTCCTTTTCAGCAATAGAACAGGAATAGAAGTAGAACAGGATACAGGAGTATTACAGGAGTAAAAAAAGCATACAGCACCTTTATTATTACATTTTACCTTATAAATCTATACAGTCTTAGACCATAGATATATGTAATCCATTATAAAAAAAGTTTTATTCTCACGCGTCCCCTGCTCATCTCTCCATGCAATCTATTTCTCCATCCTTTAGAGAATACTTACAGGCTGTCCTGATCCTCGGCTGGAGCAGAAGATAGTGTATTTTCGAATTATCCCATTAGGTTTAGTTGGGGGCAACCAGGACACTACTACACTACTGGATGAGGATGACACAGCTTTAATGCCAGCCGGGGGTCCAGGAACTGAAGAAGGTAAAGAATTGACATTACAAATGCAGAAATTAGAAAGCCTTGTCAATTTAAATGGAAAGTAAAATGTATTTTAGCATATACAGGATCAGCCATATCTATAAATGGAGTTATATTCTGACTATGAAGATTCTCATTCATTCATTCAGGTCATGATACACAGTATCTAGTAGAATTAAGTCAAAGGCAACTGGACATTTAGAGTTTTTTTCTTGACAATGTTTCACCACTCATCCAAGTAGCTTCTTCAGTTCAACTGAGTTATCTTCTGATTTCCTATAATTTGGTGGACACATATGATGGCACAGGTTCTTACAGTCACAGATAATTCCTTCCTTGGGCAATACTGTGTAATGCTGCATGATTTAACCCTGTCATTGGCTACTGTACTTTTTGCCTGACATGTATTTCCCACTGAACTATGAGAGCAGGGAATAAATAAGCAATGCCTAGAACAATCATACTCAGATTTTCACATTTTAGCAACAGCTTATCATGAACCTTTCAGACTCTGAGGAGAAAGCTCGGGGCCAACTTAATATGGAAACATTCTTGTAGTCTTTACTTCCTATTCAGCAGAAAGAAACTGTTTCTGACCTTCTATTGTTTGTTACTGTAAGCTATTACTGAATATTACTCCAGTAAACCAAGAAAATAAAGACAACAACATATACAGATTTGTCTTTTTCCAAATAAGCCCATTAAACACAGTTTTCAATGACATAACTTACTGTCTTCCTTAGTCTGCAGGTAAAGAACATCACTTCTCACGCCATCACCTGCTTGGGTGTAAGCCAGCACTTGGACACTGTAATCAGTAAATTTCTCTAGAGACTTAAGTTCTACTCGCTCTCGAGGAGAGGTTATATTCTGCATCTCCCCCCATTCTGGATTGAAAAGAAATGGAAAAAGAATGGGAATTAACAGGTGCTCAAGTAGAATACTTTAACACAATATGGAGAAATGGGAAAGGAAACAAAACAGGCAAAATGTATTAGCCAGGCAGAAATTTTTGTTTTTTCAGGACTCACCCCCATCTGGATACAGTGACCAGAATATAACTCTGTATCCTTTCAAAACACCATTGAGAGAGTTGCGAGGAGGCTCAGACCAGGAGATGACTGCCACATCAGAGGTGATGGACAAAACTCTGACATTTTCTGGAGGCTTGCTTGGAACTGTGAGGTATGCAACAGAAACACTCTCTATTGGTCTTGGAAATAGATTGTGTGCATACATTGAATTATTGAGAAAACACAAACGTCTCTTTTAATAACTTTAAACTGCAGATAGTTATATTTCTATGTAAAACATGAGAAACAAATCTTGCTGCAAATCTCCTCCCACCACTGAACTGGTGGCTGATCGCTGCAACCACCTACCCTCTTGTGTCTTAGGTGCCCTTCTCAGATTTCATTGTTAGTGTGCCCTAACTCTTGCTGACCTGATCTTATTGCTCATTAATTCAGAATAACTTGCTGCCTTTTCCTGCACTCCTGTTTTCTGTCTTTTCTTTCACACCTTTCCAGCTGCCTGACTTGATATCTTCTTCTACTGACTGGGTTCCCACCTCATTATATTACTAGTGCTGCTCACCGGCCGTCTCTTCTGAATTGGTCTCCCTCCATAAGTTAAAGGCTCTTGCTACCTTTGCACACCACAATAGTAAATTATATGATGGTGCTTCAACCATTCATCTGGTGTTGTATCTCAAAACAGAAATAATTAGGAAGGAGCTATTCTTGTTTCCCTGAAAGCCATTTTTGGTAGCGATTCAGGTGCATCTAGGCTCCACCTGTCCCAACCTTAGTCAGGCTTCCCATTCTGTCTCCTGATCCTGTTTCCTTCTTTGGGTTTTCTATGCATTTCAATTGAGCAGATGTATAATGATTCTGGTGCAATTAACTAGAGGATGATAGGCTTGTTGCTGTGGGGTTAACAAGCGGGACTCACGAAAACTTCAGATGGGTTGACATGCCTGTAATTGTATTCCTGCCTTGGTGGCTTTTACTTACAGTCTTACAGTCACTCAGAGTGTTAAATAGTTCCTAGAAAACATTTTAGTGCACTAATTCACATAAATTAATGAAGAAACCATATAAACTGGCATACACTTTAATAAAAAATATGTCATCAGTTCACAGGTATTCTTCTTCTCTGTCAAAAACAGTTTTCTGCTAACAGGAGCACTGGCATGGGGTATCAGGTAATTCATTACAACCCTTGGGGTGCCCTAACATTTGGCTATTTATTTTATGTTGAATAAATGTTTATACAATAAAAATATTGCCCCATTACGGTGCTTGTGAACTACAGATAGATGAATGCAAAAAAGTACATTCACATATATATTTACAGTATGTGGATATTTCCAATAAAAGCAACAAAAGAAAGCCAGTAGGGTTTTAACCATAGAAACAAGAAAATTGTGGAATCTATGTTCATAATGAATTTAATCCAGACACATACCAGCACAAACAAGCATATGTATAATTACAGTTAACAAATTGAGACACATGCACCCTGTGTTGCATGGTCCTATCCAGTGGCGTAAATAGATATTACTGGACCCCACAGCAAATTATTTTTCAGGCCCCAAAAATGTCTAGAGGTTTTACCAATATGTATTGAAATTCTACATGAATTAGGACCTCATGGGGCCCCTATACCTCCTGGGCCCCCTGCAGCCACAGGGTCTGCTATCTTTGTAATTACGCCCCTGGTCTTACTGCATATACCCAGTAACACAATCATGAACAGAGGGACACTCACCATCTTCCAGAGTGGTAGCATTAATTTCAGTTGATGATGGTCCAGTTCCTGCTCGATTAAACGCCTGGACAACTACCCCATACTGTGCAAACTTCTTCATGTTGTCCAATGTGTATACCTCTGCATCCCCTGTGGCCTTCATCTCCACAATACTATACTGGCCATTACTGCCAGGCCCATTCTCCCGATATCCAATCTGGTAACCCCGGATCACACCATTCTGTAGTTCTTTCCTGGGGGCCTGTGTTTACATACACAAGCGTATTAAATGTACTATTTACAGCTAAACATCTGGTCATCATAGAAATGGTAAGATAGAAGAAGTATCTACTAGTTAGCATTTAATAATTATAAACATAGCTAGGTGGGGAGTGGCTTAAAGAAACCACATATTAAAAAGCCCTTTTAACTCCAAAAATCCCTATTCTCTATTTTTTTAATGGTAGGACCTATTATTTCACTAAAAGAATAAAGAACTGGGAGGGTCCATGGCCCATTGATTTCTGTCTTGGGAATAATGGAATACATTTGTAGAACAGCTTATCATCTCTTTTGATTTTCAGTGTACTTTTCAGTATATTTTTATAGGCATAGAATGTGACTTTTCAAAACCTCATGGGTCAAGACAATTCTTGCATTGGCCAGTGGATGTCACTATTATGTAATTGCAGGTCACAGACAATGCCTCAATATTCTAGTGTCTAACTGTCAGGAATATGTGTTGTGCAGTATTATCTTCTATAAAAGGCAGCAATTAGTCAGACAAATCAGATAAAACACTACATGCAAAATATTAACTGACCGTCTAATGAAATGCTGAATATAGGATATTGTATAATAATAGTTTTATTCAAGGCAAGAGAAGCCATGGGGATATTTCAAGCCTAACTATATTGATGAGGGTGTTCATCTAAAGGCCTGCAGGCTGGATGTGGCCCTCTAAGAGATATTCATGCCCCCCACACAGCTCAAGTGTCCAACTGACATATCTGGATGACATTATTATTTTACTAAAATATGGCTTGAATAACTGGCCCACTATGTGGAAACAGCTGGAAAGCACTGACATAGGTCATTTACTGATTTATAGTAGCCTTGGGTGAATATGCATCTTGGTTGCCTCCCAAAGCTACATAGCAGAACCAATAGATTAGCAGAGAAAGGTATAAACAAATACTGTTAATAACAGTGCTTTGCTGTACTGTAGAAAATGGCAAGTGTAGACAAAGTACACTATCAGATCACAGTAGGAGACAATTGTGCATCTAACATAGAAAGGAGGAGATTTAAATTCAGCACAATATAGTAAGAGAGTGCTGCACTTGGAAGATTTGGAACAGTGGAAGGGATAGCTGTGATACTGTTGGATCATGTGCAAGTGCACTCATTGATATTAGGTAACCGTGGAATTACTACTGCATTGGACATGGTGGTAATTCCAGGATTACACAGTGATCACATGTTAATGCTGTTGTTCATACCATCATTAACACCAACGGCAGTGGCCACTCTGCTCTGATAAAGCTAGCTGCAACTTGCATAGTTGCATACATTTAACCCAGGCCTGGACTGGCAATCTGTGGGTTCTGGTAAATGCCAGAGGGGCTGCTATAAGGTGCCATAGAAAGTCAGTATTTAGTGGGCTGGTGGGGGCTGTTTGGGCCTCTGTGTGGGCTGATTGGGCCTCTGTGTACCTGAAATGGCAGGGCCGGTTTTAATTCTCAGTCCCGACCTGATTTAACACTATAATGCATGAATTAGCTTGCATTCTGGCACAAATTGCTTTAAAGAGGAGCTGTCACCCAGGCATAAAAAGTTGTAAAATGAAAGTCCTTTTCAGATTAGTCATGAAACCCAAATTCTTTTTTTATGAACACATCTATACCTGTTATAAAGGTATTTATAAATCTCAGCTGTCAATCATATATTGCATACCCTGCCTCTATGCCCCAGGCACAGAGGTGGGGCAGGCAATTACTTCTGCTTTCCATTTTGCTAGATGTCACTGTCCTCCTCCTATTTGCCTTTTCTCCTCACTGTATTTATTTGTGTAGACAGTGAATGGGCATCCTGCCTCCATTCTGGTGTTTAAAAAAGATTTTTGCATGATGCAAAACTTCCCAAATAGAGAACCTCATAAAAATTCTGGGACTTGCAACAATATGTTTTAATGTAATAGTTTAATGCATCAATGTGGCAGAGATCAAACCAGGGGGACTAGAGTGAACCATGTGGCCAGAATACTATTAAGTGTACCTTCTATTCTGTTTAGAATACTCTTGCATTTATAGTAAATCCATGCTTAGAAGTATTATATTATACTAACCAATTAAATAAACAATTAATTATTGGTATGTATTCTTTAAATTATATTTTAATATAAAACGTACATGTAACATGTAACATTAGTCTAGGATGAAACGTAAAGAACAGATCAACAGCCACAGTGATAGGCAAGCAAACTGGATACAGAAGAGAGATTCAATCACCTCTGTTTTATTTTCAGTCTGTAGCTCACATTGGATTCTTTATCAAATCATTTAACAACACTACTAATCTTTACCTAGCAGAAACATTTGGGTTGGTTTTGTTCAAACATCTTCTCTGGCTTGAATTCTAACTAGGGCAGCAGCACAATTGGTGGTAATTTATACACTAGCACACCATTCTACCCATGCAATGTCCAATTCAATTGAGCTAAGATGCACAAACCATACCATACATTTTTTTTATATTTGCTTTATGGATAGAAGACAGTGAAACAAGTTGAGCAACTTATAAATAAGCATTGTTGTAACTGTGACTTGGTAGATAAAAGTGTGATATGCAGCCGTGAGCAGAGAGAGAGAAAGGTACCAAATTTACCACGCAGCTCCTCACACATTATACAATGCGTCACAAATGAGAAGTGTTAAAGACAGACCTTCTCCTTATAAATGAGCGGCGGAGTAAGATTTTGGCCCATTACCTTCCATGTTACTTGTATACTTTGTGATGTCAATGGCTGCAAGGTGACATCCATGGGTGGACCATCAGGAGCTGCAATGAACAAGAAATTATTAATGACACTCTAAGAGGACAGCTGAGAACATGTTTTATGCATCCAATACTCTGGAAGGTTCCTATAATTATGCTGGCCTTGCAGAATAGGAAGGGATAGAGGGCCATAAAGACTCCTTATATTGCTAAATTCTGGGTCAAAAAAGTCCTTGTGCTTTTGCTCTTCTATCAGTTTGATTTTTTAACTAAGGGCATTAGACTGGGGGTGACATAGTGTCCATTACTGCTCATCTTCAAGTAGGCCAATATTCCTTACACCGAGAGCTCTATAAACATTCTCACACTTTTAACTGGCTAAAACACATACAATAATCACAGTCAAAAAAGTGCTGGAATGAATACCATTTTAGGGATAAGGTGCTCTCTCTCTTTCATTAGTAGATTTTGAACATGCATTCTTTTACTGATTAAGGGCTTCACAGATTCATACCCCAAACTTTTGCATTCACTATTTTACCACAATCTAATGTCCTTTGTTGAAAACCATCTGTATAAATACGGACCATTTTACATCCCCTCAAAGCAATATAACGTTAATTTATTTAAAAAATAAAATGTCTCTGGTAAACAAAATCAACTTGGTTGAAAGCCTTATACTTTTAAGCAGTTTGGTGACCACTTACCTGCCTCCTCTGTGCTGATTGTAAGCTCTTTGCTGGGCTCACTACGGCCAATCTTGTTAAATGAATACATGCGTATGCTGTACACTGATGCTGGATGCAAATCAACTATGTTGGCTTGGTTGATGATGGGTGAGATATTACGAGTGGACTGCTTAAATTCCCAGGAATCTGCAGTAAAAAGAAGGTCTATTAAGATCACCACCAAATCTGGCTGTACCCGCTTGACATGACTGGGCATCTTTCTTGCTGTTATATCCAAGAGTAGAATTAGATGGAGAAAATTGAAGGAGCAGTATAAACAAAACTAATGGTTTAGGACATGCATGGGGTGTCATTAGAAGCACAAAGGTGGATTTTTGAGCCACTTTAGTTTGCAAAGCTGAAGTACACATTACATTTTAAGGCCCAGTATTTTAGGACAGTTCATTTGTTCCCACTGTACCTTCATGACATTCAGTCCTTATGTCTGTGATTGGTGCTTCTGATGCATGTAAATGGACTGTCAATAAAATATTAGTGGAAACCAGACCTAGGTCAAGCAAGATAAAGGGCAACTTTTCTTCAAACATGTAGTGTTTAATAAATGTCATTGGAACACTGCACTGCTTGTCTGGATCTTGTCTGGTTTCCACTTTTCTTTTGTTGAGTTAACCAATGGGCTCTGTATTTTTACATTATCCAATAAAAATTACAAGATGTAAAAATCATATTCATAAATAATCATAAAATCATATTCACTTTTTTCTCTAAGTCTCCCTCTTATACAATTCTCACCTGATTTGTTCTTATACTCAATATCAAAGGCTGTTATAATGCTGTTTCCATCAAATCTCTGAGTCCAGCGTAGATTCATGCTACGAGCCTTCACTTCTCGGATCTCCAACTCAGGGGGATCAGGAGGCTCTGCAAGGGTGAAGAGTAACAAGTAAGTGCAATGTCCCCAAACAATTCAAGTGACATACTGACATATGGCACAGAAAATGAAATTGTGTGGCTCACGCACCTCACTAGGGTCAGATTGTATATAAGATTAATATTACAGATAATTTAGACATACTTTGCTAAAAGTGATACACTTTAAATGTTTTTTTATTTAATTTAATCCCTGTGTAGCATCAATTAAATTGGTATGATGGTATATATTATTTCTTTCTATATTTCACCTTCATAAAATGGACCAAAAGAAGAAATAGAAGGCCAACTGCTAATTGTTTTACAGCCTTATTATTCCATCACACTTTGGTCATTTTAAAGGGGTAGATCACCTTCACCTTAATTTTAGTATGATGTAAACATTGATATTCTGAGAAAATCTGCAATTAGTTGTCATTTTATACATTTTGTATTTTTTTTGTAACTATTCATCACTTTTTTTGTGCCTTACATACTGTGCATATGTGCATCTTCCAAGAAGAGTGTGAATATGTATAGATATTGCACACCTGTGTGTGAGTCTGTGAAAAAGCACATACGATACATGTACGGGAGTAGGTATAGGTTTGTGTACATTTGTGTGCCAATATGATAGTGTGTTTCTGCAAATGAACGTCTATTTACCTTGCACAGTAAGTTGTATCAGGCCCCTGTCCTCTCCATACGAGTTTATTGCATGGCACGAAAAAAACACAGAGTCTCCTCTTTCTGCTGGCTTGAGCTTAGGGATTCAAAAAAAGATTAAAAGAAAATGAATCCAAGTTGTAGCAATATTTACACAGGATATCCTTCATATATATTTTTCTGTTTACAGCATTACTTGCCACAATTGTATGATATATATATATATATATGCGTGTGTGTGTGTGATTCCTGTCTCACCGTTAGAGTGGAGATAACTTCATCTCCACTGTCCTTGGTAGCAATTAGGTAGCGCAAGTTCCTGTCTGGGTCTATCACGGTCTCTCCCTTCTCCCAGCGGATTATAATGGGGCGTTCTCCTCGTGCTGTGCAGTTAAGGCCTTTTGTTTGACCTTTGATGGCAATAGTTGTATTTGGGTGAGAAGTGATCATCGCTGGTACTGAGGAATGAAGAAAAAGAATTATACATGATAACAATAGGGGAAGAGCAAACCTCAAAGGGAAAATTAGGTCTAGTCATTTAATATTACCAATGTGAATGACTTTACTGTGAAAGCTTCAACGATGAAGCACTAATTGTTTTACAAGGTAAGAGATGAGATCTGTAGAGCTATAATTGTTTTAAACAAATACTCAAATAATAAGTACAGCAAATCCCAGAAAATGATCTTTATAGATCATTTTAACAAATATCACAAACAGTACAGGCACATTCTACTATGCAGTGGTTTGCAATGTGGGGGGGGCTGAAGTTTACTTCACCTGAGGGCACTTAGCCACTCCCCACCCCCACCTCAGTGATATTACTGGCTCAGGTCGCTGCAGAAGCAGACGGAGGCCGCGGGCTGCTGAGCTATCTCTCGCTGCGCTTGTAAAGCCGTCTCCAGTGAAGTGGCAGAGAGACACGCTCCACATCATTTCAATTTGTAGTACGGACAGAGAGGGGGGGAGCATGCAAAAGGAGGGGAGTGCAGGGGAAATGCAGGGCATATAAGAGAAAGAATGAATGGAGACTTAAGAAGAGAATGAGGAGACATTTAACAAAAGGGTTACATTAAGAAAGTTGATATGGATAGGGGGAAAAGGGACTCACAACGTTAAACAAGGCATATGGGTGCTGCCATTTTGCATTTATGTGCACATTATACAACTGGGCATGTAACACTTCTGTAGCAGATTCAATGGGGGCAGTGCTTTTTTTTCTTGCTGCGATTTGTGGTCAGATTTCTAATAGGGAGCACAGATTGCCAAAGGGAACACTCTGATAACTTCAAGATTCCACTGGTCCTAGACTGGCATCTTAAGAATAATGTGCAAAGGGGGCAGGCATATCACCATGGTGTACCCCTGCAATGCTCCCAGGGCCATCTTGCATTTCATTTAGCCATACTTAGTGGAGTTTTAGTTGCTCAACTTTTTTCACTCCAAATTTATTAGATTTACCTGACAGCATAATTCTGGAGTATGATTTCAATTGCACACAAAATATTGCCAGTGACACCCAGGAATAGTGGGTATTGGCATATCCAATTATTCCATTTATAATTTGATACTCATTGTACAGAAGGGGTCAGCTGTGGCATGCTATAAGGAATAAAACTCACTGCACCACAAAAAGAGAAGGTACAGCATGTTTCTAAATGAGCTACAGTATATTACAAGCATATTCTGTACAGCCCAGCTAACATGGAATGACCTGCAGATGCTAGGTTCAGCTTGTAAACACGTGTACTTCTTGGAGTAGTTTGTGTAACACAGTGGTATTTCAACTTTTGTAAAGATGGTTAAAGATAGAAAGTCACTTTATTTATTTTTGTTTCTTTTCATCCAATATTCAATCGGCACTATTTATACAGTACCTACGCATTCTTGCAAGGTTGTGTTTAATTCCATATGCTGACTGTTCTACTTACTCTTCACGGTGAGGAACATAGACTTGCTGATGTCAGTGCCCACTCCATTGCTTGCCTGGCAAAGGTAATAACCAATGTCCTCCTCTAGGACATGACGGATAAGGAGGGAGCTGTTAGGAAGAATCTGAATGCGGCCAGTTAGAGGGACAGGGTGGTATTGCTGGGGGTTCCCACTTCCTGTGAAAGTATAAATGTGACATAATAAAACATCAGTGCATATGCTACCTGACGTCTCTGTAGTAATAATAGTCATCATAGTAATAATCATTACTATAGTCATAGCAAATGAATATGTACATTTACAAAATATTCCAGAAAACTAATTTTTCTACTTCGCTCATTTAAACCTGCATTTTACATTAAGAAAGCAAAATGGCTGTCCTTCCTCTGTAACCCTACTGTGCTACTCTGGTCACATGGCATAACAAAATATAGGATGCAGAACTTATATTGCTACTTTTAATATTTATAAAATGAGATGCCTGTCATTCTAGGCCTCTTCGATTGATGCAATCATAAACTCTTCAAGGTTTGCTAGTACAGTTAATAAAATAGCATCTGAATGGATAATAAAGCTACATTTTATAACCTTGCATGTTGTACTGATTTATAAAGATCTCTGGTGCTTAATATATGTATCTCATATTTTCTTCCTTCAATAGAAATTGATGCATGGTGTGCGTGGACATGAATACATTGATTTGTCTGGTACTACAGCTGCATATTATTACATACTGTTTATGGAAACTGCCAGTGTATTTGGCTAACTGTTACAAGGTAGCAGTGGCATAAATGGATTATGAAAAAGCTACAGCAACATTACACGCACCCTTAGCATGCTTCCACACAACCTTTGGAGGAGGGTATCCATCCACTGAGCAATTCAGTACTCCAGCCTTGCCATAGATTCCATCCTGATTGTTTGGTTGAACCACAAATCTGGGAGGCACTATAAAGAAGGGAAAGAGAACATTCATTTTACTGCACAACATTAGTATTGCATGCTAAAAGAGAAACGTTTGCATGGCAGTTCTTTTTGCACTGCAGAGCTTTAAAGCCTAAGAATATTTTCTCACGAATATAATTCTACAGACTAAGATTTAATCAGACCACCCAGGAATTGTTTGTCATCTAATTTTTGTCAGAGCATATATTGTTAATTTGCTGCTACATACTGACTTTTTCTTAGAGATGGAGGTGGTAACATTACATGCACTATAATTGACTCCATTTATTTTCTCTCTCTTGTATTTTGGGATGGTAGTTTGCTGTTCCTAATGTTTTGCTTGAGCAGATATACCCACGGTGGTCTCATTGCCATACTCACAATATTCTACAGGGCTCTGCCTTACTCACAGGGTATTCAAGACGTATAAAGACAGGAACATCTATTGGACAAACATAATGGGGATACTAAAATACATTTCCAGGTTATTGATACAGCCACAGTGGGGCCAAGAGGTGGGAATCTGGATAAATTGTTACTACGTAAGGAGGCATACTGGATACATCAGCTTAGTTCTACTGAACCTTTTGGGGGTTTGAATAGGGAGTGGGAGGTTTCCTGCTTCTATTAATTCTGGGGGATCATTGTTTGTGATAGTTTAGGGAACGGGGTTTGGATATTTAATCCATTATTAAGACGTACTGAATAATAATATATGTATCCGTTACTTTTTTATACTGACAATATAGGGAGTTCTTTGCTGAATGTGGGATACACTTCTTTATATCAGTTTGAATATGAGGGCTATCCAGATTTATACTACATAAGCGAATTGGTTATTCCATCAAGGTTCACTTCTTTGGAGTCTTTAGCTACCATTAGCAACATGGTTTATCTAGAGTGATAAGATAAGATGAATACTATGTATTGCTATTTATAAATGTTTCTGGTTTTATTGTACATATTGTTAGTATTAATGTGGGGATTAACACTTGTCTCAAGATGCATGTTTACATATGGTTTTCAATGAAAGGGTTAAACCTTGTGGGGAGGGTTGGGAGCCTGCAACAGGGAGGGGCTGGATGTCTTTTATATACCTTGTGTTTGGGGTGTTTGTTAGCTCCTGAGGAAGTGGCGAGAGCCATGAAACGCGTTGAGTGAACAGCCCAATATGCAGTGTGGGGCATGCTTTTTTCTACTATCATTTTAAAATGCTGGAATAAAGGTTTATATTTTTAATTTTTCTACTTCCTGGATTCCTTGGTGCTGCACCTACAGATTCATTTAAGTCGTATAAAGACAGGGTATAACTTTTGAAACAAAAAATAGTGATGTTTTTATTGGCTAATTAAGCTAACAATCACAGCAAACTTTCACAGTAGAACATTTTAGTTCTTTTTTAAAAGCTTATTATATTATAGGTAATTATTACTGAAAAAATGTTCTGAAAGCTTGTTGTCGTCTTTACACTATTTTGTTATGTTTCAGATCAAACTTTTTACCCTGTAACTAACATGGTACCTGTACCTAGGTCAGAGAAGGAATGTTTATGCTAAAATAACCAGTAGCCCTTGGCATCTAGGAACAAGTAAGGCAGAGTGCAGCTAGTTGTAGAGTCTCACATACTTTTACCACACACATAAGCCTTCACAGTTGTGAGCCTCACTAACAAGGACTCATAACTCCACTACACTCACAATAAGCCATATCACCTATGCAGCATAAAACATGATACAATTCTCCTGCATACTGTACAACCTTTCTCACAGTGTATCAAATAAAAATGCCTCACTCACAAAATCATGTGTGATACACAGCTTCACTTAGAATATATCACATAACACCACCTTATTCACCTTCCTACCAAATGTACAAATCCCTGACCTGCCACTCGCTCAAAGGAGATTACCTATCTTCATATTATCCTTTTACCACTATACTGTAGATCACCCCTGGATACCTGGAACAAAGAAGGCACTACAGAATTACAATTAACTTATAATTATAATACTTAACTTAATTCTTCATGTTTCTCATAGGGTTAATCTTAGTTATGATAAGCAACATAAATTGTTCCTTGCCTATATTATTTAACAAAAATAAAATTACAGCGACTAGCAAACCGGCATATAAAAATACAAGGACTGTCAATTTGTTATTCTAATTTTTTTTGCTCATCTATCTTTTTAGACCATCTCCTATAAATCTTTCATTCTGACTTCCAAAATGCTGTCTATTTGCAAGGGTCTTAAGCCCTAGCAACAAGAAAGCAGATGAAATTTCAAATGAGAGCTGCAGAAGGAAAAAAAATGAAATATTTAAAAGCCATAATAAATGAAGGCTAATTGTACATTAGAACAGCCATTAAATAGTGGTGTCTGCATTATATTAAAAGTTCATTTTAAGGTGAACTATTCTATAAATAGATTTGGCAAAACCTCACTTATTTATTAAATTCACTAAAGCATCATAAGTTGTGTACTCATAGGTTACAGTACAGTGAATATTCTGTAGATATTACCCAGCTTTAAAAGCTCTAAAGCTTTGTGCTCCATTACAAGGGGTGAAAGTTAAAATTTGTGTTATATAATTCACAAGGTACTGGACATAGAATTATGTAGTAGAACACTGTGGGGTATATTTATCAAATAGTGAAGTTAGAGATCGCCACAGTCCTCTAGAGTGAAATTCCGAACTGTGTATTTATCAAAGGATGAACTTTCACTTTCACCCATTGATAAATACTCTTTTAAAAATCCCATAGAAATGAATGGAGAGTGGTGGAATTTCACTCTAGAGGACTGTGGTGATCTCTAACCTCACTATTTGATAAATATACCCCCGTGTATTAATGAAGCTATTTCATTCATCACAGGGGTATATTTATCAAAGGTTGAAGTCTGAGAACGCCACAGTCCACTAGAGTGAAATACTGCTTCTCTCCATTCATTGCTATGGGATTTTAAAAGAGTATTCATCAATGGGTGAAATTGAAGGTTCACCCTTTGATAAATACACATTTAAAAATGCATTTAAAAATGCCATAGAAAATAATGGAGAGAGGCAGTGTTTCACTCTAGCGGACTCTGGTGATCTCTAACTTCACTCTTTGCTAAATATACCCCACAGGGAGAACTATGTGATCCCTTACAGGAAGTGCAGGAGATGTAGCTAGATGATTCTTTACCTAAGGTTCCTGGAGAAGAAGCTACTCAATGAATTAGAAGGAGTGCTATAGGAAAAGCAATGTGCTAGGCATGCAGACAATGGGGCACATTATTATAGATGTGGTGGAGAAGCAGTCCAATTCATCATATAGGTGCTGGGTAAAAAGCTTTATGGCCTATTATTGGTGGGGCTGGAGAAGAACCATCCGAAATATCTGGCTTGAGTGCGTCTGATGTTCTGCCTAAACACTTCTCCTGTTCCCAAAGCCTCTGTTAATGTTTTAGCTAAATGGGTCTGGTCACAATCACATCCAAGTCGGGAGTAGTCAAGGCATCTGTAAATGGACACTGGGGGGCAGAATTATCAAGGGTCGAATTTCGAAGTGAAAAAAACTTTGAAATTCGACCATCGAATAGGGTAGTCTGTCATTCGAAGGATTTTTAAGATCGTACGATCGAACCTCGAATCATACGATCGTACGATTTTACAAAAAAATCCTTCGACTTCTCAAAACTTAGCCAAATACTGGCTATAGGTTCTAGGAGGTCCCCATAGGCTAACATAGCAATTCGGCAGGTTTAAAAGTGTCAAAGCTTTTTAGAGACATTTTCGAATGGTCGAATTTGTGAAGTATTTTCAATTCAAGTCGAAGTTGAATTTGGCCTATTTAATGGTCGAAGTACCCAAAAATTAGAAAAGAAAAACTAAAGGAGGTTAATTACAAACTCAACTATTTTTCCAACACATAATTAGGAAAAATTAAAACCTAGGGGCCCATTTACTAAGGGTCGAATGAATTTTCAAATTCAAAAATTCATTCGACCCTTAGTAAATGGGCCCCTAGGTTTTAATTTTTCCTAATTATGTGTTGGAAAAATAGTTGAGTTTGTAATTAACCTCCTTTAGTTTTTCTTACCCTATCATCTATGAAGATGACTGACAGAAGTCGCAGTTTGTGGTGCCCATGTTACCACTGTCTCAGGATGACTGGCAACAGTGTTTACTTCTGCCCCCTAAACCAAAAAGTACAATGGCCTAGTGGCTCAGGGACTATGGTCTGACATCACTCGTGACATAATCAGTAAAAACAGGGTTTTAAATAGGAAATATTCCCTAGGGGTTTCTCATATCCTATACAAAAAATACCCCCTCATAAGCTAGCAAAGCTATTAGACTGTACTAGGCCCAGTATGAGTACTTTCTGAATGTTTCCATTCCACAGCCAAACAGTCACATAACTCTGTATTTCATAAATGTGTCACACAGAATTCTGCAGCACCCACTGTTTTTTTCTCTGTAAAACACAGGCAGGTAGCTTATGGCTGTGCACTCAGTACAGCCTCTCTCTGATCCATACAGTGATATTTATTTCAAGGCAGTGCACACTAATGAATATTTATCACTACGTGTCTTAACTCATTATATATTCATGATTACATCAACATGCAGTCCTGAATCACAAGTTCATTACATATTCATGATTACATTAACATGGCGCATTAAAAACTCGTTAAATCCACAGGGTTGATTAACCCATTCCACATTGCTATACTACAGTATGTTGCCATCTTAAAAATTCCATTTCATTAGTTATGTACTTCCAGGGACACCATTAGAAATCACAGGGCCCCATACAACAAAATTTTTGGGGCCCCCTGGGCCTGCCCACCCCGGAGCCCAAGCCCCACCCCAGATCCCACACACTCCACACCACAGTTAAAAGATCACACAGACATGAGCGCTAAAAACGGTAACCCCACCATACACACAAGTTATAAAAAGCCATTGATGGCCAGTTAAAAAAAAACTGTGGCGCCAGGGCCCCCCATAAAAGTTTTTTCTTAAAAATTGGTGGTCAGGGCCCCCCCCCCCAAGTTAAAAAAATTATTGGTGACCAGGGTCATGGGCCTATAGATTATTAAAATAATACATTGGTGGCCAAGGGTTTAAAAAAAAAAAAAAAAAAAAAAAAAAGACATATTGGTGGTCAGTAGAACTGAAGTTGTGGCTTCAGGACTTCAAACCTTTTGTCCTCTCTGCACCCATTCAGTTTGCCTACTTAATGATGGAATTCCCATTGATGCTGTGCAAAACTCGATTGCTGCTTACCTCTAATAGAGCTCCCTTAACATTTTAATTAATAATAATAATTATATAATACATATATTAATTTATTGAGTTACTAGTCTTTTACAAAGTTTTTTATATGCTCTAAATGAGAATCGCATGTATAAGGTTCAAAGGGGTGCAATAAAAAAGAAGTCAATAATATATGGAATGGGTTCCATGGGTTTTACATCACTTCTGAGGCATCCCGTTCCTCTAAATAAGATCTGTAAGTTATAGCTGCATGCTATATAGATAAAATCAATCTTCTATTTTCTGAGCAGGAAGACATTTAAAGCCATAGCTTCTGCCACTAGGTCACAAACCTACAAATCTCTGCTGAGACCAATGTTCACCCTATTACTTTCTTCTGCGTCTGACAAATTTAATTGCTGCAACATAGACTAGCACCAGAAAAGAAGTGACACTAAGGAGGTTATTAACTAAACCTCAAAATTATCTGGTCCGGCTTTTTGTGGCAAAAACTCAAATTTTTCATGAAAAAAAACCCTCAAATTTTTTGAGATTTATTATACCCTTATGCTGCAAAAAGCCAGAATCCAAAAATCCGCCATCTCAGACCTGATGCAATCCATGAATAAGTCAATGGGAGATGTCCCTATCACAATTTGAAGATATTGTGGTTTGCATTGGGTTTAGCCTGATAATCCAATAAATTCAGGGGTTTTGGGCAAACCCCCCAAAAAATTGAGCGATTTGGTTTTTCGTTCGATATAATTGTTTTTTTTTCCCATTCTGATTTATTCGAGTTTGTTTTAATTATATATATATTATATTAATAAATAAGGAAATTTTTGGAATTTGGACAAGCTATTTTTATTTTAATTATGAGAAAAATAAGGATTTCAGTAAATAACCTTTGCCGTTCTTTCTCTCACACCCCTTGTCAAAATGCTGCAACATACTTTTATCCTTCAGCTCTTACCCTTTATTCCAATGAAGCACACAAACAAAAATCATGATCTACAAGATGAGAACCAGTAGATCCCAAAATTCAAGCCTACAAAAACCCCCATTTATTCGGGTTTCAAAAAAATCACGATGAGAGATGAAGTCTCTCAATAATACAAATCAATTCTCTATTAGTATAATGTAATTAGTTTAAAGTGACCATGAAACTATGCTGTAAAAGCATTTCAACAATGCAGCTGTATAGTTAAATCATTAAAGGGTGCCAAAGAGTAGGGCCGCACTGAAACCTTAACAATTTTCCCTTATTCTGGGAAAACTCCATCAGACTTTGGCAGAGTACAGAAAAAGTATGAAAACATGACATACAAATACGTAATAAAAACCTTAACGTTTATTTAAAATTTGGCAAGTACCAATAACCTTTCTAATGTAGAAAAACAATGGCGGCAGCACTATTTAATATTACTTTAACAGAAAGGACATAATAATACCCAAAATTTGGAGAATCATCCATATGTTACATTGTCTCCTTCAAGGAAGGAGACTTGTGTGCTCTAAAGGAATTGGCCATTCCAGACAGGTCTTAGAAGAGGCGCCAAGGGCTATGTCACAAGTAGAGTTTTAACAATCTGTGCTTTTTTGGCAGATATCAGGATGTATGTGTGTTTTGCAGTGTTTTCTGTAGTAGGTGATTTGCCATTTTTATTCTGCGTTGGAACTTTGTAATAAAACAGCAAAAAAATGGCACCAGTGACGTAGGCCTTGAATAAATTGATTCAATCACAGCAATGATAAAAATGCTGCTTAGAAAACTGACCCAAACAGAAGCTAAATAATTCACAAAACCACATTGACAGCATTTAATAATATTAGATTAAAAAGGTGCTAACAATCTAAAGGTCCCCTCAAAATCAAAATGATTCTCCTGTGCACCCTTTCACCCTAAGATTTTATTAAAGTGCTACTGTCTCAGTTATCAGGCCTTCTTAATCATCTCATGTAGCCAAGGGTGTCCGAAAGTTTTGGAAGGTTTCAAACATGATTTTGCTTTGGGGCTTAATGACCTACAGTTATGCCACTGCCCATTGCCTTTTTATTGTGTGATAATCAACTTACAAGAGGCTAGCAGGAGGAACAGTATGTGGCATGTTCATGTTAGTATGGGAGGCCTGTGATGAGCTATATAGATGCATTCTCCAGTAGAACACAAAATTTCACACTTGAAAAAGGGCTTTGGCCCGAAACACGACGTGCAAATAAAATAATTGCAGTTGACCTGCAAGTGTCTGGCTCTACATTTCCTCTTTGATTTACCAGCCTTTTTTGGACTAAGGCAGAGATTCAAGGAATTGGAACCAGTATACATATACAAGACAAAATTCTGAAGGATATGAAGCATATTTACTTTTCTAACTTTAGGGTCTATTCTGCCCAATCATACTTACCTCTTACAATAAGCTGCCTCTCCCGGCTCACAGTGGCTGCATCATTACTTGCTATACAGGTGTAATTCCCATTGTGCTTGAGCGACACACTGGAGATCTGCAGGGAGCTCATAAATTCCTTGGTTTCAATAGTAATTCCAGATCCGGAAACAATCACCTGTCCATCTTTGCGCCAAGTAATACGTATTGGCATATCCCCCGAGGATACAACACAAGGAATGTAAAGGAGCTGTCCGATGGAAGCAGGGGGGAACTCAAAAGGCTGGATCAGTGGGGGCACTAAGAAAGACACACATATAAATATATATACAAACTCTTACAAAGAAATACATACTTTAGACGTACATCAGGATGTATGTGTACATTTATATGTCTGTACAGTAAAAAATCAGTCGATTACCGTGGTTTTAAATGTGTGTCATTATGAATGTGTGTTCTACAGAATGGTAGATTAAACTAGCCAGACCTAGATCAAAAAAATCTACACAGGCAAATTTATGATGCCAATTTAGACCCATTATCTGCCTGTGTATGGGCCCTATCTGACAAATATCTGTCTGAATATCAAATATCTCACTAATACTTAAAGTAACATCAAAAAATTAAAGTGTTTTAAAGTAATAAAAATGTAATGCAGTGTTGCCCTGCACTGGTAAAACTGCTGTGTTTGCTTCAGAAACACTACTATTGTTTATATAAATAAGCTGCTGTATCAATGGGGGCAGCCATTCAAAGGAGAAAAGGTTCAGGTTACACAGCAGAAAAGCTCTGTAGAACATAATGGTGTTATTAACTATTTAACTTGTGTCATGTAGACTTTTTTCATTTTTCCATTGCTACACACCAGCTTGTTTCTATGAACTATAGTAGTGTTTCTGAAGCAAACACAGCAGTTTTACCAGAGCAGGGCAACAGTACATATTTTCATTTTTTGTAGTTACTGTTCCTTTCAGAACAGATATTCTTAAATCCAGGACATTGGATACATGTTGGTGGTGTGTGGTGCTACTACATCTGCCATTGCCATTAAGGAATAAACCTGAAGAGTTGCAAGATCATGTTATGAATCAGAATCTGGATTCAAAAACAGCAACAAATGAATACATATTAACATTGTTACAGGAAATATATGTATATTGTGCTTAGAAATCAGGAGGTTGAAAAAAACAGGAACAGCAGACCCAGCAGCTGCTGGGAAGTCCTGACAATTTATATACCTTATATATTGCAAAACAATCATCTTGCCCAATGTGTGGGAGGCAAAAACAACCAATTTGCTGTTAGGGATATGTAAATATATGTGCAGTTCTACAGAATATGAGTATGCGTCAGTATATACTAATGAGTACTTTAGTTCATGAGCACAGGAACACATTATACAATATTATTCAAGGGCCGATGCCACTGAACAAACAGAGGGGATTTTTTCTCATGAACACACAGGTATTATACATATGTGCATTTGTACAAGAGTTCAGTTGTAAATGAGTACTGAAATACATGTGTACATAAAACACACATGAGTACGAGTGGAAGCACAATCTCAGCCTTGCTCTCACACGCAGCTTTATTCATTAGGATGGATCTCTCCCTGGGTGCTCCTGAATAATTGATGCATTGGAGAAGCTTTTAAGTCTCTGGCAGAGCTGGGACACCACAACGGACACATTATTTTTTAAAAGCCAACAAACACTCCAGAAAACAGCAAGCAGGGGAGCAGAGCAAAGGGCATGGCATTAATACAGTGTGTTTACACAGCAGGTCCCTGCGCAGGAGCTTGTCAAGGAAACAGATCAGGGTTAAAGGAGAAACAGTAAGATGGAGGAGCACTGGGCAGTACTAGGTGCTATCAATCCATTGTATATGTGGCTGTGTGTGAGGGCGAGATGTTGGGACACAGATTAAAACAGATTTACAACAAATTAAGATGGAAGTCACAGACTGGAGACAAAAAAAAACTATTTTATGCACAGACTGGAGACTAAAACTATTTTATGCACAGACACAGTTAACATCTACTGACACTAATAACTTATGTGCATTATAAAATTATAATAGAAAAGGAATACAGAATAATTTTTTGTAAGGTGAAAAAGTGGTGCTCAGTACATGTATTGAATACATTATCCAGAAACCTTTAATACAGAAAGCTCTGAATTAAAGAAATTCAATTAAAGGCATCTTTTAGCAGACTTAAAGGGCACCTGTTGGGCACAAAAATATTATCCCCAACCAAAGGTGCGTGTTAATAGAGTACGCACTCCAGTTGGGGGTAACAGTATTTTTTTTTTTTAAAAAAAAAAAATTGCCCCCCCACAGCGCTAGGACACTCCCACGAGGAGGGAAGCATGTGCATAATAAGCTCATTATGCGCATGCGTGTGCCCCAACATGGCCGCTCGTACTGGAAGCTCCCTCCCTGTGCGAGTGTCCTAGCGCTGGTGGGGGGCAAAAAAAATAAAAAACTATGCGAAGTGCCCACTCCTTTGGGTGGGGATAGTATAGGTGCCCTTTAAGGTATGGTGATCTAAATCATTGAAAGATTTCTTGCCCAGAAAGCCCCAGGTCCCAACAAATCCAGATAATGTATCCTATACCTGTACTATGGGATCAGTTATCTGAAAGTCAAGTAAAGGCCATCTCCCACAGACTCCATTATAATCAAATAATTCTATTTTTTTAAATGATTTCTCTGTAATAATAAAAGAGCACATTGTTCTTAATAGTAACTAAGCTGCATGAATCCATATTGGTGGGTTTATTTAATTTATATTTGTGTGCAAAGATTTCTACCTGTTTAAAGGGATCCTGTCATTGGAAAACATGTTTTTTTCAAAACACATCAGTTAATACTGCTACTCCAGCAGAATTATGCACTGAAATCCATTTCTCAACAGATCTTTTTATATTCAATTTTGAAATCTGACATGGGGCTAGACATTTTTTCAATTTCCCAGCTGCCCCTGGTCATGTGACTTGTGCCTGCACTTTAGGAGAGAAATGCTTTCTGGCAGGCTGCTGTTTTTCCTTCTCAATGTAACTGAATGTGTCTCAGTGAGACATGGGTTTTTACTATGGAGTGTTGTTCTTAGATCTACCAGGCAGCTGTTATCTTGTGTTAGGGAGCTGTTATCTTGTGTTAGGGAGCTGTTATCTTGTGTTAGGGAGCTGTTATCTGTTACCTTCCCATTGTTCTTTTGTTTGGCTGCTGGGGGGGGAAAGGGAGGGGGGTGATATCACTCCAACTTGCAGTACAGCAGTAAAGAGTGATTGAATTTTATCAGAGCACAAGTCACATGACTTGGGGCAGCTGGGAAATTGACAATATGTCTAGCCCCTTGTTAGATTTCAAAATTGAATATAAAAAAATCTGTTTGCTCTTTTCTGAAATGGATTCAGTGCAGAATTCTGCTGGAGCAGCACTATTAACTGATTCATTCTGAAAAAAAATATTTCCCCATGACAGTATCCCTTTAAGAAAGTTTTGCCAAAGGCTGTTATTATGAAGCTGAAGTTTGCTTTCTGAACAAAACATTGGTTTTAAAATGATGATGGACATATAGGATTATATATGTATAGGACATATATTTACTGTATAAGGAAAATAACACACAGCACATTTTGCTGCTTGCAGGAAACTGCCCCCCCACAAGATGAAAGTATCTTTAGTTTGCAAAAATCTCTGTGCTTTAACCTCTCTAGTTGCATAATCACACAAAAATGCTGAAGGAAGCATCTTTGCAGGATCAGAAAGGTTTAGGCAAGTGTTCTATAATTTAAAGGTAACAAAGTACCCTATGTGCCATCTCCCTTAAAGGGGTTGTTCACCTTTGAGATAACATTTAGTATGATGTAGAGAGTGATATTCTAAGACAAGTTGCAATTTGTTTTCATTTTTTATTATTGAAGGTTTTTATTTATTTGTTCTATAACATAATGAAAACAAATTGCAAATTGTCTCAGAATATCACTCTCTACATCATAATAAAAGTTTTCTCAAAGGTGAGCCACCCCTTTAAGTTATATCTCATATGTTATTAATACTTTAGTTAATATGCCTAGAATGCATCTTTATTAGGGATGCACCAAATCCAGGATTCGGTTCGGAATTCGTGCAGGATTCTTCCTTTTTCAGTAGGATTTGGCCAAATCCTTCTGGCCGGCCAAACGAAATCCTAATTTGCATAAGCAAATTAGGGGTGGGAGGAAATAGTGTTACTTGTTGTCACAAAACAAGGAAGTATAAATATTTTCCCCTTCCCACCCCTAATTTGCATATGCAAATTAGGATCAGATTTGGTTCGGTACTCTGCCGAATCTTTCGCAAAGGATTCAGGGTTTTGGTTAATCTTTATATTAGAATGCTACTTAGGGTATAATAAATGGCCTTAAAGGAGAATTCAACCGTTAGCTAAAATAACCCCTACCCCTCCTACCCTATGTAGACCCCCCTCCCTCCCCCCCCCAGCCTAGCTGCCCCCCAGGAAATGCCCCTAACTTTTTACTTACCCCTCGGTGCAGATTCAGGGATCGCAATTCACCAAAGCCATCTTCCGGGTCTTTGTGGCTTCTTCTGGCGCTTCGGCAATTTCCGTCCATTTCGGCACATGCGCAGTTGTCGCAAACCGCTAAATTTCTCCAACTGCAGGAATGTGTCACTTTGCCGGTGTCAGTTTCAAAGACCCAAAAGATAGCTGCTATGAACTGCGATCACTAAATCTGCACCGAGGGGTAAGTAAAAAGTTAGAGGCATTTCCCCGGGGGGCAGCTAGGCTGGGGGGAAGGCGGGAGGGGGCTCTACGTAGGGTAGGGGGTTAGGTTTTTTTTTAAGTTAACAGTTGTATTCTCCTTTTAAATTGCCTCTTGTCTGGTAACCCATAACATCCAATTAGCAGATAGCATTTACTTTTTAGCAAATGGTTGCTATGGGTTACTTATTAAGTTACTTTACATTACCCTTAGAGTGTTATAGTATACTGCTTGTATCAGCACATATTTGGGTTGTGGGTCATGTCTGTTTTATCCTTTACCTATCTTTTTAAAGCAAAGTCTTATCTTATCCAGTAGTAGGCCCACATAAATTGTATCCTGTTTTTAATTTTTCTCTGAATAAAGCTAGCACTGTGTCCCAGCCATAAACACGTGTAAAAACTTTCACTTCATGTAGATGATTTACTAACACAGATGATAACTTTCACCAGTGCAGTTACTAATAGCAACCTCAGCAATACTAGCAGGTATGAAATGAAATCAAGCACGTCAAACTTTTTATAAAGAAGCTATATTAGTATTGGATGATGTCTAACAGTTAAGAACCTATGTTAGTAATTATCAACCCCTACATCTTTTATAGTATTGTCAGCAGTGTGCTCATAACCTATGGTGATTTCACAATACAAGCATCGTTTATCAATTTTCTCTGACCTTTGACAGTTACGTGGACACTTTGGCTGATTGAGAGCTGAGGCTGTATGAGTACACTGCATAGATATTCTCCTTCATCCATCCCTTTCTGAACATCGCTAAGCATCAGAGTCCCGTTCTCAAATACCACCTGCCTGTGGTTATCGGGCAACAACAGAGAGTCCTTGTACCAACTGATGAAGTAATATGGATAACCAATGACACGGCAGTGAATAAAGCTGTCTCTTCCTGCCACTGCTGTCAGATTCTTCATGGGTCGGATGCTCGGAGGTCCTATCATAGGGGAACAGTGAATGTACATTAGGTGGACACAAATTGGTGGAGCACCATATAGAAGAGGGTAATTAGACCTTCAGTGGTCTGCAAATAGGAAATAAAACTCTCCTTGCCCCAAAAGGGCAAACAGAGATAAATATGAAACAGTATTTGGAGAGAGGAAAAAACATGGGATAGAGAAAAAGAAAGAAAGTCCTAAACAGGAAAAAGAACTGACAAGGGGTGGAAGAGCTATGGATGAAATAGGTCAGTATGAATGATGATTAAAAATGTTAAATATTTGAAAAATATAGAGAAGACAGTATTTTAGAAATTGTGAACAGTGAGTACAAGAGGTAGTTAAAATGCAACAGTGTGTGTCAGGGGTCTTGTGAAGATCTAATGATATACAGAAAGTGCTGTAGATTCTAAGAACAACCTTGTAATAAAAATGGTTTAGCATATATTGCTTATTGATTATATTTATCAATTATCAAATGATTATATTTCAATATGTTAGGAAAATCAATTAATATGGGTTACACCTAAATTGTTTGATTTCATTTGAAACTTCATGTCTGTTGGTGGCACCTGACTTGGAACAAGATGACCTAGAACTATAAAGAATGTTTATCCAGAGAGCTGAATAGTAGATTCAATGATAGGTAATCACAAGCACATATAAAATTAATATATATGTAAACAGCTGTTGAGTAGGTTTTGGTTCGGCACCTTTAAAACAGGTATTAGTTATACAAGTTGATCCACCCTTTTTATTATGAGTATCAATGTACATGGCAAAATCCTGCCATCCCAGGAAAAACTGAGAAACTATATGTATAAGGAAACATACACCTGCAGCAACCTGCTCTCTAATAAAAGCGGAATACCTGGATATTATAGTAGGAATCCAAGGCTTCACTGCCGTCTCTACCTTTCAAACAATGGACTGGTCATAGAGAGTTTATGAGATATGCAGGATGGAACATGAGTAGAATTGGGATTAAGAACTAAAGACAGTTTGATTGAATAGTTGCTTTAGCAATGTGTAAACAGTGGCACTGAAATAGATTACCCCATAGATAGAAGGCATCAATTGGCAATCCAAGTGCAAACATGTGAGCAAATATTGTCATTTTTGGCTTGTTCATGCATACAGAGCCAGAAACATTGTTATGTGCAATTTATTAGGTGCCGTTGCAAGTCAGTTGTGACTGTAGGTGCAACATACAAAAGGAAATCTGGAGCAATATCCCCTCCTCTAATTTTAGGTCAACCTTGCATATATGTCCTGGTCTTTGTACCTTGAGTACAATCCATTAAATGAAGCTGAGCATGTACCTTTGTGAATGTTTGTAATTTTGCACTGTGCACTTGCAGTCATAAATGAGAAGCAAAGGTGACTTGTATAAAATCACATGGAGTAAAAATAACATGGCACTATTGGGAATGATTCAAGGGCCTCATTTATCACATGAGCTTAAAATAATATGAAAGTTGTCTAATTCTGGATGCTATTTTGCAGATATAATATTGGTGCCACAGGGAGCCTTGTATCTAGCAGCAGCCAAAAAACACAAGGTAATGCCTCAAGTTGCTCCCTGTTTTGGTTGCAGGCTGTCCTTTCCCCATTCATATAATAACTCAAGGCTCACTCCATCCGGGCCTTCCTCCTGTTGTGCCTCATTCACATGCCATTGTGCATTGTCCTTTCCCCATTTATAAAATAACTCAAGGCTCACTCCATCAGGGCCTTCCTCCTGTGCTTCATTCATAGTTGGTTGGCTTTTAGACTTTAAACTGGCTGGCTGGAAGCATTGGTAGTGATGGGTGAATTTGGGGTGTTTCGCAAAAAATTTGCAAATTTCCATTATTTATTGATGCTGGCAAATTTTCGCATCGGTTTCGCAAATTTATTTGCCAGCGGCAAATGTCGGGAATTCGCCACGAATTTGCGCCTGGCGAATAAATTCACTCATCACTAAGCATTGGCTGTACACACATCTTAAAGTTAATAACTTTTTTTAACTTCATGAATGCACCTTTTGATAAAATATGCTTGTAACAAGCAACAAGTAGCCCAATTGGCCTTTTTATATTTACAATCTGACTATTCCATCTGAAAATATGAGCAGCTTTGTTCTTAAATGTTAAATGTCACTAATATAAGCCTTTAGAGAATTCATCCCTTGTCATCCCTTCACCCCAATATCATCAGATCCCTGATGTCACTCCAGAAACAAAGGAAGTGTCAATCCTAGATATAAAAGGTGTAACAGTGTTACCTCAATCTAACATTTTTTCGAAATACAGTTTTGGGACATGTTATCCTGAATGTTTGGAATCTGAGTGTTTTTTTTCCACATTTTGGATCTTCATACCTTTAGTATACTAGAAAATAATGTACAATCATTAAATAAACCCAATATGCTGGTTTTGCTTTCAATAAGGATTAATTATATCTTAGTTGGGATCAAGTTCAAGGTGCTGTTTTATTATTACAGAGAAAAAGGAAATCATTTTTAGAAATTTTGATTATTTGGATATGGCAGATAGCCTTTCCATAATTTGGAGTTTTCGATCCAAACCTGTACAACTCACTGATGCAGTTTGTTAGCAATAAATTGCAAATTGCTGGAATCAACTAGGGAGTGGCTCTTATCATGATGCTGTTTGCAGCCAGTAGAAACATGTTTTGATGTAAGCAAATACTATATAAACAACTGTAATAAAAAATAATACCTGCACTACAGGTATGGGATCTCTTGTCATACTAAAATGGTTTCCATTTTCTCTGCAATACTAAAACAGTACCTTATACTAGATTACTACTACAATATCATTAATCCATATTGGTGGCAAAACAAGAATTAAGGTGTGATAATCCAAATTACAATAATACATTTTATCTGAAAAGCCCAAATCCCGAGCATAATAATATTTCCCAGAACTGTATCAGAAAAACAGATTTATTATGCATTCACTAAAGTTTTGACGAGTTTTTATAGCAGTGACGGTACTCCTTGAAAGCAATATTAAATAGCTTCCCCTAGGTATGCAGCACAGAAGGAACACTTGCTTATTAATGTAACTCACTAATACAATATATTAAACACATCAGAGCACCAAGAAAAAAAAACATAATATGGACAGCAGATGCGGAAGCTATTAAATCTCTTTATAACAGATAGCAGTGTCCTTGTACTACTCTGGGTATTGATTTCTAAAGCAGCAATATGTTACCTGCTGTACTGTTAGAAAAAGATAGCTGTTTGTGCAGGGCTGAAACAATAGACAAGTTTGTGCAAACAAACGACATTCTTCTTGTGTGGATTACATTTGTATATGCTTATCCATCCACATTACACTGTGAGAAGAAGTTTCTACTTAATCATGATTATGTTTGTTATTTAACCCTTTACCAATCAAAGAGCTGTGACCAAGAAGCATATAATTAATGAACTTTACTCTCCCCGGTGGCCAATGAGCGGGGGCATAGAATAATGAGATTTGGCCAGGCGGAAACAGCACGTGTTAATGCAGCAAAGCAAAGGGAAAACACAGAGCAACCTACAGAGTAGAACTCACCAGCCTAAAGGCAATCTTTTAACCCCAACTCTGCTGATTATGCCAGATAAATTAAGCCAACCAGAAATAAACCAACTGCTGCTTAATGTCAAGTGAATAAGAAATAAGCCAAGAAAAAGAAAAATTCACAAGCTTGCAGGCTACTGTCGGCACATAAATAGTGTTGTGTCATTTTCTGTCAAATTAGAGATCTGGATACCATTTAGGTATGAATATATCTATACATTTTAAAAGGTTCTGTGGTTTGCTATTTTGATTTAGTCAGGAATAAAAGAGAGCAGAGCTTTAGAGGCAGGGGCGATCCTGGTAATTTTGCCGCCTGAGGCAACCTTCCTTTTGCTCCCCACCCCTCTCCACGGCACTCACCTCTTCAGTGCCCGAGGGGGTTGGGGGCGGTCCACGTTGCACCGGAGGGGTCGGGGGTGGTCCACGTCGCTAGTGCAGAGAACGCGATTGCGCTCTCTGCACTAGAAGAGCCGTATTTCCGGGTTGAAAAGCGGAAATTTGCCTTAGTTACCAGGAGAGCCATTTTTGCTGCCCCTGGCAAACAGGAAGGGCGCTGCCACCTGATGCGAGTGCTTCAACTCGCCTCATTGGTAGAGCTCCCCAGTTTAGAGGTATGGCTACAGGCAGATGGGTTATTTTAAAGGATCTAGCTCTTGTACAATAGTACATATCTATGGACCTGTGTAGGTTAGCTTCTTGCTGACAGTTTAGTTTATATTTATATATCTCATGATGTCCACACCAGTACATTTAGACTTTCATGAGGCAAAGTTCCTAAATGAGAATCTTAAGTAAAAGGTAACACGGTGTGTATGGAAAACTACTGCTCACATCCGGAGTATTTTTCTTGAATCCTTGCTATAAAACAACTGTTGTTTTTCCCATATGAAAATGTGCTATTCTTTCATCAGACATGTTTCACACAATATTACATGTCATTTTCAGATTAAAGTAAATTCTAAAGATTTAAATCAGTATCCCTTGGCCTGATCAGAAGGTCAATAAACAATGTGCTATATAGAAATTGATTGCAGGTTGAAGGAGATATGCTTTAATGACCATAAAAGTAAATACATTGGTACATTTAAAACTATCCAAAAAAGATTACAAAAGTGAGAATGTTTATTTCATCTGGACGTTAATGTATTGCATGTATTGGCATCACAACTGCTTGCATTATAACGGGCAGCAACATCAATGACCTCCTTTTGATACTACATTGCCTTTAGGGCACAGTGTTATTATGATGCTTCCCAAGCCAGGCAACCATATTCTATTTAAATTCATGCTGCCCATGGCAATCATTCTCCAGGACTGCCGGCCGGGGGACTGTCTATGTGCAATGCACCACCCAGGGATGCAATGTATTGGTGCAAATGTGTATCAAGTACCTTGCACCCTGGATGGAGACACAGACGTGACCTGAGCCAGAAGATCCTGGATGCCAAAGTAATTAATAGGAAGAATGAGATAAAGGCCTAAATTTTTTCTCAATCCTATTCAAAACTAAAAAATTAAAGAAAAAAAAAAGATGCTAGTTTTTTTTATATTACATAATTGGGTATTTTTAAAGTACTACTTTAAGTGTCTCCAGTTTATTTCACTGTAAGTATTATTTACCTTCTACTGCATCTCTAAAATAGATATGTAATGTTTATTAAACTTAATGAACAAGTGTTTTTGTTTTTTTAATCGAATATATAAAGAAACCTCTACAGTTCTGCAATAATTCTGATAAGAGTTACTAATACATAACTAGCCCTGGCTATGAAGTAAGGCAAAGCCATCATAGCCAATGGTAAGTAAGCAGAATCTTAACTTGAAATATGTTTGTGAAGATTCTCATTTAAGCAGGTCATGGTATATCTGTAGAATTAAGTCAAATCAACTGGACTTGCTGTATTTTTTCCTTAAAGACTTTTCACCAGTCATTCAATTTGCTTTCTCAATTCAGAATAACTGTTATTCTGAATTGAGAAAGTCATGGTGAAATGTCTTCAAAGAAAAAACTTAACTTGAAATATTTTAAAAAGGTAGACAATTTCTGGGAGGTGAAGTGGATACAAGGCTAGAGTAATACCAGAGTAGATAAAGAGAAAATGAATGGCTATGGGAGATGGCAGAGACAAAGGATAGGCAATTAATAATAGTGAGATAGTATATCAAGTAGCTGAAAATATTTTAGAAGACCAAATAAGAATGCAGAATAGAATGAAATAATTCTAATAATGGAGGCGGGTAGACATTAGGGGGGCAAGAGACTGAATATTTAGAACAGGGCCGGAACTAGGGGTAGGCAAAATGGGCATGTGCCTAGGGTGCAAAGCTTGGGGGGCACCAGGCATGTACCTCATATGCAGCCTACCCCTAGTCCGGCACATGTTTCTTTAGTCAATGTGAGGCATTGGTTGTGCGCGGTATCGCACGCCTGCAGTCGCTCTCGCGCGCTCGTGGTTGAACATGACTGCACGCGCGCGCACAGATGCGTACATCCATGTGCACGTCCTAGGTTGCGCACACCCGCAGTAGGGGGCGATGAGGCTGGCCTGGTTGCCTGGGGCACCTGGCCAACCTGGCCCGGCACTGATTTAGAAAATAATGCACTAGAGGGTGGGGAAAAATCATACTGATACATAACAAACTAAGAGAGAGATTACGAAAAAAAGAGAAAGAAAGAGTGAGTTAAAGGATGGGATGCGTACTGATAGCATATGGAGATATGATAGGGATGGGGTGATACAGATCACTAAAAAGTCAGGAAGCAGAGAGGGAAAAGACAGAGGATCCCCAGGTTCCATGCCCAAAGAGGCCATACAGACCCTATTCTGATAAGTAGAAGTAGGACAGGCACCTCTTACGTTTATTCGAGCTTGATACTCTGCACTCCCCACAGAGTTACGAGCGGCACAGCGGTATACCCCCCCATCCAGGATCTGTGGGCTGCTCACATTCATGTAACTGACTGTGCTACCATCAGAAGTGGTGTACTGATTAGAGCGGTGTCCAGAGTCCCGTTGGATGGGTTCATCATCCAGGGTCCAGGTAATGGTGGGTGGTGGAGCTCCCTTGGCTGAGCACATTAGTGAAAATTGCTCCCCTGGGTTCATCACCTTTTCACTGAAGGACGAGAGGATACGAGGTGTACCATCTGTGAAGAACCAGGAGATGCTGTTTTTGTACTTTGTTAGATAAGTTTAGCCAACTGCCTTTATCAGACTGAAACTCTCATATATATAATGTTCTATTCCCCATTCTCATTTAATATGACAGCCCTGCAACAACTGAGAGTTCTCCCAAAACTGCTTTATAATAGGTGAAATGTTATACTAAATATTCAAAATTTCACAGTATTCTAAACAAAGCAGGACCTAAAAACATGGGCATCCTCCTAAAGAAACACACAATGTATTATTATAAGAAAAAACAGACAGGAAAATGTATGTGCTTCAGAGTATTGATGCAACACAGTATATGATTATAGGCTACAACATTTTCAACCAGTAGACAAAGCAGAATGGTTTCCCTTCTCACTGTGTTTTGCAATATCTTAACACCTACATGAAAGTAAATGAAATATATTTTTGCAGCATGCTATGAAACAAACAGGAAAAACCAATAATCAAAACTGTAATAAATACAATCTATGATATTTACATAGTGGGAATTAAATCACCATAGTTATCTTAATCTAATACTACACTACAGTGCTAAAGCTGGTCAGAGGGTTATTTCACATGTGATCCAATAATATGGCTAAAAGATGACCAAACTACACTGATGTCATAGAAAGGGATGCCAGAAGAATTACATCTTTATGAAAGCCTACTAGGAATGACATGACACATAATTCTAGTGCCAATTGCATCTTTTTTTTGTTGTTGTTGTGTGTGATTACACCTTATTGGATGCTTATTGCTCAGTATAAGTAATGTAGAAACAGTGAAAAGTTTTCTATTGGTCTAGTCACAAACAGGAACCAGTTTCAGACTGGGAGGCCGGGGTCCACCGGGGCTGCTGTTTCACGGCCACCATGGAAACCCCCCACCCACTGTGCTGCGCCGTGCTCGTACTGTGTTTTTGCTGCGACCGGTCCGAAAGGAGGTCACGGCAGGAAGAAGAAGTGCAGGGTGCGGATTGAAGACAGCAACTAATCAGCAGGTAGCAGTTACAGGTCAATGTTTAAAATTATACATCTGATTTTTTTCCATGGGTGACTAGACATAGGCAGAAATGCCACCATATGTAATAAAAGGCCCATATGTAGGGGCTTATTTATAAACACTGGGCAAATTTGCTCTTGGGCAGTAATCCATAGCAACCAATCAGTGATTAGCTTTTTTTCAGCCAGCTGCAGTTGAACACTAAAAGCAACCACCTGACTGGTTTCCATGGGTTATTGCCCTGTGTTTATTGAAGAAAAAGAATTTGGCACTTGGGGGTGCCAAATGCATACATATTAATAATTTTTATGTGGGCACAAAGTACTGTATTGTAGGAACAAGTATATAATATGTATATAACTTGTATATATCAGTGTTTAAAATCATACATCTTATTGGTATAGTCACGGGTAAGGACAGGGCCCATCAAAAAACAAATGCTCTGTAAGACCACAATTTATAGTTATTGCTATCTTTTATTTGTCAACTTTCTATTCAGGCCCTCTACTATTCATATTCCAGTCTTTTATATAAATCAATGAATGGTTGCTAGGGTAATTTGTAGCCTAGCAAAGAGAATATGGAAAACAAATAAACAAAAGAGTAAAGGCCCCCATACACTGGCTGATAAAAGCTGCCGAGTCGGCACCTTTTTGGCCCATGTGTGGGGCCAGTGTTGGACTGGCCCACTGGGATACCAAGAAAAGTCCCGGTGGGCCCAGGCGTCAGTGGGCCCTCATGCTGCTAAACATTTGGCCTATTTCATGGTCATTCCCTATTTCTATGGGAAAAAGAGGCTAAATAGATGGAATAATTGATTATGGTATGTAAAGAAAATAGGCTAGGGGAATAAAGGTTGAGTGAGGAGAGGAAGAATAATAGTACTGAGAGTGGGCCCTGGGCTAAGGTTTTTTGATGGGCCCCTGGTCTAAGGTTTTTGGGTGAGCCCCTGGTGTCCCTGTCCAATGTGGGCATATCGGAAAAAGATCTGCTCGTTTGGAGACATCGCCAAACAAGCGGATCTCCCTGTATATGGCCACCTTAAGAAGGAAATTGTTGCAGGGACCTTCTTTTCTGCTGTGAAAAAATTCTGCTAGGAAAATCCCTAGACTTACCCTCTAGAACTACAATAGCAAAGTCCTGTGCAGTTTGTTTCTTGCGGGACCCAAAGCACTGGTATGCCCCTGAGTGGCTCTTCTGTGCACTGCTTATCACTAGTGTTTCATTATCTGCTCCACGGATGGAGATATATTCATCTGCCTCTATGGCTTCTGTGTTCCGGTACCAGCGCACAGTGTAACCTGGAGATCCACTGAGAGAGCAAGATAAAATCACTGTGCTACCAATTCCAGTTTTCAGCTTTTTAGGAGAAAGAGTCACACGGAGAGGCTCTGAAAGACAGGGTAGCAAAACAAATATACATTTAAATCAAATGACTATAGCATGGACATTTTTGTTCTGCATCAATAATGCTTCTTGTTGGGTACAAAACAACTTACTTACAAAACAACCTGTACACTACTTTGAAGATGTTTTCCTTTTAAGATGTTGCAAAAACCAAAAAAGTTGCATAAAGAAAAAATTTATTGTAATCAATATTTTTTTTTTTACAAATTTCCAATAGTATCAGGTACATGTATGGGACCTGTTATCCAGAATGCTTGGGACCTGGGGTTTTCTGGATAATGGATACCTTTAAAAAAAATCATGTAAAACTGAAAGGTGAAGTTGCTTCCAATAAGGATTAATTATAAATTAGTTGGGATCGAGTAAAAGGTACTGTTGTATTATTACAGAGAAAAAGCAAATGCTTTTCAAAAATCTGGATTATTTTGATATAAGGAGTTTATGGGAGCGTGCCTTGACGTTATTTGGTGCTTTCTGCATAACGGGTTTCTGGATAGCAGATCCAAATCTGGAAACCTGTTATCCAGAAAGATCCAAATTACAGGAAGGCCATCCTTTTAATCAAATAATTTAAAATGCCCTTTTTCTCTTTATTAATAAAGCAGTACCTTATACTTGATCCCATCTAAGATATAATTAATTGTTATTTGAGGCAAAACAATCCAATTGGGATTCATGGTTATTTTTTAATACGCTTATGGAGGAACCAAATTACTGGAAGATTTCTTATCTGGAAAACCCCAGGTCCCTAGAATACTGGATAATAATAATATGTCCTATACCTGTATATGTAAATGTCAATGTCATTCAAAGCAGCATCTGTCTGTCCCTTGCTTTTTTCCTCTGCTGTCTTTGTCTATTGAAACAATGTAGCTGATAAACATACACCAAGTTTGGACTGGACCAATGGGGGGGTCCACCAGGTAAGTTCCGGGGCCCCTGCATGAACAAACACCGGTGAACTTGAACGTTTGCTTATTTATGAAAAAAGTTTTTTCTTCTCACAAAAAATCCAGGTTTTTTAGTGAAACAAACCTCAAAAACTCTATATATTGTGAAAACACAACTCATCCTTTAATAAATAAGCCCCATAAAGTCTACTCACAAACAGTGTGAGTAAAAGAACAGTAGTGGAAAAACGGCAATATGGCTCGATACCATGGCTATTCCGTCTGTCATTGCGCATACACGTGGATTTCGGTCAGAAAATGCACACAGGCATCATCTGCCAGTTTGAGAATAATTAGGCCTCCTTCGACTATTCTGTTTATTTAGTATTCATGTTGGGCTGTAGGTGTGAGGCTGGAACAGGCTGAAGTTTGCAACTTCAATTTGGTAAATGGAATAAGTCTGGCAAGATAATGACAGGTGCATGAAAGATGCATTATTATTATGTTTGTATAATTTCTACACAGCAATGGAATGGCATGCCATGGATGGTGCTCATAATCTGATACTGGCTTGTGACTGCCAATACAGAACCCAACATGTGAGACAAGCAATAGGACAGCTCCCATTCATATGCCTAAATGCAAATATGCAAAGAAGGAATGTTCTGTGCGCATTTAATTATCTGTGCAATCTTTTCAACCAGAGGAGCAAACGCTACTTATGTATAGATTATGTTTCACATAACACAAAAAATGAAGTTCTATATAGCTTCAATTAATAATTTATTTCTGTTTTTATGTTCTCTTACAAATAAATGTATTTTTTATTCTTTCACATTAAATCAAGCAAAACTTTACATGTTAAACATAAGCATCATAGTAGATAATTTATGCACAAAACCAACCCCTCGTAAACCTCTCCTTTTCCAAATACCATTCGCCATAAACAGCAGTTTCCATTGGAGAACCAGCTCCATATAATAAATCAATTATTCTCTGTTTTCTAGTAGTGCCCTGTATCGCTCTTTCCAGGGGTGTAACTACAGAGGAAGCAGACTCAATGGCTGAAGGGGGGCTCATGAGATATAGGGGCCCCCTGAAAGCATAATTGATATTCAATTTCAATAAGTATTGGTAAAACAGGCCAACCTCTAGACATTTTGTGGGCCTGAAAAATAATTTGCTGTGGGGCCAAGTGACATCTAGTTACACCACTGGCCCTTTCTATTAATTCCTCATTTTAATACTCAGTCTAATGACTTTTCTACTTTCTTTATTCTATACAATGTATTATTAGTCTAACTATTAGCACAACTATCCCTTCCATGCATCCTGTCTTTTGTCTACAACACACTTAAACTTTACACTCTACCTGGTCCTGTTGCTCTGTATAACTATTTCCTCAGAATATATCTACAGCTATAAATAAAACACTACATTCATTTCTTATTCTTATCTGTAAATAATGAACCCTTAGTCTAACCACTGTCAAAGCTGTGTGTAGTAAATTCCCAGTATCCTCCAATCTCCTTCCTATCAGCAACCTCCTGCCAGGCTCTTTGTAAATGTCAATGCACAATGTCACACTTGCCTCATTGCACAGTGTTGTGTTGTCAGAACTGGCCACCCTGCAAAACAGTGACATGCCTTGCAGTGACATAGGGTCATGGGCAGCTCAGTGTGGGACACATAGATTATCACCTTGACAGATGGCATATTACCCTATCTAAACCACAGTGGTCCAAAGAAGGAACATGCTAATTTGCAAAGAGTGCAATCATCAGACCACACAGATGAGTGATATTTATTAGATAGATAGATAGATAGATAGATAGATAGACAGACAGACAGACAGACAGATAGATAGATAGATAGATAGATAGATAGATAGATAGATAGATAATAGATAGATAGATAGATAGATAGATAGATAGATAGATAGATAGATAATAGATAGACAGATAGATAGATAGATAAGTTGATAGCTAGATAGATGGATGGATAGATAGATAGATAGATAGATAGATAGATAGATAGATAGATGGAAAGACAGACAGTTCGAAAGATAGATGACAGATAGATAGATAGATAGATAGATAGATAGAAAGACAGACGAGTCGATAGATGATAGATAGATAGACAAGTCGATAGATAGATAGATAGATAGATAGATAGATAGATAGATAGATAGATAGATGATAGATAGCTAGATAGATAACATATCAGGTGTAATCATATCACTTATCTCTTACCTATGACAGTCAAGGTGCCAGTGACTTCTGCAGAGCCAAAGCTGTTTGTAATCTCACAGATGTAGGTGCCGCTATCTTCAAGCCTCAGATCAATCATACTCAAACCAGTGCTTCGCTTGCTCCAACGACTGTCAGAGGGCACTGGACGGCCATCTTTAATCCAGCGGATAGCTAGGTTAGGATATCCTGATGCAATACAAGGCAGTTCCACGGTCTCTCCCACAAGGGATTCTTGTGACTGAAACCCATCAAGTAGGACAGGGACAGACTCTGCAGGATCTATGACAAAATATTAAAATACATTTTAATATAACATAGCTTTGAATGAATATGTGCAGGTCACCAAGGAATATGTTTGTAATATCTATATAGTTCTAGCTGATATGATATGAGTTGTCAATTTTCCATAACTACACACACACAAAAGTCCTTGTGCAATCTACCATGTAATATGTCTGGGCGCTCCCCAAAACACAGACTCCAAGTAGTATAATATCAGATGTATTACATGTAAACATTAGGTTGGTTTTGCTTCCAATAAGGATTAATTATTTCTTAGTTTGGATCAAGTACAATCTACTGTTTTATTATTACAAAGAAAAGGGAAATTATTTTTTAAAGTTTGGATTATTTGATTATAATGAAGCTCCGAATTCCATAATTCGGAGCTTTCTGGATAATGGTTTCCGGATAACGGATCCTATGCCTGTACTTTTAAGATAATTTTTGGAAATAAGAATTATTTCCTTTTTCTCTGTGAAAATACAGCAGAGTCTTGTACTTGATCCGAACTAAGGTGCATACAACCATAATGGTGTCAAGACAATTCTACTGGGTTCATTTGTTTTTTTTTTAGTGGAATTAAGGTATGGTGATCTAAAAAATCCCAAGACCCAAGCATTCCAGATAATAGAGACTATTTAATTAATGCTTATTAGTGTGCCTGACTGTATATAATTCCCCACACACTGTAATGGTGCATATATGATGTACCTGAAACAAGAAGCCGTGCACCATTGCTCTGTCGTGTCTCGCTGCTGTAGCGATGTCTTGTGATGCAGCGATATGTGGACAGGGCATCTTCCTTTTGTACATCCAAGATATACAGAGCACCTGAAGGGGAGGTAACAAACCTACCCTCTGAAATGAGAGAGAAAAATAGGTACAGGTCAGATAGATAATGTAAAAATGGGATGGAGTGGTAAAACGAAGATGCCATGGTGACTTGATATTAAGGAAAACTTCACAATATAGGTCTAATAATTGACACAGCATCCCAACCACTATTGGGTGTCAAAGAGTACAGTGGAAGGGCAGTGCTTAATGGTGAAGGCACAGACCAAAAAGCCTATATAGGCCCTTATCTAACATAGCAGGTCTGTCAAAATTCTTGCTTTCAGAGAATAATTGTACTTCGCCAACAGCTGCAAACTACTGTTGGGCAGCCTTGAAAAAATGCATGCCTGTTTATACAATGGTAGACAATATTCATTGAAAAGTATCACTTCTGCACAGAGCTGGTTCTTGGTGGGGCCCCACACAGAAGGAGGCCTTAGAAGCCATCTTTACAGTACAGTTCTGTAGAGTTACCCCAGTGGGGGCTGTGACTGATTATAGTTTGAATATATTTATATGTCTTGCTACACAGCTGTAACAGAAGAGAAATAAAAATGAACTAAGCTAAGAAAAAGAAATTGGATTAATGAAAGGGGACTGGAATGAAGAAGAGGAGGTAGAAAGAAATTGAGGGGAGACACAGGTTTCAGTTGCTGCTCATTAGTCAGATTATTTCCGCCTTCTGCCAATGTCAACATTGCAAGAGCCAAACCTGTCACCTACACAGTTCCTTGTCACACTCTCACTATGCGCAAGCAGCCTGACAGCCTCCAAATACAGCACATACCTTCAAAACATAGTCTTTGTATAGTACAACACAAAGCTTTTTATATATGGCACACTGCCTGACAGACTTTTCATTCAACAATCTGCCGTTTGGTATATAAAAGAACACAGTTTCAATACAGTGTTCAGCATGAAGACTACCGATATGTACTGTATATAGCACACAGCCTGCTGACCACTATATATATATATATATATATATATATATATATATAAAATTGCATTGCATACAGTACATACATTCACACAACATACAGCAAAGTGTGTGTTAATCTCATTATCTCATCCCATCCATCCATGCATCCAAAATGCCTACTGACTTGCACAAATCTGCAAGTTACAGCTCATAGCTACACAGCATTCTCATTTTGAAGAACAATTAAATGAGAGGGGGAGAAGGTTGTCCCTACTACTATAAACTATATTAATTTACTATAAAACAGTGGCTTGAAATGGTAATTGTTATTAGAAAAATGGTATCATTTTATAGAGCAGGTGGTATAAAAGGTACATCCAGTTGTACCAAAGCACGCACTAACTAATTGCACAAACACTCTGTACAGAACAGAGTCAAGCCATTTGCATATAAAACAGTCTCTTGAAGACCTAGTCCCTTTTCCTACTGTCAAGTGCTTCTGTTAACCTTCTCCTTTCCCTAAAACACACTCCTTTTGACACTGCCCCTTTTTTAGGTAACCCATCAATGTCCTTAGTTTCTCTATATTAGATTTAGTATTTTTAACCAAACCTTAGCCGAAATGCTTTTGCTGTATGTTTAATACACCCTGTCTCCAGTCACTGTTTTTAAATCCTTCTTTACTTGGGTGTACAAGTCCACTCCTTCTCTATTACAGGTATGGGACCTGTTATCCAGAATGCTCTGGACCTGGGGTCTTCCGGATAACGGATCTTTCCGTAATTTGGATCTTCATACCTTAAGTCTACTAGAAAATCCTTTAAACATTTAATAAATCCAATAGGCTGGTGTTGCTTCCAATAAGGATTAATTATATCTTAGTTGTGACCAAGTACAAGCTACTGTTTTATTATTACAGAGAAAATTTGCATTATTTGATTATAATTGAGTCTATGGCAGGCAGCGTTTCCATAATTCGAAGCTTTCTGGATAACGGGTTTCCATACCTATACCTGTACTATAAAAGCATCACAGCATCATATATTGTTTAACATTGGTAATAACTATAGCTTTTGTGAAATTCAAGAGAAGCAGCCAATTGTAAAAATAACAGGTTATATTAATAACGGATTGGTAGTTCTGGCCCAAGCCCAGCAAATCGGAGCATGCCCAGATTCCTACTTCCAAGGCTAATAAAGAAAATTGATTATGCAGTATTCCCCTTTCGCTCTGGTTTCAGTAATGACAGTGGGGCTGTGTAAACAAGTCTTGCAATACTAATTTATTTCTACTGTATTGCAGTTTGTTTCTTCCACCTGTCAGTTCTAATAAGTAAAATCCATACACACACTCAATCTGCACCTGTATGCTATCTGAATGGCAATACACCCTATAAAAAAAGGTGGCGGATGGTTTCGATGAGGCATTGCACCATTTTGTATATTTAAAACATAATTAAAGCCTGAACCAGGACAATGCAGATCAGAGGTCACTGCCGTTACTTTGTGACACAATATGCATTCGTTTCTAGTGACTGTATCTTATTGATTTAAACTAGCAGTGTTTTATTAATTGTGATTTAGTGTGTTTGTATGGTAACAAATTGGGCATGCTCAGTTATATGGTTGTCTTATACAGGTTTCTGTTTTACACAGTGGGCTGATTTAATAACATATATTTCCTGTTTAGTTACTATTGGTAATTAGTACAGGTATGGGATCCGTTATCCAGAAACCCATTATCCAGAAAGCTCCGAATTATGGAAAGGCTGGCTCCCATAGACTAAATTATAATCAAACAATGCAAATTTTTAAAAATGATTTCCTTTTTCTCTGCAGTAATAAAACAGTACCTTGTACTTGATCCAGACTAAGAACTAATCCTTATTGGAAGCAAAGCCACTACCAGCCTATTGGGTTTATTTTATGTTTACATGATTTTCTGGTAGACTTAAGGTATGAAGATCCAAATTATATCCATTATCCAGAAAACCCCAGGTGCCGAGCATTCTGGATAACAGGTCCCATACCTGTACTGGTAATTTAGGACCTATGATAGTAAACTGTTGTGTTCCATTTATAAGACCCACAGCAACTATGACATTCTCAAGAAATAAAATATTAGTTTTTAGGACCACAAAAGTACCCAAGAATATCAGCTCCATTAGTTGCAGACAAACACTTTGGGGTTTATTTATTAAGTCTGGATGCCCAAAACTTGAAAAAACTTTTAGTTTTTTTGACTATAATATCCAAATTTTTTGTGAAAAGAAAACCCTTGAATTATTTTGTGATTTATTATACCCAGAGGATGGAAAAAGTCAGAATCCTTAAATCCGGCAGGTTGTTTATAAATCAATGGGAAAAGTCCTGAAGATATCTTGATCTGCACTGGGTTTTGTGCAAAAAATTTGAAGGTTTTGTGATTTTTCGGTCAAATCCGAAAAAAATCTGAGTTTTCAAATTTTCGTACGATTTTCACTGCACTTGAATTTTTAGGGAAAATTTATTGATAAATAAGGGGAAATAACCCAGGCGGATTTGGTTGGAGTATATTTCACATATTTTGATAAATAACTCTCTATGTATGTTATTTTGCACGTTTCTAAAACAGATATGGTACTTAATATATTTTATATTAGGTACAGTACATTTTTATAATGGTTGCTTAATTAACATTGCTGTAACGTGTGTACAGTAACTCTGTGTATGACAGCTACACTAAATTTGTGCATAAATGTGCCATACACAACCTGTATATTATCTGATTGATCAACCCACTGGCCAATACCTATGAAAGGCTATACAAGGGTATGGCTGTATGCATTGTTTTTAGTGACAAAATTATGTAAAGAACTAAAATCAATATTGTCTATAAAGAACACATCAAAGGTCAGTGTCACAGTTGACATTTTGTCCCTATTATCTTTTTCATATTGTTTCTTGGGTCTTACACACACACACACACACACACACACACACACACACACCTTTAAAGGGTCCCATTGGGGAACAAAACATTGCATTCAGCATCTTATAAAATAAATCAAAGTTGGAGTGCTGGTCCTTCTTACTATATCTGTAATTCAGGACTGACCTTGAACCCAGAAGTTGCACATTGTCATTGTGTGAGCACTTGGACTGTGTGTGTACATGCGCATTATACAGCTAATCCTGTTTTCCATCTCAATGACACATTAATAAGTTGACAAAAAGAACTGGAAGATGGTGATTAATAAGTAAAATAAAGAAGTGTGTCAGCATAGCCTTGAGTATCAGCTGGATGGTTTGCATGGGAACAGCAGTAAAGGGACAGAACTCAAAAGGAGCACACGTTTTATTGTTTCTTCAGACAAGACCCCTGGCATAAAGGTATCAGTATAACGCATGTATAAACGCACTCCTGGCAAATCAATATCTCAGGTGGCTCTTCTCAGACTCTATTGATTCATTATGCAGATCACTTACACGTTCTTTGTGGGGATTTCTGGTTTCTTCTTCCACATATACATAAATGCCCCTTCTCATAAACCGATCACAGCTACTTACATCTCCTGTATCGTCATACTACAGTACTATCAGCTATTACAGGCATAAAACATAGTTCACATTAATCTGAAAATACTGCTTCCAAAGGACACTGTGTGTTTCTATTCACAGAATTTAATATATACAATATTGCAAGTGCGGTTTTAAATTCAGCAAGGAGGAAACCATGCTCTGTCACTTTTTTTATTTTGCAGGTTCATTTAGGATCCTAACCACTAGGGGCATTCTAGAAGCTCCAGAAAAGTATCTTGCTGTAAAACTGGATCAGAATTTTTGGTGAGCAGAAAAATGGAAGAAAAAAGACTAGGACTAACCATCAGTCAGCAATAACATTCCAAACATCATTAGTAAGACATAGCGCCAACTATATTGTATTAGAAGAGAAAACGATTTTAAGCCCAGAGCATGTTCCTGTTCCCGAGACTACATAAAACCATAATTTCACCAGCTTGTAGTTTTATGTAGCACAGTGAAATAATTGTATATATTTGTCTAAATGTGTTTTGCATATTAGGAATTATTTGAGTGGAACAAACAGCCATATTTTTTGCAAATGGAAAGACCTGCTTAAACCTCTCCTAAGCATACAGTACTTCCTGCATTTGGCAACGCAGTATTGATGATGGGAAGACTGGGGTCCCCTATCCTGCTCCCTAATAAACATGTCATGCAGACACACCAGGCAGATGGTACAGCAGAGCCCTATACTTACCACCTGGCCAATGGCAAATATAAAACACAGGGCTATGTTGCACCTGCTGAGCTGCACCTTACACCGGATGCAACACCAGGTACACTTTTTCTGCTACAAATTCTCTGTAACTAAGCACTAACAGGTGTTATATGGTGCCCAATTCTGTAGCACTTGCAGCAGGTGATTCTTAAATGAACCCTATTGGCTTTATTAGAAATCTCTACCTAAAACCTTTTTCATAATGAAAAAGTTAATTTAAACATTTTTTTATTGTATTAATCTTAATAGCAGTTTATATTCTCTATGCTTCTGACTCTTGAAACAATGTAGCTAATAGTGATGTGCAGGTAGAGTGTAAACCAACCCGACCCTAACCCACGCTCCCTTCACCCGGACCCGCCCGCCACCCGCAAATGGGGGTGTGAGGTCGACCCGAGCCCGACCGATCCATGGGTAAACCTGTGGGTAACGCGGGTATCAGGCCAGCCCACACATCACTAATAGCTAAATCCAACTTATGTGCAGACCAGGAGGGGAAAAGATTTCTGCTATACTGCTTCAAGATTTTGAACCAGAGAACAAAAGGGATAAAAAAATGCTGTTTTACTGCAATTACATTTTTACAGGTATGGGACCTGTTATCCAGAATGCTTGGAATCTGGGGTTTTCCGGATAACAGATCTTTCTGTAGTTTGGATCTTTATACCTTAAGTCAACTAGAAAATCATGTAAACATTAAATAAACCCAATGAGCTGGCTTTGCTTCCATTAAGGATTTGTTACATCTTTTAGATTAACTACAAGGTACTGTTTTATTATTATAGTGAAAAAGGAAATTTGGATAAAATGGAGTTTATGGGAGACGGCTTTTACGTAATTCAGTTTTTTGGATAATGGTTTGCTGGATAACAGATCCCATACCTGTTACTTTAAAGTTATAGAAGGACCAGTTCTAAGAAACTTTTCAATTGGTCTTCATTATTTTTTAAGTTTTTGAATTACTTGCCATCTTCTTCTCTTTCCAGCTTTCAAATGTTTTGTTATTGGTACTTTTTATTACTCATCTTTCTATTCAGGCCCTCTCCTATTCATATTCCAGTCACTTATTCAAAACAATGCATGGTGGGTAGGGTTACTTGGACCCTAGCAACCAGATTGCTGAAACTACAAACTGGAGAGCTGCTGAATAAAGACTCAAATAACTCAAAAACCACAAATAAAACCAATTGCAAACTGTCTCAGAATATTACTCTACATCATGCTAAAAGTCAACTGAAAGGTGAAACAACCCTTTTAAAATCATTACAAACGTGTAAGTAATATATAATGGAAAATTACTAAGAATTACATATTCTTATATATCACTCACTACATCATACTAAAAGTTAACTCAAAGGTGAACAACCCCTTTAAGGAGATGTATGAAATGAATGCTTGCCTGGTACCACCACAGAACATGCCAACAGAAACACCTATTTTTGCCTGAAGGACTATTTGCTAAGCCTTTGTTCACAGACTTGGCAGAATTCCACTGACAGCAAGAGCCAGTCTATTTCTGATTAACAATGTAGTGTCCAAATTGTGAAATTGTGAAAAAAGAGATTAATTTCTACAATTAACATGGCATAAGCCATTTTGAAAAAAAGATAAAATATTAAAGTATACATGCACACACACACATACTTACACCATTTCTTTATTTCAGTTGCAGGTGCACACATATTACAAAATCTTTATTTCCAAGTGAAACAACATACAGACATGTTCACGCAAATGTGTAAGTGATATTATAGCAGCAGCTAATCCATACACACATGCTGCTGATCGATTGACAGCAGTTAAAATAAAGTGTGAGGTGAAGGCAGCGGAGAAGAGAGGGTTGGGAGGGGGAATCAGCTTGTTACTTTGATGAAGGATGAAGTGAGCAGAAGGAGGAGGGGGGCCACCCTGACATTTGGATTAATGTACATTGGATGGAGCCCTGGCGGCCAATCTAGATCGATCGACATTTGTCAAACTGAATTGGGGAGTCCCCAACAAATACTCAGAATGGGTATGCCGTGGGAAAAAATAAGCAGGAAATGGATAACGGGATAGACTTTAAGGGAGGACGAGGGTGAGCTTTACAAACAAATATATGGGCACTGAGGCACTGGCCTAATGTTGTTTAATTTGTATTTACTGTATGATAGACACAGAAGTATTACTACAGTGTATGAAGCCTGGACTGACTGAAACCTTGGCACACACCATTTTTTATACAGAATCCAGTTGAAGATATTTAAACTCTGTAGGGCGATGCGGAAATGGGTTGGCCCTATATAAATTCCTGGAAATAAATATATAAATACCCTTGCATTGGCACACAGTCATTCAGTTGATTAGGATTGAATGAAATATATTACTGGATTACACTTAATGAAATTGCTATTTTAATATGAGGGCAGCGGCTTCAAGAAGCCATCAGAAGTAATTAAAGGGCAATAAAATCAATCCCAAAGACAGAGATGCAGAAAAGACAAGACACCTGCCCCCACTTGAGTTCTCCAGGTCACAAGTTAAGCAGCCCTGCTTAGTATAAAGATGATATTTATAGAAAGTCTACATATTGTATACATAATGATGATTGCATTGTGGATTTTCGTGTAAACATTTGTCACTTCTGCAACATAAAAGTGCAACTGACATGGATAGCACAAACCCCACAAACAACTGATTTCTAATTTTGGTTCTGTACATTACCACAATGAATTTTAAATGAAACAACTCAGATGCAGTTGAACTGCAGACTTTCAGCTGTAATTTAGTGGGTTGAACAAAAAGATTGCATAAAACTGTGAGAAACTAAAGCCTTTTTTAACACAATCACTTCATTTCAGGGGCTCAAAAGTAATTGGACAATAGACTCAAATGCTATTTCATGGGCAGGTGTGGGCAATTCCTTTTCCATTATCAATGAAGCAGATAAAAGCCCTGGAGTTGATTTGAGGGAGGGGTATTGTATGTGGAAGATTTTGCTATGAACAATATGCCATGCAGGTGAAACAAGCCATCTTTAAGCAGCAAAAACAGAAAAAAACCCATCCAAGAAATTGCTACAATATTTAGGAGTGGCAAAATCTACATTTTGTTACATCCTGAGAAAGAAAGAAAGCACTGGTGAACTCAAAAAGAACAGAAGAGAACATTGGTGCATGATCACAGAATCATTTCCATGGTGAAGAGAAACCCCTTCACAACTGTCAAACAACTGAACAACACTCTCCAGGAGGTAGGCGTATCGATATCCAAGTCTACCATAAAGAGAAGACTGCATGAAAGTAAATACAGAGGGTGCACTGCAAGGTACAAGCCACTCAAAAGCATCAAGAATAGAAAGGCTAGATTGGACTTTGCTAAAAAAAAAAGCCAGCACAGTTCTGGAAAAACATTCTTTGGACAGATGAAACCAACATCAACCTCTACCAGAATGATGACAAGAAAAGAGTATGGATAAGGCGTGGAACAGCTCATGATCCAAAGCATGCCATATCATCTATAAAACATGGCGGAGGCAGTGTGATGGCTTGGGCGTGCATGGCTGCCAGTGGCACTGGGACACTAGTGTTTATTCATGATGTGACACAGGACAGAAGCAGCCGAATGAATTCTGAGGTGTTCAGAGACATACTGTCTGCACATATCCAGCTAAATATAGTCAAGTTGATTGGAGACATTTCATAATGACCCAAAAGATACAGCCAAAGTAACCCAGGATTTTATTATAGCAAATAATTGGAATATTCTTGAATGGCCAAGTCAGTCACCTGATCTGAACCCAATTGAGCATGCATTTCACTTGTTGAAGGCTAAACTTCAGACAGAAAGGCCCACAAACAAACAGCAACTGAAAGCCGTTGCAGTAAAGGCCTGGCAGAGCATTAAAAAAGAGGAAACCCAGAATCTGGTGATGTCGACGAGTTCAAGACTTTAAGCTGTCATTGCCAGCAAAGGGCTTTAAAACTAGTATTAGAAATTAACATTTTATTTTCAGTTTTTTAATGTGTACAATTACTTTTGAGGCCCTGAAATGAAGTGATTGTGTCAAAAAACGGCTTTAGTTCTGCACATTTTTATGCAATCTTTTTGTTCAACCCACTGAATTAAGTTGCTTTTACTCTTCATATATGTACTAGATGTGTAAGACTGAACTACAAACAACATCACTTGCTGTAGTTATAAATAAAATAATCTGTCCTACTCTTTTAGAGCTATGCCAGGTAGACATATTGATACAGTATATCTACAGACATATATGATACAGTAAACAACTCATATAGCCAGCTACAAATGTAGCTGGCTATATGAGTTGTTTACTGTATCATACAGGACTGGACAGTATATATACAGACATATATGATACAGTAAACAACTCATATAGCCAGCTACAAATGTAGCTGGCTATATGAGTTGTTTACTGTATCATACAGGACTGGACAGGATTTTTTCACTATGGCATATGATTGTCCCAAAACAAAATAATAACTTATCTATTTAAAGGGGTGGTTCACCTTCAAGTTAACTTTTAGTATTTTATAGAATGGCCAATTCTTCTTCAATATTTATTTTTTTTATAGTTTTTAATTAATTGCATTCTTCTTCTGACTTTCTCCAGTTTTCAAATGAGGGTCACTGACCCCATGAATATAAATACCTGTATATACAGTATACAAATATATTGTTACCCATATTTCTATTCAGGCCCTCTCCTATTCACATTCCAATCTCTCATTTAAATCAATGCATAGTTGCTAGGATTATTTGGATCCTAGCAACCTGAAATTCCAAACTGGAGAGCTGCTGAATAAAAAGCTACATAACTAATAAACATAAATAAAAAATGGAAACCAATTGCAAATTGTCTCAGAATATCACTCTCTGCATAATAATAAAGTAAATTTATTGGTGAACAACCCCATTAAGATAGTAGCTATACAAGTAAGTAGGGATACAGTTCATCCCTATTTCCAAAGCACTCAACACAAAGCAAGGCTATGCACACCAATATGGAAGCACATCAGGGCATATTACCTAGAAATGAGTCCATACGTATGTGTCAACTTTGTTGTAAAGTTTTTATAGCCTGTTAAATGCTCCCAATGTCTTCATGTGTAATACAGGTATATGATCCATTATCCTGAAACCTGTTACCCAGAAAGCTCTGAATTACGGAATGGCTGTCTCCCATATACTCCATTTTATCCAAATAATCCAAATGTTAAAAAATGATTCCCTTTTTCTCTGTAGGTATAAAACAGTAACTTGTACTTGATCCAAACTAAGATATAATTACTCTTTATTGGCAGTTTATTGGGTTTATTGAATGTTTACATGATTATCTAGTAGAATTTTGGCTATAAAGATCCAAATTACAGAAAGATCCATTATAGGGAAAACCCCAGGTCCCAAGCATTCTGCATAACAGGTCCCATACCTGTATATATTCTTATAAACAGTCATTAGTGATGTCAATACTTTGTGCTATATGACTAAATGGAGGTGATTTACTATGTGCAGCACAGAGTGCATAGTTCACAAAATGTGCCCAATCCACCATAAAGATGAATTGCTGCAGGTCTTTGTGCTCCAAAATGGAGCACAGACACCTGTGCTACCCAGTAAATACAGCTCTGCCTATGCTCAGCATCACTGCATTCCTAAGGGGTGGGAGACATGTATGGGTTCTTGCTTCTGCCCCCTAGATTGCGTATTATTCGGACACACAAGTGAAGAAACGCCAGCAATAAGGACATGGGCCCAATGCAACTATTGGGTTGCATTCTGCACCTTGTGCAATATTTCTATCTGACATGAGGTGCAGAGTGTAGCCAGATTCACGACAGATATGATCTTTGAATGAACAGTAATGCTTTAGCACTTCTGTCTAGGTAAGCCACACTACTGAAAAATAATATATCTGCCATTGTAAAATATGAGCGTATTAGAATTCACATATTATATTAGAAGTCAGAGTTCAATGACCTATGTAAAGGCACTTGCTCTTTGGCCTCTCACCTTCATATAGTCAAGGAATTACACAGAGACTTGTAAAACCTTCTGTTTTACAGTAGGAGTACACTATTCAACATAGATTTTAAAAATGTCTATTCAGTAAAGCAGTAAGTGCAGTTCCTCAATATCAATAGATATGTTTGTGCACAGACATTCTTAAAAGTATAATTCACGTATTATCCTACTTTAGAACTTATAGCATGACTTGTATCCTTGTGTTCTGCTTCAATATTCCAGGAAAACATATTTCTATTAAAAGATATACAGTATTTATAACTGTACAATTATAAATATATTTTTGCAGTTCCAGATGATTGCCCAGTTCTGGCTTGCACGCACTTTATACCCCATGCACAATGTTTCTCAACATTAGAAACACTCACGCACTACAATTAGAGTAAAAGGCAATTTTACGATTTTCAGGGAATAAGGAAAAAAATGAAGTTGTAAAAACCTAGCATTCAATTGCTCCAAGGAAATATGCACATAAATAATATTTCCTTATATTTATTTTGTGTTAATGGAAAGGTTTAAGCATTAAAGCAGGACTTTGAACTTTGTGATACATATATTGTCAGACTACTTTCCACAGTGCCCAGATACAAAGTCATTTACAATGCCTATCTACAGATTTAAATGTAGAAAAAAAATTGTAGGGACTAATTAATAAATAATGAAAAAAAAAACTGGGAAAATGTAAAATATAGAAATGTAAACTTAGAGTTTGACTGTATTTCATGCGGGTTATTCTGTATTATCTCTTTATGGAAAAGGATACAGGCTACTTTGTAAAACCTGAGTGATATGTTTACTGGACAAACATATATGAACAGAATTGTATTGTGTATTGTGTGCAATGTGTGCCCTGCTGTTAAAAGACAAGGTAAAAGCCAAGGATCATTTCTTTGGTCTCTCTAACCCTAAAAGTACCTAGATTTACAACAGATTACTGCTTATCCCTAGAGTTCCAGATCCTTTATCTCCTGCTGAACAGCCAATGAATGGCAGATTTTCTAATAAGGAGCTGTCCAGCACTACAAGTGCTGAGCTTTATATCACTGCTGCCCAGCTTACTAGCAAAAAGTTCTGCTGGATTCTTTTTATGTCCATTATACATAAAAAGAATAGTTTGACTGCTACTGTGATCCCTGCTGTGCCATCGTGTGGGGTTAACTAACAAATCTTCTTTTCCCTTACAAAGCTAACCCCTCGCTACAAGGGTTTATTTCTTATTACGCTTTAATCAAAGTGGGGTAGACACCAGGGTTTGCACCAAATATATTATACACACTCTGCATATTGGGTCCTTTCTCGGCCACACTGTAAAAGCATTCTCCCTGAAATTCATTAGACATGCATGAGAGGGGCCTTATGAATAGAATTGCATTTAAATGGATTTTCTGAGGGAAGAGAAAGAAGTGGAGGGGGGGAAAGAAGCAGAGTGTGTAGGAGGAAGAGAAACTGAGAGAGAGGGAGAGTGTAGGAGAGAAGATAGGATAAGAGGGGGTGTGAGGTAGAGACTGAGACCAAAAATAGAGAGAAACATGAGGGAGATGAAAATGAGCAGAGAGAGTCTGGGGTGGGAGAGAGAGAGAGAGAGAGAGAGAGAGAGAGAGAGAGAGAGAGAGAGAGAGAGAGAGAGAGAGAGAGACAGAGAGAGAGCCTGCACAAGAGAGACAAAGTCAGGCAAAAGAGAGAGAAATGAGATAGTAAATGAGTGAAAAAGGCCAGAGAGACAGGTGATAGAAATATGACATATGACTGCTAGGGAGGGAGCCTCAGAGTATGTGTGAGGGGAAACAAAGGATGGCAAGGGATAAGACAGCAAGAAAAGGAGACAGTGAAGCTGGATAAAAACAGCAAAAAAGGGGACAGAAATAAACTATTCATGTTAACCCCTTTTTTGTCTCTGAAGGAGAAGACATGATTAAACAAGCCATTGTGGCAGAAACTGAGAAGGTGGCAGTGCCATCTGATACCGCTGCTCTGGTACCATGTGCCTTTCTCCCTGAGAAACGTTCTCAGCAGCTGCAGCCTGTTTGTCAGATCAGCTGCTACGGGTATAAATTAATTAGTCTTCCCAAGGAGGCCTAAAAAGAGAGAGAGAGCGTGTGCCGGCTAATACCAGACAACGACAGCCTGGGAGGGCAAGGTATTAGTGAGCAGGGAGGGAGGCTGCTAATCCTATCAAGCAGCTACTATCTGATCAGAACAATTAGGATTTCTGCTTGGCGGGTGGCGGGGGGGGGGGGCAGAGAGTAAAGTGAAAAATATTTTCACTTTAGAAGAATGGGGAGCTACGGTGAAGAAAGGGAGATTTGTACAGTAAAATAAAGTATAGGTCTCTGTGCTGAACATTGGTCAAGAGATTGCAATGCAAACTGAGAAATAAAATGGACACAATATAGGATTAGGATAGGAGTTTGTGAAGATTGAGGGTAAAAATAACAGGTGCATCAGAAGGAAAGATTATAGACGTTAGATACAAGAAGGATGCAACAATAAACAAGGATGGAGTTAAATAAAATGGGGCTCAAGCAAGCCTGTAAAACAAGCCTGAGGGAAGAAACAACAGACATTAATCAGGGACGCCCAACCGGTGACCCTGAAACTACGGTTACTGAACTTCTGCTCCCAGTGCTAGGATACTCCAGTTGTAGTTCTAGAACTTCTGGAGGGCTAAAGGTTGGACATCCTTGAAACAATCACATAATATCATATAACAGGTATCTGTCGAGGACTGTGTATTTTTTAAGGGGACCCTTCTTAGCTTAAAGTGATACTGACACTAAAAAAAATACTCTTCAAAATAGTAATGCACATTAAAAGTTACCCGTAGGTCATGTTGTTTGTTTTATGCAGAGACGTCTGCTTTTGTAATAAATTGTTAGTTGACATTCCTAAACCTGACTGTTTCAGCTAGAAATTCTAGAAATTCTACTACGCACAGACTAATGCTATACAAATATGGCAGCCCCCTTATAGAGGACCATGGGGGACCAGATAGGTAATGTAAAAGCATTGTGCAAATACTTTTATGGCAAAATTATAAGCAACATGAAAAGACAATGCTATGATAGATGTTAAAAAAAGGTTTAAATTATGGTGTCAATATCTCTTTAAGGGTCCAGGGCAAATGCCGTTCAACAAAAAACTAACCCTGTTAATAATAAAAAGAGGAAGAGCAAGGGTGTGAGAAAAAGGGGCAACATTTCAGATTGTGGGATTACACTAGACACAAGGGGTTTTAAAGAACAAAGCTGATCTATTAATGTAACCCTCTGACCTTCCTGTGCCACAACTCTGCCCAGAGATGCTGTCTGGTTTTGAAGAAATTATGGCCTACTGTTCTTGCTGAAAGGCTCTGGGACTGCATCCCTCTGTCAGCAGCGAAAAGGTTAACAGGTTTATAGACATATTTACATCCTCTGCAAAATGAGCAGCACCAAGAGAAGCCTCACCAATCAGGAAAGAGAGGAAAGCAGAGGGGAGGGGGACAAAGACTGAGGGAATAAAAAGAGATACAGATAGAGGTACCAACAGATACTGTAGATATAAAATCAAAAATGAATACACACAAAATAGAGAAATAATACAACGAAACAGCAGTGAGAAGTGAGAGATAGAGAAATATATAAAGGGATGCAGCACATAATATTAAAAGTCTTAATACATGCAGGGGTTCATTAAAGAGCAATAGATAGCAGAAACAAACACTCACTGAAGATAAAAAAAAAAATAATAATGAAGAGGAAAAAGAGAAGAATGAAGGAAAGGCTGTGGAGAGGAGGAGAATTGCATAAACACCAATAAACCATGAACTGCAAAACTCATCACACTAAAAGGAATACCCCTGTACAAAGCAGTAGTAAACATACCGTATGTCTGGAATCCATTGCTACCATCAGTTTAGGGTGTTAGTTCTAACTTAAGTACTAGTAACTAAAGCCCAGGAAGAAGCTTGTCTACCTTTGCATTATACAATAATATTACTACAGGCCTGACTGTAGTTAATTCTCACCATACAGGTTAATTTCAGAAAAGTAGGATTTAGGGGGGCTTATTTATAAACACTGGGCAAATTTGCACTTGGGCAATAACCCATAGCAACCAATCAGTCATTAGCTTTATACAGTTGAGCGAAGAAAGCAATTATCTAAACGATCAGACAAATATAGTATACGTATATCAAAAAGCCTAAAGAGAATAACCCAACTATTTCCCTAAATATTATCCCGTGTTTGCATTATGTATCAAATCCCCTATTCATATTCATTGAATAATTCTCCACCTACTTCATCAACTTAATTTGCACTGCATGGAAGCTCATTAAAAATTCCTGGCAGAGTTTCCAGGGGCATAATGGTTATTACGGTTAAAAAACAAAAAAAACAAAGCACATCAAATCTCTTGAAGCAAACATGCAGCAAACACAAAGGAGTCAATTAAATGCACATATTCTTGGTGGTGAATGTAGTATGTCAGGTGACCAGGAACAAGCAGAAAAGTTCTAGGCAGAACAGAGGCATGCAGTATGTCCTATAAAAAAGACACAATATAATGGGTGCATATGATCTCTGAACTTGTGCTTTCTATATTTTTCTATATGTTGTTATTGCTGCAAAGTGTTTATCCTTAGTTAAAGGTGTCCTCATCTTCTTCTGTAAGTTCTTGCTATTAACTGCACTGTGCTATAATGCCTTTTATAACGTGATTTCATGATGTTACCGAGAACTAATTATGTGTTGTCACCATTTTCTGCTGACTGAGCATACAGTACATGCTTTCTCTCCTGTTATTGGGTGAAGGAAATGTCACACCTATGTCTAAAGGTGGCTGTGCCATTATTTATGATGTGCATGCGTTTACTGTTTGTCTACTATATCCAAATGTGTTTCATGTTCTCCTTTGTGTTGCATCTAGACTTTTACTCCCATGCACTGTGCTGTGTGTACTCTGTTCAAACTGACAGTCAGACTGCAAGTATAATTATAAGATGCACGTTTGCAAATAATTACATAACCCTGTCACCTTGTGTGCAGGGATTTATTGCAAATTACTAAATACTCCTGTATGTAAATGAGCCTGAAATCACAAACAGGCGGGGGTGTGTACAAGGAGGAATAGGAAAGAGGTGGGGGTGCAAGGAAGGGAAGAGAAAGCAAGCAAGGGAGAATTAGAATTGAAGCAGTGTGTGTGTGTGTGTGAACACATGAAAACAGACAACATATTGGAGTAATATGTTGTATTTGATACAACATAAAAAGTGTTAAATTAATGTTTTCACAAAAAGCCTTCTGTGTTTATTCCCACTGATTGGGCAACTGGCCAGTTGCTTCACTAACCATGTACCTGAGTCTCTTACCTAACCACGTCAGTGCATGAGGGATTACAATTAGCACAGACTCCCTAGGTGAAAAATAACACATACAATTATATAAAATGCAGTCTGTGAACTTTAACTCAGAATCTTGTGTTTGTTGTTCAAGCTGACAGCAATTTGAAGGTCATGGGTTTGATGCTCCTCATACAGGGTGAGAGCAACAGAGATTTAAGTGGATTTTTTTTTAAAATAAAGAATTCTATTCTACTCATTTCTCCTTATTGATATAAGTAAGGAGGACATAACTTCTTGTGTACACTAAAACATTCCTGCCACTATATAAAATAACCACAAGCCATTACACAAGAGCAACCAGGTGTTTAATCAAGTTTATATTAAGGTCAACATACTCTAGCTGACCCTTTATAACATCAGACCAAATGGCTCATGATGAAAGGATATTGTCAGAATGCAGTGTCGCAAAGCCCATAGAGGACCTCACAGGGAATTGCAGTGACTTACTTGTGGCCTTGTCCCTAACGTTTCTGGTAGCAGATGTTAGTGTTATGCCAGTACCCATTCACATGTAAACCAAATTAGAATCCACAATTGGAGCTTATTTATTAAAAAAGGCACAATTTCATCGGATCAGGGACAAACCTGATAAAGCCGAAATACCCAATTTTCGGGCTAATTCCAGCGCAGACCACAGAAAATTCCAATGACTTACTGTATATACAACTTCAGTAGGTCTGAGATGCTGGATTTTTGGATTCTCACTTTTCCCATCCTTGGGGTATAATAAATCTTGAAAAATTCAAGGTTTTTTTTCCACAAACAATTTGGGTTTTATATAAAAAAAAAAACTCGAATTTTTCGAGTTTTTGGCATTCAGACTTAAATAAATATCCCCCTTAATGTTCTGAATGCACAATACATTTGCCAGTCCTACCTCAATCTTCATAAAGATGAACTGCTGTCAATACGTCATATCTTTCCAAGGGAAAAGAGATTCAGCACCATGGAAAGCACCTGCCCCCACTTCTCCTAACATAGGACAAAAATGTCTTTCAATGTTCAGCACAGATTAAACAGAGCCCTGCTTTTGTGGCATTCACATGTAAACCAAACTAGAATCCTCAATTGGAGCTTATTTTTATTAGAAAAAGGCACTATTTCATCGGATCAGGGATTTTTGCCTGAATTTTCGAGCTAATTCCAGCGCAGACCACAGAAAATTCCAAATAGGATAGGGACCCTCCCAATGACTTATATACAACTTCAGTAGGTCTGAGATGCTGGATTTTCAGATTCTCGCTTTTCCCATCCTTGGGGTAGAATAAATCTTGAAAAATTCAAGTTTTTTTTCCACAAAGTTTTTGGCATTCTGACTTAAATAAATAACCCCCTTAATGTTCTGAATGCACAATACATTTGCCAGTCCTACCTCAATCTTCATCAAGAAGTCTATATATATATGTCAATACGTTATATCTTTCCGAGGGGAAAAGAGATTCAGCACCATGGAAAGCACCTGCCCCACTTCTCCTAACAGGACAAAAATGTCTTTCAATGTTCAGCACAGATTAAACAGAGCCCTGTTTCTGTGGCATTTGAGTAGCCATACAAGAGTACAGATATACTGGCTTTACAATTGTAATATTTGCAGGGGAGCAGATATTTTCATATAATGTAGACTGTACAAGATCCCTGGCAATAGACTTTGGAAACTCCTGCAGCAAAGAGAGGAGATCCCTCATACTGACTGCTGTCATTAACATACCTCCTGAGTACTCAACCTGTGGCATTACACCCTTCTGCCTAATAAAATAAGTAAACAGAGACCTGCGTTGATGCAGATACAATATTCATATAATTTGTGACTCATAGAACAAGTACTGTGTACTTGCATGAAATGTTCACATTCACTAATGCATTTTTCTCTATACACCCATGTATTTAAGGGCATTCCGTGTTTTTTAGAGACTCTGGGACATAATAATCACTGTGGGTCAAAAGCCTTTTGCTTTTGGTGTATGCTAGAAGTTGGAGATCAAAAACAGCTGGAGGCTATAATGACCAGCCCCTAAAACAAAATTAGCCCCATTAGTTACTTTGTTATGCACACTAGCTCACAGGCACATATCTCACAAGATTGAAGAAGTGAGACCCAGGTCTCTGGAATAGGTGAAAGACAGGTATTATAGCACTTTGAGCTACCACATCCTTGTATGCACATAGACATTATTTAAAAATAGTTTTTGTGTCAGTGGGTATATTGTAATATGCTCACATAACTTTTTTTGTCTATAATAACTATGAGGAAACAACTTGTGTGAAACCGATATGGCATCTGCTTCAATAAGAAAAGCAGCATGGCATGCAGGTTTCCCCTGAAATGTGCAACAAATATATTTATCTAAATCTTACTCAGGGTGTAAAGGATCTTGCACATAGCTCATGACAGGTACATAGTGTCAATTACATTTCACATGACTGAGCACGGTGTCACTCTCTGCACACAGCAGAGATTATTGATCTGCAATTTGTCAAACAGACATAATATGAAGTTCCTAATTTACCAATTGACTGTTCCCTCTCCCCCACTATTTTATTCTGGTTATCCCTGACTTGGATCACACTCTCAAACAGTTAATGAGAGTTTAAAGCGTGACCTAGGGGGTATTGCATGAGACAAATGTGGTGTCCAGATGTTGGGGGCAAGCGTGAGGCTGAAAAATCACTTCCATTATCTAATCAATACCTGATAACTGTATGAGAATGCCATTTACACTCAGATAATGAACACAAAGAGCATGACCCAGAGATTCTATGCTCTGGTACACACTGTACTCTTGTGTAATATGCTAATGGGTTAAATAACAAAAAGGCTACACCAGAAAATCAGGCATGAGAAAATATTTACTATCTGCTGCTAAGGGGAACAACATTTGGATATGTTCTGCCACTAGGGATGCACTCACTAAATCCACTATTTTTTAATATGGCCGAATCCAGAATCCTTTGTGAAAGATTTGGCTGCATAAAAAAACGAATTGGAACCCTAATTTGCATATGTATAAGGAAAAGGGGGCAAAGAAAACATTTTTTACTTCCTTGTTTGTTTGATGAAAAGTCACATAATTTTTTTGGATTCGGATTCAGTTCAGGCAGGCACTTGGATTGAGCCTAATCCTGCTGAAAAAGGCTGAATCTTTGCCAAATCCTGAACCAAATTCTGGATTCAGTGCATCCCTAGCTGGTAGCCATTGCAAGTGCCTGTCTGATTAAAATCCAGCACAAGGCTCAGAATGCAGGAATCATAGGGGTATCAGAGACCTGTACTTAACACTTACTCTGAGCAGGCATTAAATACAGAACATGGCTTTAGAGTGTTTTGCATCCCTTGGTAATCCTTACTAAATAATATCTGAGGGTATTCCACCCAGTTACACCCATATATTGCCCATTACTGCTTTAGCAGCAAGAAAAAATCCCAACAGCCTGAGCCTGGTGCATTATGGTACAAAACATGAAACGTACAGCTTGTTTTTACACTTGGAATCTATTTAATCAGTCCAAAATTATACAATTTTACACATTTCTACAATGTCCATGGCATGGTGAATGCAAAATGAAAACATTTCAGAAGGACTCCAGCCCTCCATTATTTGTGGATTATAACTGTTTATTAAACATCACACTGTGCCTCCATTTCTGCCCATATTAGGGCCTTTAATAAACTGTTATCATTTGCAAAGACTTTATATAAAACCCGAAAGACTGAAATATTTCCTTATAAACCCCGTTTATTATTGCCATTAGTTATGATCACTGTCTAGTGATGTTACATGACAAACTGAACTGTATTATAAGATGGAATGTCCTTTCTACATATGAAATATGTAATCTCAGAGTTCCATGCTTTATGACCTTGTCATAAAAAGAAAAAACTTTGCTATTTCTATAGTGAATAGAAGACATATCATACTGAATATGGATGTAAATATTGATGAAGTCAAGTACTGATAGAACGTTAGCAGTAAATACACGCAATAAAATATTCTTAATTACCTTTTTTGACACTAATGAACAAGTCTTATCTTAGTATGGTTATTATCCAAACACATACCATTAGATTTCACAATGATTGCATTCTGAAATGTATTCCCATCACAGTGTAAACTTATGCTAAAACTAGAATGTAATACAAAGAAGTCCATGATGGCCTTGGGCTCAGCAATATTCCATTTATTAATATATGCATATACGTGTATATAGCAATATACGTTGGCCATTTCTACACAGGGACCTGCACAGAATCAGAATCAAGAACTTCACTGCCAGATCACAAAAGTTGCAGAAAGGGCTTCAATTTGGCAGAAATATTATAGAAGAAGGACATATTTGGCAGATCAGTGTCAGTAGGATCAATGTCAGTGGGCAGAAGGTAGATCAGTGTCACAGGACAGACACACCTGTCAGCAACGCCTGAATAATGCATTGGGAAAGGTGATACTTCGATTATATCAGTGTTATCCAGTATGTTGATACCTTGCACTCCTTGTAACATGGACTGACATTTAACCAGACAGAACCATTCATCCAACCTGCACCAGCAACGGTGTTCTACAAGAGCAGCTCAGTCCTCCCTCCCTCATTACATGATCCCTAATGATCCCTCTTTTCATGGAATTCTAACTCCCTCTTCTATCATTCTAGCTGATGCCCATGCTCAGAGGATGCCATCTGTTCAGCCACAGATGCTTAGAGTGGGGGCTGCGTAGCAGGACAGAGCACAAGGCCCTAGATTCCTAACCAGTACTGGTACTGAATAGAGCACTGCCGATACACTCTACACAGAGATACCATTAAATAAGTAAACTGTTTCGCAGGCCATGTGCTTTTAAAGATAGGGTCACGCAAACATTTTCTACAGCAGATGCCCACAGTACAATAGCTACCTAATTGTAAAGCAGCGTCAATGTGCTGTGCAATGCTCCAGAATATGTTGGCAAGTCAGACGTTGAAAGAAATTGTTCACTTGAAGTGAGCATTTCTTTCCATGAGACGGGGAGGGGACAGTGAGGCCCTACACTGTGATCAGTGCTTATCTCTCGCGCTGTGGGGCTTCTGACACTCTGCTAGCTAATCTCTTTTAGCAAAGCCTCAACCATTGCTTCAGTACAATTTCCCCTCCCATATCCCCTGCTCTGGGGTGAAAAAAGGGATAATACTGCATAGAAATTTCTGAATATGAACAGAGAGGATGAAGGGATCTGTAAATGTATAGCAGAATGATTGTTCCTGGAATCAAAAGACATCCTCTCTTTAACAATGTGCTCCAAATTTACAAGGAAAGGGTAATAAATCAGATTCTAAGGATATTATTAGAAATCCATAGTCTCTTGCACAGGTATGCAGAAGGGATATGTAAATAATATTAATAAAACACAATCAATGGGCACTTAACATCCTTATAACCAATATACATAAGAAAACAGAATTTGAATGTAGCCAGGACCAATTTGTTAACCTTAAATGGGGTTGTTCATCTTTTAATGAACTTCTGATATGATGTAGAGCGTGATATTCAGGGCCAATTTGCAATTGGTTTTCATTTTTTATTATTTGTGATTTTTGAGTTGTCTAACTTTTTATTCAGCAGCTCTTCAGTTAGCAGCTTCAGCAGTCTGGTTGCTAAAGCCCATATTACCTTAGCAATAATGCATTGATTCAAATGAAAGGTGGATGCGAATAGGAAAGGGTCTGAACACAAAGATGACTAATAAAAATAATTTAAGAAACTAAAAAAAAGAAAAAATGAAGGCCAGACTAAAAGTTAACGTAAAGGTGAGCTACTCATTTAACACTTTACCTGCCTTCGATGTAAGTTGTCATGTTACAGAGGTCCAGGCTATGTGGATTCTACTTCTGGGTTCTTGTTTATTCTACGGGGTTACTGTTTGTGGCTTGCACGGCTACGAGTGCAAAGGGTCACAGCTACAGGGTATAATTACATTTACAAAAAGCAGGGGTTATGATAGCACTCCAAAAATAAGTAAAATATATATAAGTACAAAGGAAGTGCAGCTGATATGGTCAAATAAGCTACAAGCATACAAAAGAGATGGCATTAATCAATACACACACTACCTGGTCTCCTGTTTCCTAAGGAATTTAGTATCTATGCAAGCGCATGTATTTAAAAAAAAACAAAACAGGGGTTTTTACTAACAAAGTTGTGATCATAAAATTGTTAAGCCAACACTCTCTTTTGTATGGGGATCCAGTGCACCACTATGCAAAAATTATGTAAGTTGTGTGAAGACTAGCGTCTTTAAGTCTGTGCCACACAAGGTATTTTGATTGGCCATACTCATAAAATTCACTTGTATGGCATGCTAATGCAAGTATGACAAGAATTGGAAGTCCTGGGAGGTTTGATTATTCTCCTTAAAACAAGGTTTCTTTTTTCTCAGGGCACCCAGATTACTGTACAGTATGTCTAGGTGTCAGTTTGGCCAACCCAAGATATGGTTTCAGAATTATTCACCTTGATTTTCTACTATGTCACTATTTTAAAGGTAATTAGGATGACAGCAACCTAAACAACATGGATACGTACATGTAGTCCACACATGGGATCCTTTCCTAAGGAGACTGCAGTTATTAACACACCTCATCTGCAAGTGGCCTAATAGGATTAATTATAAGAGAAACACCAGAAAAGGATCTTAGGGCAATGGCACACATGGCATGTCTTTAATTACAGAAAGCAGATACAAAGCAGCAAGAACTGGGACAAAACACTTCCTGTTAAGCATTATGGGAACTGCTGAGTATATGACAAAAACAAGAAACTGATGGTCGCAAACACAAAGTACTGTGATTTCAGATGATAACTGTTTTAAGTGACATAAGGGCTGTGATTTTTATTATCAAGTGAGAAGCAATTCCTAATGTTGTTTATTTGTGGGTTTTACCCCTGTCATTAAGAGGAAATCTTAATCAGGTAGTTCGCCTTGAAAATAACATTTAGTATGATGCGGATAGTGAAAATTTGCAAACAGTCTTCATACTTTATGTACTTTCTTTGCCTTGCAATTAAAAATTCAATCGTTGGACTAATTTTTCTTTTATTCATTTTTTATCACTTATATTTCATTTTAGACTTTTTCCTATTCATCTACCAGTCTGTCATTTAAACCACTGCCTGGTTGCTACTGTAATTGGGACATTAGCAACCAGGTAACAGTTTATGTTCCAAAGTGAAGATTTGTGGGGGAAAAAAAAAGTTAAATATTAACATTAATACTGTATTCTTTATGATTGTCTTAGAATTCCACTGGTTATATCACACTTAAAATTAATTGTAAGTGAACTGAGCCTGTAACTGTAAATTTATGAGCACTGCAGCAGCAAAATTGCAAATTACACTGTGACCATTGCTATAGCAAATGGTAAACAAAGGTACAGACCAAAAGGTGTAGGTTTATAGCATTTTGGATCAGAAAACACTGGTTTGGTGGGATTCTTCAGAGGTTATTTGTGATGTTTTGTTACTACTAGGAAAAACACTGCACAAAACTGTGCTATGGGAAATTTCAGACACCAAAACTGAATGTTAGTAACAGATACTGAAGGAGAGGTTAGGGAGGACTGCATTAGAAAATGAAACCAGTCAAGGTAGGAAACTGAGAATATATCAGTAATGTCCCAACAGTGACACTCCAGATGCTGTAGAATTACAGTTTTCATTATCCCACAAAAGTCTTTGTTCTCAAAGTCTAAAGAATACAAATCCATGTATAAATATCTGTTAATAGCCACTGTAAAGTGAAATAATAGCCAATGTGGAACTTGGGATGTGACAGGTATAGAGGAAAAAGTAAGCTGAAGATACATGACAGACAAGGTTATGTAAAGTAGCTACATATAAAGTAGAGCAAATGGACACACAGATATGCTATGTTCTCACAGTTAAGATGACAATAGTAGGCTGCCTTAAAGAATGAATAGGATTTAACTTGTTTGTTCAGATTCACGTCACATAAATGATGGGTCATTGAGACAGACATGAAACAGAGGGAAGTCTCTCTGCCCCGACAGCTCAATCACCCCCTCCAACATGACAAGTATTCAGCTTGACAGGAAGCACGAGGAGGGTGAGACAGCAACATTCTTTTCTTGTCTTGTACTGAAAATTCAATATCAGTTTAAATACTTTCTGGGTATTGTCTTTTAATATTCATATAAATAGGCTTCTAGATATAACCATATCTAACATTTTGTAATTGTTGCATGGTACCCCTGAAAATGATTACGGACAATCAATAAAAAAATCAATTTGAGTCCCTATAAACATATATAAATGGGTATTTAAAGTAGGGTATATGTGTAACCCTTTTATATGCAGGCAATCTGCCTCAAGCCCAGTTGTGAACAGGTGGCCTGAGGTGGGGAGGGGAAATAAGCTCATTAGAGATTTATGATCTGTCCTTAATGTACCCTAGTGAGCCAAGGAGAATTATCAGTTAGGAGAAGAGCCTGGGACGGCTATGATGTGAAACAGTTAGGGGAGTGCCATCAGAATGGAGAGATACTAAAAACATTTAGGGGGCTGACTCACTTAAGGGTCGAATATCGAGGGTTAATTATCCCTCAATATTCGACTAGGAATTGAAATCCTTCAACTTCGAATATTGAAGTCGAAGGATTTAGCGCAAATACTGCGTTCGTACGATCGAACGATTCGAAGGATTATTCCTTCGATCGAACGATTCGAAGGATTTAATTCCAACGATCGAAGGAATATGACTTCGGTAGCTTTTAGATGGCGAACTAGGGGGTAGAAGTTTTTTTTAGCTAGAATCCTTCGATTCAAAGTCATAGTCGAAGTAGCCCATTCGATGGTCGAAGTAGCCCAAAAAATACTTCGAAATTCGAAGTTTTTTTACTTTTTTTTTTACTTCACTCGAATTTAGTGAATCGGCCCCTTAACTTAATTTAACTTAATAAAGGCTTCCTTGGTTTAGATTAGGGATGCACCAAATCCAATATTTTGGATTCGGCCGAACCCCAGAATCCTTTTTGAGGGATTCGTCTGAATACCGAACCGAATCCTAATTTGCGTATGCAAATTAGGGGTGGGAAGGGGAAACGTTTTTTACTTCCTTGTTTTGTGACAAAAAGTCACACAGTTTCCCTCCCTCGTATTCAGTTTGGCAGGGCAGAAGGATTCATAGATTCGGTGCATCCCTAGTTTAGATCAGGGGTCCCTAACTTTTTTAAACGTGAGTGACATTCAGAGGAAGGCTTCTAATATTTAAAAAGGGATCACGATCTCAGCCTGGCAATTATAGGTCAATAAATTTGATATCTATGTAGGCAAATTATTTGAAGGTTTGTTAAGGGATCACATTCACAATTTTGTCCTGGTCAATGGCATTATGAGCAGCAATCAGCATGGCTTTATGAAGGATAGGTCATGTCAAATTTGATAGATTTTTATGATATCTTTGAGCAATGTCAATGGGAATGGAGAGCAACATGTTGCTCATGAGCTACTGGTTGAGGAATCAGTGGTTTAGACAAAAGCTAAAATTCTGAATATGGCTAGGACACCTGTCTTTTACCAGCCTGTATTTTATCAGCCTGAAGAATTGCAGTGTAATATGGATTTTATACCCAGGACAGATGGCAACCCTAGCTATGCCACTAGCCTTAAAAAGATACTGACACCAAAAATTAAACCTTTTTTTACATCTATCATAATGTTGTCCTATCTATAATTTTGCCATAAAAGTATTTACAGATGCTTTTACATTACCCATCTGATCCCTCCATGTTCCTCTGTGAGGATGCTGCCATATTTGAACTTCAGCAGTCTATTAGGACTTCGGTTTAGGAACTTCAAGTAACAAATACTTACAAAAGGAGCTCTTTTGGTGAAAAACGATAAACATGAGCTAATTTTTGATGTACAATGTTATTTTGAATAATATTTTTTTTAATGTCAGTATCACTTTAAGGGAGCAGGGATAAAAAAAGGAGGAGAGCAAAAGCATCATAGGAAAATGAAGATTGGAGTAGAAATGTGAAGCACTGATGGAAAATTAAATGACGTGTACAAGGTGGGAAGTCTAATGCGGGCAGAGATATTTTGGAGAAAGTTAGAATAAAGTAGATTAAGTTGAATATAAAATGCAGACACTTTTAAGCCCAAGGCAGGAGGCATATAATCCACCTGCTTTTTTCAGCTGGCAAAGCATCTGAACGGAATGCCCCTGACACCAGTGGTGACAAGTACATTTCAGCCAGGAAATGTACATTTTGAGCATTTTCTGGCTCAAATTGGCCCATCACCGCTAGTGACGTGTGCATTCCATTTAAGTAAATGACAGGCTATAACTGCCAGGCTGAGGCACGTCTCCACCGGCTAAAAAAAGGCTGCTGGAGAATATTTCCTATGTACCAAAGGCCTAAGAAAATAAGGAATTGCTTAAAAATAGAATAAAAAATAAGAAGCAACTAAAATATTGCTGAGGTGATTGGAGGGTAGGTGAAATGGAAATAGAGATAGTAAGCTACAGATAGCAGTAAGATATGGATGATACAGATGGCAAAACGGGGGTAAGCCAAAAGCTAGTATAATAGTTGAAGGACAAGAGATGTGTGAGTGGTGCTCTGTTTATGGTTCGTCAGCACAGGGAGAACAGTGTGCGATAGGGTTCACTACCCCGACTGATTGTTACATTACACAAAGGCAAGGGGAGGGCGGTGAAGATGGAAAAGGGAGAACAGAAAGGGATTGAGGCGGACAAAACAGAGAGATGGGAATAAAATTAAGGATGAGTCAGCAATATGTTATTTTACAGAGTCCATTTGTAAGCAACAATCCATATTGTCTTTACAATATACAAAATTATTTAAATATAAATATTTAAATATTAAAATTGTAAGCATTTATAATTTTTAGGTCCTTCTCCTATGATAATTTATACTGAATTATATATTTGGGAAATCATCTCATCTTCCATTGTAACTATATCAAAGACGGAGGTTCAACTAGTCCCAGAAGCATAGACTATAGATGGGCCAATTCTAAATATCCCAGTCTATAACATTTATTTTGCAGGTTTTTAATTTATTAGGCTTCTTTAAGAGCTGACAATGTTATCTTGTTTTGGGGTGTCTGACCCCAGCAAATAAACCAAAAAAAAAAAACAGCAATATAAAAGTAATGAAACCCACCATTTTCCCAATAAAAATGATGCTATTTCACATTTACAGTTAAAAAGGAAAACACTGCTTCACAAGATGTATTTAGCAAATAAGTAGCATTTGACATGTGTTACAGACACTGCAGTGAGCAGGGGACTGTCATGTTGCTCTCCAGCTAACACAATATTTACAGTGCTCTCAGTGATGATCAGGCAGATGAAAACGGAAAGGCGATGACCTGGTTCGTTGCCTTTATGGAGTCCCTAAATTATCAGTCCCAGAGACTTCCACTAGACCAGTGTTTCACAGAACTTTATGCATTTTTGCAAATATTCAAAGTGACTACTTCAAAATGGCATTCTCCTTCTGTGTCATCTCTCATGACCCTAAATTTAATTACTACTGCTCCTATAGTAAGCATGTAAGTATGAATGTAAAAAAGTTCAGAAACATTGCCCTGGTTTTTTTTGGCATTTTGTTGTTGTGAGATACTAACCTTGTGTGCCATAAGGCTTAGGCTTTAGGGTAACTTTTATAAGTGCCATTAGTACAAAACAGTTGGAGCAAGAAGAAGACATGAAGAAAATTATATTATTATTGTGCCTAGTAAAAGAATTTGCATACCAATAAGCTATACATTTATCTACAGAAGAAGAGAAAAATTTTCTTCTTTACACCCACCAATTACACTGTAAGTTGAGTGGTTTTTGTATTGTACTTTCTGTTTCCTCTGTTCAGATAAATCAAATTAATCTTACAGTTTTGCATAGGAGAAGTAATGTTAAGACATTCCACATATTAAAGTTGAATATATGCAAGTGCTATTAAAGTGACCTCTATAGTAAAGCTGGCCAGCATAGCAGCTTATTGGTTCGGGCTGTGCTGCCTGCTGAATGGCCTGCCCGATATAGGCAAGATATCTATCAGGTAGGTTTGAAAATCCAGTAGTGTGAGGATCTACAAATGTATATGGCTCTCTACAGACCATTCTTTAAAAAACCCCTATGATTTGAACATTGGCACGGGTCAAACAATTGGATCAGCTCAATTTGGCCCAGCCCATGGGTGGCCAAACTATCCAAACATCCAAGCATTTGGCAATCTCACAAACTGACTTTAAAGGAAAACTATACCCCCCAAACAACGTAGGTCTCTATTAAAAGATACTGAGTAAAACAGCTCATGTGTAAAACCCTGCTTCATGTAAATGAACCATTATCATAATAATATACTTTTTTAGTAGTATGTGCCATTGGGTAATCATAAATAGAAAATTGCCATTTTTAAATAAATCTGTTGCTTAAGTATTCATTTTGGGGGTATAGTTTTCCTTTAACAAAATTATTTTATAAGTAAAATCAGGCACATAATTTATAATTGGGGAGGCAAAACTTAAGGGCTTGAGGCTGTTGTAAATTCCCTTAGAACTAGTGGAAGGCAGAATATGTTGTATATTGTAGTTTTCAGTAAGTGTAAGTTGTATATCCCAGTTATGAATCAAATAAGAGTATCTAATATTACACTGGAAGCAGTTTCATCCTGGTGCAAAGCTAAAGGCAGGGCAAAATTTCTATTTTGTATACAGTAAAGAAGTTATTCCAGGTTGCTACAGTAAGTGTTTTCAAAGGAAATTGTGGATGTGCCTCTGCCCTAGTCTTAACTGAGGAAGTGATTCCACAGGGGCACATATCATTGTAAGGTGATTTAATTAATGGGTCTAAGTTGCCTTGCACACTTACTTCAATCTAATTACCAGTGAGCAGAGGGTCTGATCCCTTGCTCCCCAAGCACAAGCCTTACTTCATAATTAATTGCACAATTTCTGGGACAGAATATTTTGTTTTCCAGGGGCTAGTGCAATATTATTATTAATCTGAAGCATTCATTAATATGTTATCAAAAATGTAACAGTCGTGAGTAGTCACAGTGAAAAATCCCATGATACACTGTAGAAAACCATACAGATGTCACCAGTAAAGCTGAAAACAAATGAAAGGATACCTTGAACTATTGAAGAGGTGAGCTGACCTGAGACATCTGCAACACTGGTAAAATACAGAGACAGGGACAATAAAAGATTTTGGGGTAAAGTGGTGTCAAGTCAAGTATCTTTGCTCACTAAAAAAAAATAAAAACATTTCAATATTTTCAACTAGGTTGGCAATAGCCGAAATGAGAGGAATGAGAGGAGAGAAAAGCGATTATTTTGATCAACAGACAAATATACTGTAGACTTTTTTGGGAGAGTGGGGGGCAACGAAATAATTCTCATGATCGATGAAGGTTAAAGCCTTGGGCCAGCGCCCTAGAAACCACATGTTTCCTGTCAAATCCATATACAGCTCTCTGTTGACGTGAAAGGGTACAGACTCTGGCACTGCTCATTTGATAAACTAAAGATACCATATACAAACAACACAATGCATGCTATGATAAAGAACACACTGCACAACATTGCTTTCTATAAATTTGCTGCTTAAGAAACACTGATGAAGGTTTAGTTTCAAGGCAATTAAGTGCACATACCAACATAATTATCTTTATAAGTATCACTGCCTCGTGCTGAGAAATATGGCAGTGCAATCCTATAAGAGGCAACTTCAGCTTACTTTGACAGGTGTGTGCAACAAAGTTTGCCATAGCGTTAATCACCATTATTGGGGCTACCAGAAACAGTGAAAAATCTGGAACTGATAATGCAGCCAAGTAATACACACATAATATAAATAAATATATATTGAAAGGGTAGGAATTTAGTGAACCAACTGGAAATTTGGATGTTCGGATACGGGGAATGGTCCCCTGTTTATCGTGTAATCAATGCAGTTGAGTCAACAAAAGTGCAGTCTTTCACCATCCTCAAACTGGACTCAGTTACCAGCTTAAAGGACACTTTACATGTTTATCAAAATATCAGTTCTTAACTGTCCGCGTGGCCTTATCTATGTGGGAGAGACCACGCTGCAGATAAAGACACGAGTAACATAGATTGACCATTAGAAGGGGTAATATGAAATGGCCTGTTTCCAGACATTATGTGGAAAAGTGACAGTCTGATTTGGGTTTAAAATATATGGTGTTGGAAGAAGTCCAACCTGAGCTGGCATTGAGAAAGAGAGGTGTGGTGGATCAATCAATTAAATTCATTGGCTCCCAATGGGTTAAATAATGATTATGATTTGTATTTTTTTGTTAATCATAGATTCCACTGTTTATTTTTGGTTTATCTCCTGTGTTAGAGTGGACGTATTGGGAATAGAAGTGAAGGAAATGGTTAACTACGTGTGTGTTAAACTAAGGTGATGATATCATATACTATTAGTGCTTTCCTGTTTTGTACTATAAATGAGTTTTACCATTTTGTATCACATTTTGACTACTGAACCCATGTGCTTTAGAAAGGAGTTTGAATACTTTGAAACGTTGTGCACAAAAGGGTTTGTGCGCCATAATCTATTATTTTAGATTTGACTATGACCTGCTTCTTAACACAATAAGAGGTAAAAAAAGGATGCAAGGGTATGGATTATGTAAATGCAGATATACAATGTTTGTGTACAATGTTAAGTCGAGAGAGTGAATACACAATGTTTGAGTATATCTACATATTGGTGCATAATTTGAATAGATCTATTCTTAAGGTGTTAGCTAACCAAATATCAGTGTTAACATATGTCTTTACTTCATAGGTCAATTCAGGGTCGAACTGGGCGTCTGGGATACCGGGAAAAAACCTGATGGGCCCCGCTGGCACAGACCCGGTACCTAAACAGCCGCTACTTACCTTCCTCACTCTTACCGCCCAGGGCCCACCCTGAGGCTGCAAGTCCGGTGCCCCCCCCCAATCTGATGCTGGGCCAATTCAGGAGAAGGAGATTCCGTTGAGATAGGAGAGAAAAACGTATATATTGTAGTGCCAACATAACCATATCACTCAGCACAGGGCTTTTTACTGAAAGGCCAGCAGAAGAAATCTTGGGAATTTATGAAATATCTTATAGCTCACCCAATGGGTTATCAATATCAGTTCCCAAACACTTTCCCGGGTTCTTTCTCTTTTGCATAAAAAAAGGAGACAGCTTCCTCACTAACAGTCAGGCTATGTAACTTACCATCAAGGCATATGGCCAAGGTAGGATTTCTATACCAGCTGAATGTTTGATACCTCATTATTCCAAAGGTTATTTATATAAATGGTGTCTCTAGACACAAAAATGACAATAAGGGTGGGTATCTGGTATTAGATATATTTCAGCAGGCAGAGAAATGAATCATGTGGCATAAGCCCTAGACTATTGGTAATCAGTGATTCATTGGAGTGCAGCAAAAATGTGTGGGTAGCATTTAATCCAGGTAGTAATTAGATCAAAATTAGTCATTTTGGCTTTGAAATAATATTTCCATAGTAAGGCTGATTTTGCAATCAGTTTGTGGGAGGTTGTTTGCCTTTCCTTGGATTAAAACTGATATTAAACTTTCCTGTGTTGGAAAGATAACAGTTGCATAGTTATCTTGGTAAGAAAAAAAAAAAACAGAAGTCCATCAAGTTCAACCCCTCCAAACGAACACATGATACAAATCCAAAACACTCTTAAAGCCATTAAAGGAAAACTATAACCCACGAACAATTCAGGTCTCTATAAAAATATATTGAATAAAACAGCTCATATGTAAATAAACCATTTTCATAATAATATACTGTTTTAGTAGTATTTGCCATTGGGTAATCATAAATAGAAAATTGCCTAAAATTAATAAATAATCTGTAGATTAAAGGGAAACTATTGTGAAAATGGAAATTTAATATGAGCTTCAGCATACTGAAATAAGAAACTTTCTAAATACAATCAATTAAAAATTCTGTACCGTTTCTGAAATAATGAAATTTATCTTCAGTATTCCTCTCTCAGCATCTGTTTCTCCTCATTCTGTCTTCATTCAGGAGTCGAGTGTCAGATGAATGATCCAATATATCTTATAGGGGGGCTCCTTTACCCTAGAAGATGTATTAGAGCTCACTCTTTAAAAATCACCAGACATCATTTTTTTTGTTAGATTTCGTTTGTACTGGAATACGTTATTTGAGTGAGCTCTAATACATCTGCTAGGAAAAGGAGCCCCCCTCCTATAAGATATATTGGATCTTTCATCTAAAACCCAACTGCTGCATGAAGACAGAATGAAGAGAAAAAGATGCTGAGAGAGAAATAGTGAATATAAACTTGATTATTTCAGAAACAATGCAGACTTTTTAATTGATTGTATTTAGAAAGTTTCTAACTTCAGTAAGAGGAAGCTAATATTAAATTTTTTAAAACTTTAAGTATTCATTTTGTGGGTATAGTTTTCCTTTAATAGAATCTGCCATCACAACATCACCTGGCAGGGTGTTCTACATCCTCGCATCATATCCCCTCACAAGTGCCTTTTCTGCAGAGAAAATAACCCCAATTTTGATGCAAAACATGGTAAAAAAAACTCTTCCTCAAAAGATTGTTTCCAACATAGAAGGAGGATACAATACTAACTTCATTCCACATGATGAAGCAGATATCCTGGGTTATGCGCTAACATAATTTCAGAGTAACATCATTCAGAGTATCAGATGCCTCTGCATAACTTCAGCATAGAACCACACTTTAAGGGCTGCTGACAAACTAATTTCCAGGTTCTCATGTGATCACTCAAGTTATGCAGACACTAGCACACTGAGTAACGATGTAACTGGGACAGGCTCCCCTCATGTATTAATAATAATTATTGTAAGTTTGCTAACGATCTAATGAAGGTTTTACAGGAGCACAAAGTATAATTACCCAGAGGAGGATCTGGGATCTCGTTACTCACATATATTAGAGGTAAAGGGATAATTAGACAATGTTACCACCCTCTTGGGTTCAGTAATTCTTAGTCACTTTACTCCAGAAAAGGGTAAACATACTAAACAGTGTTCTGCCAAAACTCCTCTGAACTTCATTTATTCAGATCTTAACATTTCTTATCATAATTCAAAATTTTGTCAAACCTAGGAACTATTTTGAAGGTAGAGTAAAATCACATAAAACAAGTATTATGTTATGTTACAACTGCTAATATGGCCAGACACAAAGATCCACCTACATTCTGAACAAAATTGGGCTGATCCACCCAGGCCACTGATTGGAACAGGTCCTGTGCAGTGCCATTGGGATGGAACTGTATCAACCTGTTAATGCAGTCCCTGTCTGATGGGATTTTCAAATCTGCCCAATATATAGCTGGATTATTTTCAGACAGGTATCTGTCAGGGAGGCAGTTAGGGTTGCCACGTGGCTGATACTATACCAGCTTAGCCAGCAAAAATTATCCTTGCAGGCCTGTATTTCTTTCTAGAAAAGGAGGCAACACCGAGGGGCCTATTTATCATGCTGTGTAAAGTTAGTGGAGTGACACATTACCAATGATGTTGCCCAAAGCAAACAACCAGCAATTACATTTCAACAGTTAGAAAGCAAAAGCAAAGATCTGATTGCTTGCTATGAGCAACATCACTGGTAATATTTCCCTCTACTTTTGCACAGCATGATTGGCCAGAGTCAGTTGGGCAGGCCTAATCATGGGCGATAAGCTGCTGACTAGCTCTGGAAGGGGCAACTAAACATTATGATCTACATCCATAAAAACATTGTTAGCATTCTGTTCCATGGAAAATATTACTTAAATACCTATTAATGGGAAAATGTATATTTCTATATTTTACAAACACCCATTTCTTATGTGAGCTTAACATAATTATTATCAGAATGAAAAGCATGAAACAGAAGAGTGATTTAGACAAGCTGTTTGTTGACAGTGTCTTGAGATCTACTGGCTAAGCCGCTAAGGTCTACTGGTATATACCTTTTGGGTACCTCTGATCTAAACCAAGCATTATAAATGTTGTTTATCTAGAGCCATGAATACGCATTTCTCAACTAAAGACTCCTAGTAGGATGCTGTTCTCTTAAGCCAAGCAGGTATTCTGACATATATTTGGTCACTGCAGTGGACATTCTTCATGTTTTCCAATTTTTACCTTGGCAAAGAAACCAATATAACAGAAACCAAACATATAAATAAACCTGAATACAGCATGAAGCTAAATTAAGCCTCCTGTGCCCATTTGTTTAAGTGAATATTTTCCAAGTCAATAACAGTAAAATTAAAATTTATAATGATTTCTATTTTGTAGGACTGTATAGAAAATGTATAGATAAGTAACCATCCTAGATTAGAAGAGGCATATAGTAACCTTATTCAAGTGAAACACATTCTTACAGAGTTTATTGTGTAATAAAAATGAGTAGAGAATATGTGATATGTTATATCTATTCAGCCCTGGATCTATTTTTCATAAATGGCACTTTGCAGTAAGTTGCTTTTGAAACTAATGACATTCTAAGATTCACAGGTATAAATGGAAAACATAATATGTATTATCAGCTATATGTTATTTTGGGGTTGGCTGTGGCAATGTATATTGGGGGAAGGCATATCATACTTATATTAATACTGTAATACTGTAGGCATTCCCATGTATACAGTATACTTAAATATTTTTATTTAAGTGATCTATCTCTGTGCATTCAGAGCTCCTCTGTTTATGGCAAACCAATGTTTAGGTTAAGTATGTATAAGACTGATTAAATATAGACCTTTCTACTGCCTACAATTTTATATAGGCTACCAGATCCTCACTCGTGATTTACCTTGAATCCTAGAAAAATATACAATATGTAAGAGTGTAATGTTGGCACAGTCTCTCTGTCCAAACCAGCTTCAGCTAGTTAGCAACAAATTATATTAATTATTTACCCAAAATGAAGCATGAATATTAATGTGTTGCAGAAACAAGGAATTAATATTTCCCTGTGTCTATGGAGAGATAGAGAGAAAGCAGAGGAGAGAAAACATTAGGTGGGAGAAAAACAGGAGAAAGACATAATATCGGAGAGGTAAACATTGATTTAAAAAATCATATGCTTATGTTCACTAATATAAACACACAACAAGGGTTTAAAAATGTGCACGGTGTTAGTCCTACAAACGAATATGGCTACAAAGTCCTTTTTTTAATATATTGCGTTTAAGGCACCAACCTAAAGGTTCAACATCGGCATATTAATAATGTTCCAGGCCTTCAAAGTTGCACACAGGAACAATTCTAATGGGTTGATTTAATATTTAAATATGTTTATGCCGATTTAAGGTGGCAGTTTGATCGTATCTATCCACACAGTATGCCTACAGTATAGTTTACTGTCTTCTAGTTAAGAGAGATTCTGTATGATTTTAAATGGTATACCATGGCATTTAAGTGGCAATGTAAATTATATTTTACACAGCTTTATCAATATGCTCCCAAGTGTGTAATTTTTAAATTGCATCTCAGGGGCAAAAAGCCTGTGGGCACTGAGCCATAGGTTATCACACAGTGGGAGATTTATCAAAGATCAGTTTGGGAACCCTATAGATACCATGAAACATTCCAGCTATTCAATCGTCGCTGGAATTTCGATCAATTTTATCAAATGAATAAGTCAATGCAAATCCTGCACAGCTGTTTAGTAAGACCTTGGGAAGTATTTAATATGTAAAGACATCTTCTCTACAATAGCCATGTTTATTTGGTCACAGTATTTAAGACTAAGGACTAATTGCTGAATATGTTGTAAAATAACTGTACTTTGTGTTCCTTTAAACAACTCACATTAAAGTAAATTTGGTCAAAATACATTGAAATCAACAGGATGGTGAAATTACATTGCAGTTGAGTGCTAAGAGTTTTTAGCTCTGCAATAGCATAAACATACCCTGTCAGAGATGCTCCTTTTTACTAAGCTACAACTGTTCTTCATTGAAAAAAAGTCTCTCTTGTAGTCAACGTCATATAAACATGGAGGTTGGACAGCTCCTTAGATAAGTGATCCCCAACCTATGACTCTCTTTTTTGATTTGCTTAAACACCATCCCATATCACAGGCAATACCAGAGTTGTCAAAAGAAATTCACTTATTCTATTAGAGCCCTATACATTAGGGCAATTGGCCCTGGGACATGCAAAAATCTGCAAAAGTCCACAGTATTTATTATTTAAACCCAGGCAATATTAGGGACAACGATACTTCTCCCCCATATATTGTTCTGATGGTGTCAAAACAACAATGATTTGATATTTCTGCTATCTTAATCCAAAATTTACACAGGCTCTAATTAAACACATCACAAGCCAAATCTCAGAGGGCAGCACAAATGCAGGGCTCTATTACACCTGCAACTCTTTCACAGAAACACAGTCATGGCACTGAATCATCTTAATGTATCTGTATGCAAAAGCCTGATGAATAATCCTGTGACATGTCACCCTGTGGAACATTGATAATATATCACTGCCTGGCACCCAGTAACATAAATTCTCTAAACACACTACTCCAGAAAGACTGACCAACAAACCTTTCCCATTAAAATGAAACAGAACAGAAAAAATTGCATTGTTATGAACATGGCTGGATACTAGGGAAGCAGCGAATCTAGGGTTCGCTTCAGTATTCGGCCAGGATTTGGCCTTTTTCAGCAGCATTCGGATATGTCCTAATCCTTAAAATCACAAAACAAGAAAGTAAAAATTTTTTTAGCCGTGCGCAGCTTTCTTTTTTCCTCCCACTGCCTGATTTTCATATGCAAATTAGGGTTAGAATTTGGTTCACTGTTCGGCCAAGTCTTTCACAAAGGATTCAGGGGTATGGCCGAATAGTGGGTTCGGAGCATCCCTACCGAATACTGTGGTAGAAAATCGCTTTAACTGCTCTGCAAATGTGATCTGTTAAAGGGGTGGTTCACCTTTAAGGTAACTTTGAGTATGTTATAGAATGACCAATTCAAAGCAACTTTTCAATTGGTTTTCATTATTTATTTTTTATAGTTATTTGCCTTATTCTTCTGACTTTTTGCAGTTTTCAAATGGGCATCGCTGACCCCTTCTAAAAAAAAAAAAATGCTCTGTAAGGCTACAAATGTATTGTTCTTGCTACTTTTTATTACTCATCTTTCTATTAAGGCCTCTCCTATTCATATGCCAGTCTCTTATTCAAATCAATGCATAGTTGCTAGGGTAATTTGGACCCTAGCTACCAGATTGCTTTAAAAAGAAAATTGAATAAAAAGCTAAATAACTCAAAAACCTTAAATAATAAAGAATGAAAACCAATTGCTGTCTACATCATACTAAAAGTTATATCAAAGGTGAACAACCCCTTTAAGCCTAAGATATATATTTAGTACATATGCCTTTTAAAATAAGCAGAAGAGTGTTATTTGACCCAACAGTAAAGCCCCCCCCCACGACGGCAGAGTCTGCTGTATATGTGATTATGCCACTGGTAACTGAAATGTTAAAGTGATACCCACAGGTTCCTATAAAAGTCATAGGAACGTGTCCATATTTAGGAGCTGCTGCATGCCCCACCAAAGCCACCCCAGCCTCGCGAACCTTAATTAACCCGACCCTTCAACACTGCTAAATGATGTTCTGTGTTGTTTCAGTGATGCTGGGCTGGGCGCGGTCCTTCCGTAGGCCAATTACAAATAAAAACAGGACTCCAGCCTATGGAAGGATCACTCCACCCCAGGCCCGGACTGGCAATCTGTGGGTTCTGGCAAATGCCAGAGGGGCTGCTATAAGGTGCCATAGAAAGTCAGTATTTAGTGGGCTGGTGGGGGCTGTTTTGGGCCTCTGTGTGGGCTGAGTGGGCCTCTATGTACCTGAAATGCCAGGGCCTATTATAATTCTCAGTCCGGACCTGCTCCACCCCCCCAGCCCAGCATCACTGAAGCAATGCGGAAGATTCATTAGGAGGGGCATATTCGGCTTGCACCAGCTCCCTATGGACACGTTCCTTTGATTTTTATAGGAACGTGTCGGTAACGCTTTAATGGGGCAAACTATTACATACTCTTACATTTACAAATTCTATGTAGAAATAAGCGAAGTGGCTAACGCTAGCAAAAATTCACCAGCGTGACGTCATTTTGTCACTTCGCCAATCAACTAATAAGTGCTGGCCTAAATTCGCTAGCGAAGTGGACCTACTCTTACGGCAGGCAAAGTTGCACTCTGGCGAAGGGACATAACTACGCTAATTCACTAAGTTGCGGACTTTGCACCAGACTTTTCTTCACCACCTCAGACCAGACGAAGTGCAATAGAGTAGCTAGGGATAGTCCAAAAAACGTTTACATTTTTTTCTAAGTCCCAAAAAAACACTGGCGGCTTTTACTTTTTATAGGGTGATAGACTGCAAAAGATTTTTTTAGGGTACGCTCCTTCCCCCCTACATTTGATAACATATGGCACCTAAACTATACTGTAGGCACATGTGTAGGGCATTAGAACACATTTATTAAGGTTCCCTGGCCTTGTGTAGTGTAATGTGTTTGCTGCTGCATATACGGCGTTGTACTTTAACTGCACGCTGTATGCAGATTTGCCATCGCTAGCGTAATTTCGAACCGCTGATCGTAACATCGCTAGGAAAACTTCGCAAACGATCGGTAACTTGTGCGCAACTTCAGATCTTCGTGAAATTGCACAGCCCTGGCAAACCTACGCCTAGCGAAGTGCTTCGAAGGTAAGTAAATTTGCCCCTTGACTCTCCAGCATTTTCTGAAAATCAAAGCTCGTTGCCCTCAGTCACTAGCACTATGCAGGGATTTCTGCTTTAGTAATACTAAGGGGTTATTTACTAAAACTCATTTTTTTTCTCATATATTACCTGAAACAAACTTGAACTAACTCCCATGCACGAATTTGGCTAATTTACTAATAATTAAACCCTAAAAAATCAGATGAAATTCTAAAATTTTGAATCTTTATAAATACTTCAAATTTGTCAGAGGGACCTCTGACATCCTTTTACATCTCTTTTACATAAATTTGACAGGTTTTAGCTGGAGTATTTTAATTTTTTTTTGGTGCTTTGGGGCATAATAAATCTCTAAAAAGTTGAATTTTTTTCTCTAATTTTTCGCTAATTTTTAGAGAAAACAAAACTCATCCTTTAATTAACAGTCTCCCGAAAGGACTCAAAGTTAACATGCAGCACACACCATTTGGGATAGACTCAGTCTATGCAAAATCTTTAGAACGTTCAGGAAATTTAAGTGCAAAGGTTCTGAAGCAGTGATCGATTCAAAAATTCCTGTGCTGGAATTTTCTTCCTTCCTGAATTTTTCCAAATTTCTGCCAGGTCTGTTGTGGCGTCAAATAATGACATAATAAAATATAGACAACTTTATCAATATGGCAACTAGTTATTTTTAGCAAATTATTTCACGCGTTGGCATGCATAGTGTACGGAGACATACACAGTTCTATAAAACATTTTACACCGTTTTAGAAATAGTGAATTTATATAATCTCCAAAAAAAAAGAAAAAGATACCATAGTAATGTATCTCTAGAGCTTTACCAGTTCACACACATTTTTTTTCCTTTTGTTTTCCTTGTGATATTCACTTAAGTCACATGCCTTTTAATATTAGTATGAGACATCTTCCATCCATCAAAATCATGGGTGATGCTAATAGGAACATTCATGCATGTTCTTTGGGCTCTGCTTAGTGAGACAACATTAGTGAACAGTAGTGACTCAAAAGGTCAATAATGTTTATTTTAATAAGCCAATGAGACTTGAATTAGGAACTACTGGGATATATGACACCCTAAAAGATAGTCTAAGAGCCCTGTATATTAAGCTGGGGAATGGCATGTAGAGGAGTCTGCGATGTACAATAACTTCTGAATGATATATACAAACTGTACTCACATACATATCTGCAGCTGGATTTAAAGAATCAAATTTCAAAGAATAAAATTAATTTAAAGCAAATTGTGAGATACTTTTATATTATTGTAGTATTTTACCTCCATCACATTTACACATCTTTTTGTCTTTTTATCTTTATCCATCTCCTTTTCTCCCCTTTAGATGCCTTCTTTTTCTCTTCCCTGCCCTCTTTTCTCTTTGCATCCCTCCCTCCTCCTGCTTGCCATATTCTCTACATCTCTGTATCTTCCCCTCCTCCATTCATCACATTACAGCCAGATTATGATTTATGCAAATATGCACAGCTGTGCATGGTAAGTGCGGAGAGACTATTCCTCAAACGCACAAGCACAATCCTCCCCCCACCACACAAACATCCCCCAGGAAACCTCACAACTGTAAGGGGGAGTAAAGGCGTATCTATCTATCTATCTATCTATCTATCTATCTATCTATGTCTATCTATATATCACAGTGGGAAGAACACAAAAATATAGTGAGCTCCCAAGGTACCAAAAATAAGACCCTCTAGAAGCCTCTGGAAATATAATTTACAACATTTAGACATAATGCCTACATTTTGTCCAAAAGGCTTGTATAAGTCTCTGAACTAAAATAGTCCACACCCAAAGTAAAGCAGGAGGAGTTTTAACAACCCAGTAAATAGAAGAAAAGGGCATTTGTTATAGTGCCGAGAGAAATCAAAGAAAAGGTGTTATGAGAGTATAGTTGTAGCTGAAGAAGTGTATAAAGAATAGAAGTGATCTCTGCATTGAGCTTGATATGGGAGCTCATATAAAAGAGAAAAGGGCAGGCTTTAGAAATTGGCTATTACAGAAAGTAAAAGATGTGTGGTTATATGGTATGACAGGAGGCATTCTATTACTGAAAGTATTGCTATTTCTATCATTGGACTATTACATTCATATTTCTGGTTTATATTTAACCTGGTATTTGAGCTGAACAGTAGCCTTGTTGCTTCATACTGCAGCATCTCCCATCGGTACTGCCAGGCTGGTTGTCACGGTGACATAGGCGGGCATACCTGCCACCAGCCCCCAGCTCTGCCATCTGGCACCCTTTCTCGTGCACAAACACTTCTGGAGACTGGCACAGCTGAAAGAGGGAGGGGGGAGCTTCCTGATTGGCAGGATATTACATGGGTACGTGCCTGAGAGTATGGTTAATGTCTGCCAGACAGAATCTTTTGTCTATTCAAGCTGGCTGCCTGCCACTAACTAACCTTCTCCTTGAGCGAAAACCCCTTGCATCAAATTGCCAGTTCCACTTGGGCCACTTGGTCTGCCGAAGGTTAGGTCTGCACTTGTTGCCTACTGCTAGGTATGGGGTAACAGGGCTGAACCTGAATCCCGTGACTGCTTTTACAATATGAGCAAAATCATGCATTGCTATCTCAATTGTAAGTCTGTATGCTGAGAGTTCTCTGCCTAGGCTGGTGACCTGATAAAGAACTTATTTTAACCCCATGAACCTAAGCAAAGACTGGAAAATGTAGTGTCAGAGTGGCTGCCATAAATAAGAGTATGAGTTACAGAGAAGTCTCTGTGTTCTCCCCTTACAACTGGGATCGTTTATTTTGCTCTCTGAAAACAAACAGCCTGAGTTTTATCTCCAGCACACAGAGGCCTTAGACATCATTCATCATTGCAACTACCAGAATATACAGGCAGCTATATCATGGGATAGTAGGAGAGGAGGGCCCAGACTGCGATAGAGGGAAAGAAGTCAGAGAGCAGGAAAGAGAAAAATTAGCAAAACACAGCAGAGAGACGATGTAAAGGTGGCCATACACGGGCTGATAAAAGCAGAAGACAGACCGAGTTGGCAGCTTATTGGCCCGTGTATGCGATCCTTTGACGAGCTTCCCCGATTGATATCTGTCCGAGAGTCAGCCAGATGTCAATCAGGCAGGGGTAAAAATCCCATCAGATCACGGACCGTATCTGTTAGTTGATGCTGTCCCACGATCCGACCGCCCGTATACCTGTTGCTATGATCCCATTGGGCCCATTGTTGCCCACCTCTAAGTGGGCATATTAGGTAAAGATCCGCTCATTTGATGACATCGCAAAACGAGCAGATCTCTCAATGTATGGCCGCCTTAAGACTAACAAAGGTCTGGGCTGACAAGTGTATGAGAATGCATTAGCACTAGGGATGTACCAAATCCAGGATTCAGTTCGGGGTTCGGCCTTTTTGCAGCAGGATTCGGCCGAATTTGCATATGCAAATTAGGAGCTGGGAGGGAAATCACGTGACTTTTTGTCACAAAACAAGGAAGTAAAAAAAAATTCCCCTTCCCACCCCTAATTTGCATATGCAAATTAGGCTTTAGATTCGGTTCTGTATGTGGCCGAATCTTTCGAGAAGGATTCAGGGGTGTGGCCGAATCCAGCCAGAAAATACACTAAAAATAGAATGTGCAGAAACTTTTCATCACGGTTTTTAGTGTTGTGCAGGCCTCCCCAATACCAGAGGGCCGGCTGGGTTGAGGCTGACCTCATTGTGCCATTTGTATGTAGCGGGTGGGTTGAGCTCTATTGCCTGCTCTCAGTGCCTGTGATCTTAGACTGCTGGCATCCTACTTTATAGGCTCTTGCCTGCCTCGTTTTGTGATGTAATCGGTGGGGCAGGTCGGCACAGGTCTATAAACGGTGCAGAGGAACCAGGTGCGTGTCAAGCTGTTCTCGACCCGTAATGAAGTTAGAGGATCAATGAAGCTAGAGGCCAAGTGAAAGTTCCCTGTCCTAAAACTAACCCTAACAAGATAGGTACCCTCCTAGTTAAGGATAAGAGGGAAAAGGAGAAGCAAATAAATAAAATCGAAATAATGAAAAGCAGAGGTATTTGGTGGGGTGGGGGTGAACACTGAGAAACTCATAAGCTAAGCTATTAACTTCTAATACACCCATTCATTCACCATTTTCAGATTCGTAAGAAAACAATGGTAAAAGAAGCCCTTTTATTCTCAGCTCACTGTCACCGTTTTATATAATGTTCTGCAGTACTTTAATCTTCAGCACAAGTAATACTGGTGACTCTTACTTAACCACATTTGCTGTATTGCAAAGTTAACAATCACGATTTGTGGTGTAGGATGACATGCCAGACAGCTCTTCAACTATTAATCCAATATTTGGTTTATTAAGCCTTGCATATGCTGCTGTTAGACCAGTATAAATCATTTTCCTTACCTTATATTCCTACCTTCACTGTTCCCACATCACTGTGGCCCAGCAGGATACAAGAAAACAAACTACAGATTTTGACATTCACAATAAACTTGGTGCAGTGATTTTCTTTTTTAGAAAAAAATCTAAGGGTAGGAGGAGGAGAAATGCTGATTTCCAACACCTCGCTGGGTTTCAAGCTGAATTATTTATTGCAGATTAGATGTAAATGCACTGTTCTTTGCTGCAGGGCTTTGGAACACTTTCGGTACAAAAATCCCCCATGCTTATTCAGCAGGGATTTCAGTCCCGGATTCCAGATACACTTGTTTGGACAGGTGTGGGACCTGTTATCCACAATGCTTGGGACCTGGGGTTTTCCAGATAAAAAAAGCTTTCCTTAATTTGGATTTTCATACCTTAATTCTACTAGAAAATCATGTAAACATTAAATTAACCCACTAGGCTGGTTTTATTTCCAATATGGATAAATTATATATTAGTTTGGATCATGTACAATGTACTGTTTTATTATCACAGAGAAAAAGGTGATCATTTGGATTATTTGGATAAATTTAGAGTCTATGGGAGACTACCTTTGCGTAATTCTAGCTTTCTGGATAACAGGTTTCCAGATAATAGATCCCATACCTGTATTTGTAGTAGGGATGCACCGAATCCACTTTTTTGGATTCGGCCGAACCCCCGAATCCTTCACGAAGGATTCGGCCGAATACCGAACCGAATCCGAACCCTAATTTGCATATGCAAATTAGGGGTGGGAAGGGGAAAACATTTTTTACTTCCTTGTTTTCTGACAAAAAGTCACGCAATTTCCCTCCCCGCCCCTAATTTGCATATGCAAATTAGGATTCGGATTCAGTTCGGCCGGGCAGAAGGATTCGGCCGAATCCGAATCCTGCAGAAAAAGGCCGAATCCTGGCCGAATCCCGAACCGAATCCTGGATTCGGTGCATCCCTAATTTGTAGCAAAATGTTCCCTCTAATATTCTTAGGCTGCATGCACAAAAATGATCTTTTGGGGCAATATGCTTTTGTGAACCTTGTGCTTATCTACAAAAACTTTGTCAGAGTAGGTACAAAATTATGTGTTTTCATACACAATTCTTTTGTGCACACCACAATTTATGTGTGAACGCTCAAGATTTGTGATGGGGCACCTTCACAGTAGTTGCAATTTACAGTAAAGTGTCTCCCCCCAGAATTTCCAGTGTGTTCAATTTAATGTTTTGGGCAGAATATTTCTGCCATAAATGTTATCACATTTGTAAGACCTAAGTGAAAATGAAGCAAGCAATAGAAAGGGGAGAATGAAGAGTCATTATTTGCCTCACACTGAAAATGTTCCTTAATGCTTCATTAAATGCCACACAGACCCTGAAAGCCTCAACTGATAGCCCTCAAGCTGAAAGAAGTCTGCAGTGCAGCACAATATTCTCTGCATTTGCTGGAAAACCAAGGGATCATCTACCACTGCCTTTTGAAAAATAGAATGTATGTAAGATTATATACATATGTACATTATACCTCCGATTTTGTACTTTAAGTATGAAACACATTACTGTGATCTGGTGTGATGTGAAGCCCATATCTGTTGCAGTGAGTGGAACATACTGACCATGTCATTTTACCAGTGAGTGACCTTTCACATATTGTGCCATATCTGCTTACCCTTGCCATGGACTTTTTTTTACACTTTACATATTACTCGTATTACAAAATTAACAAATATTTAGTGCTAAATGTAAATAATGGTTAAGATTATTCCACATACCTGTTATTTGCCATATAATTGGATTTACATATCTGGTTGCATGTCGTATAACACTGTTCTTTGTACAATTCTCTGGTATACAGATCTTGGGACTGACTTAAGGTGGCCATACATGGAGAGATCTGCTCGTTTGGCGATGTCGCCAAACGAGCGGATCTCTCCCCGATATGCCCAGCTTGAGGTGGGCAATATCGGGCTGATCCGATCGTGGGCCCTAGGGCCCAACGATCGGATCCTAACGAATGGTAACGGGCGGTCGGATCGCGGGACTGCATCAACAAACAGATGAGGATTTTTAGTCCTTTCGGCCAGATCTCGATCAGGGAAGCCCGTCGGGGGGCCCCATACACGGGCCAATAAGCTGCCGACTGTCTGTCGACAGATTTTGTCGGCCAGTGTATGGCCACCTTTAGTTTTGTAGTCCCCTTGCTATAGGAGTACATAAAGTCAGAACATGAACTTTTATTAGTAATAGACTTTCCACCTTAATTTAGCTACTGACTCATTCATTGTGATTATTCCTGGTCTGGGCCCTTCAAAGAGCAAGAATACAGCTAGGAGCAACAATGAAAAGGGCACAAGCAATGAGACATAATAGGTTCTCACGTGAGTACAGGCCAAACTGTCTTGATATAAAAATCCAGAAACACACAGTTTAAAGGAAAACTATACTCCCTGAAACAATGCAGGTCTCTATAAAAAGATATTACATAAAACAGCTCATATGTAAAACCCTGCTTCATGTATATAAACCATTTTCATAATAACATACTTTTATAGTAATATGTGCCATTGGGTAATCCTAAATAGAAAATTGCCATTTTAAAAAATAAGGGCCGCCCCCTGGGATCCTAGGATTCACGGTGCACACAAACAAATTATACACGTTCAGTTATATAAGCCAATTAACAGACAGAGTTCTGTTTTTTGCTTCCACACTTCTTTTTGTTATAGTAAGAGTACCAGTATTTCTGGTCAAGCGATCTCTGAGGCAGCACACACCATCATGAAATGGTGGTTAAAGGCAAGAGATGCAAAGGGCAATATTTACTTAAAGGGGAAGGAAACCTAGTCGGCGCAAAAGATCTACTGCGCATGCGCCAAAAGTCACGCGCATGCGCAGTAGATCGTACTGGCGAAATGATCCTACTGCGCATGCGCCGTTCAAAGCAGGAAGAAGATTGCGTGGAAGAAGATGTCGTCTGTGAACTCCCTGGACTGGACCTGCGTAGAAGGGTAAGCAACAAGTTAGGGGCATTTGCCCAGCGGGACGGGTAGGCCAGGGGGAGGAGGGAGGGTGGGCAACAAACGGGAGGGTGGTAGGGGGGTTCGCGCCGACTAGGTTTCCTTACCCTTTAAATATACCAGTTTGGTAGGATTCTTTAATATGCCACTTAGTTTGATATAAATTATCTGTTGCTTAAGAATTCATTTTGGGCGTATAGTTTTCCTTTAAGTGCCAAGCATTACTGCCATTGTCTTGGGCTTCTGTGTTTGCAGGGAAAATTATGCTCTAAATGGAGTACACTGCATGCAGCTAATCAAACAAATCGTATTTCACTTAGGGCAAGTATAGTGAGTGACCAAATCTCCACCCTAATACAAAACACTCAACTGTGTGGTTCACTAAAAACAATGGTGCAGTGATCTGAGCAATAGAGAGGATTTTTCCTCTTGTCACACTGTGACACAGACTATCAATGATTCTTTCATTACCAACTATAGAGCTGCAGGCAAAAACCCAAGCACAGGAAAAAGAGGTCCGGAAAGAAAAATAACAGTCCCACATTACCACTAACTACTGATGTGAAGGAAGGATAACATTTTTAACCCCTTAACTGCCATCCAAAGCCACAGAAGGTAAATGATATATTAGTTTTCTGCGAAAATGTGGACATATATATATATATATATATATATATATATATCACAATAGAAATCATTTTGGCAAAAGCATGAATAAAAAATGAAGCATCAAAATGAACTTATCATTAAAATGAGAGTATTTTTCAAATAAAATGCGGACGTAGGGAAATATTACATAGAATTCACAGCTAGGCATAAAACAACACTGCAGCCCTTCAATAAAAGGCACTATGTATCTCATCTGCATAATGCAGACCACATATGTGGTTAGAAGTGCAGGAAAAATGAGAAATACAGTGTTCTACACCAGAGGAATGATCAGACTGTTTGACATGCTAGTCATTACTGCCCACAAATTTCACTGTTCCAATACGATCAGAGATGCCTAGAAGTAGAGTGTATGGAGAGATATATCTATCACTAAAAAATGTGGACAAAGACAATAAGATAAACAGTATCACTGGTAAAAATGCACGCAGAGTATGCCAGTTCAAATGTATGCACAGATAAATAGTATCCCTGCCGAAATGTATACACATTGCTCACATACAAAGCCTCCCTGGCAATAAAACAAAGAGGAAAAAAATCTGACATTTAAACTAAATAACTAATAACCAGCAAAAAAGCGGATGGGCTGTGTAAGTAGGATAGAAGAGTGCAAAAAACAGACACTATAGAAAAAGCAGCAGTCAGTATGTTAAAGGAACAATGGCAAACATTACTGACACAAGAATAATATACATTACACAGTTATAATAAAGACTGGACAACCGCATCATTATTTACAGATACCCAGACACCCATAACAACATCAACAAATGAACACAGAAACCCAAAGCCACACTGCTACATTAAAACAGGGATGCAAACAAACACACCGTTATATACACAGACTCCTTAGGTCACAGTTCATTAAGTTCTCTTGTGTCTGAAAATGAAGTTCTCACTGCTGCAAACAATTATTTCTGAGGCACTTCTTTTGAATTTCACAAGAACACAGTGCTCATTTACAATTGCATTCCAGTATGTTTACTATACAGCATGACATGTTGGAAAATTATATATATAGCTATTGTAGTTTGCTTTAAAGGGAAAGCAAATCATATTTAAATGGGCAGTTCACCTTTAAATGAACTGTTAGTATGATGTAGAGAGTGATATTCTGAGACAATTTGCAATTGTTTTTCATTTTTTATTATTTGTGGCTTTTGAGTTATTTAGCTTTATATTCAGCAGCTCTCCAATTTGCAATTTCAGCAATCTAGATGCTAGGGTCCAAATTACCCTAGCAACCATGCATTGATTTGAATAAGAGGTTGGAATATGAATAGGAGAGGCATGAAGAGAAAGATGTTTCATAAAAAGTAGCAATAACAATACATATGTAACCTTACAGAGCATTTGTTTTTTACATGGACTCAGTGACCACCATTTGAAAGCTGGGAGGATTCGGAAGAAAAAAAAATAACTCTAATTTAAAATTTGCTTAGTACTAGCCATTCTATCACATACTAAAAGTTAACTTAAAGGTGACCCATCCCTTTAAGTAGTTATCGACAATCACATGGTTTTTTGACAGTGCTTAGTAACACATTTTGGACTTTACTGGTGAACTGGGGACAGGACCCAACTGAATCTCAAAAATTTGAAGGGCACTGCTAGGGGCACTTTCAGCTATTATGCCTTCCTCTGCATCCACCTTGCCCAAAATTTAACTACATTTTTGAGCTTTGCAAACAGAATTATACTACTACTATTAGTGTAAAGCTAGACATGAAAGCCAATAACAATACAATAAGATCTGGTGTATTATTTCACATCCTTGGAACTTCTGGAACCATAGCTTAGTGACTGCTAGAAAGTATGTCAGGTATCTGTCATTTATAAGCTTATAGCTATGGTTCTACCTGGTATATAAGTTTGGGTAACCAAGAATCATTTTAATAAAGTAATAATATATACCTTATATACCTAATAATATATATACGGTAATATATACAGCAATAATATATACCTTGTATAGATATCAACAGTATATAAATATATGTATCCAACAGTAATTCAAGAACTGTAAAGCAAATGTTACATTTTTGATTCCTAGGGGGGGATTCACAAAAGTGGTGATATTGAGACAAAATAAAAGTGGAGATAAGAATGTCGGATTACACACCAAATTCACAAACTTCTAACTCCACTTCTGTGAAGTTGTCTATTAAACAGACACTTTTCAGATTTTGTCTTTTCACATTTTAACGACATTTTCTCTGAATTTGTCTTTCACTCTTACTAAAATTAAATCATCAAATTGGAATTTCTGAGGGAGGGGTTTATTTTACCTAGGAAAATTATAAATATTTTTTTTCAGGATAACCTGGACTTTCTAAATCTGCATATATGTTTGGATAATTCCACTTCTGTAACAAGATACAAGGGTCTAAATACAAAAAATAGTATTTTGCATAATATAAGGATTTGTATCAGAAATATGTCATTATCTAAGGTCAAGTGTCTCAGGTGCAAATTCACTAAGCGCCGAAGCGCCGAACGCTAGCGTTAATTCGCTAGCGTTTGGCATTTTTCGTTACTGCGCAAATTTACTAACGAACGCTAGCATAGTTTCACCAGTGTTACTTCGCACCCTTACTCCAGGTGAATTTTCGCTAGCGACGTAACTACGCAAATTCACTAACTTGCGCAGTGTACTGTACAGAAGGTTTTCTAGGCATTTGTAGTGCTAATACATATTCCTCCATTGAAATTTGAATTTCGCGCCGTATGCAAATTAGCTTTCGCTAGCGTAACTTCACTTTACATAGCGAATCAACGCTAGCGCAACTTCGCAACCTTACGCTACCCCTGTGCGCAACTTCGGATTTTAGTGAATTTGCGGAGCGCTGGCGAAACTACGCCTGGCGAAGTGCGGCGAAGTGCGACGAAGTGCGGCGAAGTTGCGCCTGGCGCAACTTCGTATCTTAGTGAATTTGCCCCTCAGTGCTGCTAAAAATAAAAAAATGGCTGTGAAGCTTTACTTAGATAATATATTCACTCAAATTGCTAATATTGCCTCATTCATTAAGCTAAAACAAGTAAAATAATGTGTGAGTTAAAATATTTTAGGCCCCGGTCACACATGCGGACCCCTACCGTGTTTTCGGCATGTTTGTGCATGGTTTTTAAAAAAAGCCGACCGCTGCATAAATATGCTTAGCGGTTTCAAGCTTAGTCAATGGGACATGCCGCTAGCATATTTACGAGGTGGTCAACTTTTTTAAAAACCGCAGCCCCGAAAATGCTGCAAAAAACGCATGTGTCCTTAATATACCAAATTGTAGAACACACACCTTTTTGGTTTAATCAGTGTTTTACTTGTTTTGTTAATCAGGCTTCTACACCTATAGGGTTAGATAGAGACCTGTGCCCCGACTATTAAATGCTAATCCCTATTAATATGCTAATAATTCACCAATGGGGCACCTTCAAGAGGTGTGAAATGAAGATGGGTGAACTAAAGCAGAGCAAATTATCTTAGAATTGATCTGACACATGGGGAACAGTTGTACTGAGCTTTACTACATTTTTAAAATGTCGGGAGAAAATGCAGTTTAAAAAGTAGTTTTTGCAACATTTTTACATCGTTTGAAAGACAAATTCATAAAAGTCTGTAAACTGTCTTTCACTAAAAAATTAAAAGTGGCGGTTGAGTGGGATTTTGGCAGATATTTGTTTCTGAATATGGAGAAAGTATTTTACACCAGTTTACCACCACTTTTACTCCAAAAATGGGCTATCTCCATAATTTTGTCAAAATGAAATATCTTTTTCCCCCTGATGAGGACAGCTATCTATACATTATTAATCTAATGACCACTCATATTAAATGAAAGATATTATATAAAAAACAAGAATTTACCAGTGCATTAAATGCTTTTAACTATAGAAGGAATGTGCTTTAAAAAGTTCTATTTCTGGTTACTTTATTGAAAATTTCTGCAAAAACCCTTCTAGTCCCTCCCATCTGTTCCACTTCCTGCTGCCTCCTTTCCCAGGCTGTGCAGTGGAGCCAGCAGCGCTCAGCACACTGCACTATAGATAGGAACCAATCAGAAGCTAGGCTGACCTAATAGGGAACTGAAGCCTGTCTTTGCTTGTGTGACTGCAAGGCTGTGATTGGCTGTCCCTCTCCTACTGTGCTTCTGGCAGGGACCATTAGGACACGCCCACCCCTAATTTGAAACACAGACAGGGACCAGTGAACATCTATAGGGAGCTCCAGTAAAGGGTCCATTTTTAAAGACAATATTAATTTACAGTGTTGGTGTAAAACCAACACCATATAGTATACATCACTGCCTACAAAAGTAGGGTTTCTTTTATTTATCCTATATGTCTCCTTTAAACATCTTAGCTGCCTTCCATTTACAGTATGCAACAGAGGTATGAGCTTACAGTATTGTACAAGGAAAATTAATACATGGTGAGGTCTAAAGGATTCAACACAGTTGACAACATTTTAATTATTAGTACTTTGCACCTGCCCAACAGCAGGCCTCACAATCATCAAAATCAAAATCAGAAATATATACAAAGTAAATGCAAAGTATTATCTTGCAATTTGATCCTCTATTTCTTACTTTCCTTATTTTTACCAATTTTGCCCTTCTTTTTATGTACTAGCTATCATTTAGTCACTTTCTAAATTTGAATTCTCTCAGTCTTACTTTCTCTCATCTTTCTCTCACAGCCTTCTTTCCGCTGTTTCTCTTTCCCGGATCCTTCCACCAATATCATTTCATATCCCCCAATATCATTTCATCTCCTCACTCTCTCCCCCTTCTATCCACAGCTCACAACTTCATCTGAATATCTGAATTAGCACAGAAAATGAAAACATCTCGCACCTTCTCTTCTCGTTTCCATGGTGATGAGATAAGAATCATTCCAGGCCTCATTGGGAAGATCGTAGAGCTCCTAACACCCATCCCCCAAAACCCTAACCCCCAAATTTATCAAACCCGATTTACAGAAGAGTAAATCAGGGTCACAGAAGGTCACAGACTAAAAAATGTATGGGCTAATTATGTCGTGCAGAAACTAAATTCACCTTTTTACTGTTAGGGGTACAAAAGCTCCTGTAATGATTTCCAGAATGATGTAAAACACATTGCATAAAACACATTCTGAGGGAAATGATTAGCATGATATAACAGCACACAGACTGAGAAAACACAGAATAGTGATTTTCAGAAGGAGCAGCACATACACAGTTTTATTAAAATGCAAACTAATAATTAACATACAGCCAGTTGAAATTAGACACGTCAATATAACATGCTTAAGAAAATATATCATGAGGGTGGTGTGTGTGTGTATATATATATATATATATATATATATATATATATATATATATATATTTTTTTTTTTTTTTTTTAAAGAGATAGGATACTGAAAGCAATCTGATTTTCTCTGATACTGCAAAACATTAGGAAATATGCAAAAGCTTAATGCTCATTCAGGAAGCACTTCTGTCTCAGGGTCTGGATGCTCTCTCAACTTGTGAGGTGCAGAGTGCATTGTCAGCACTATCTTTACTACCTGCTGATTGTGGCCTCCGTCTGCCACCACTTCCTAACCTGCAAGAATGACACCCAAGTTAGGAGACATATCTACATGCCTCCCCCTGCCCTTCATGAAT